>CM048750.1:306159808-306547308 GCA_026315105.1 Locusta migratoria | reverse complement strand
AAATTACCGTCTGCTACACAGTTGAAATGTTAGCCATTACACAAGTTTGTATGTTACAATTAAGTAATCAGTTTGCTGCATTATTTCCACTGTTAGGAAATGTATGACCCATTAGTTATTTGAATAAATACACTTCCCACTCCGAGACACAAGTATTTGACATGTTCTGGCCTCTTCACAATCAATGCCTGAAGAATGAACACCGCTGAAGTGCCATTACGTTTATTGTCTGACAAACAGTTAAACATAATTCGTGTGTAATAATCAATAATCCTAGGAAATTTACCTCTTCGTCTACAACGAGCTCATCTGAAGAGTGAATTACAATGTCTCTCGTAATTTACAGCATGGAAAACCTATTTTCGTAATTCGTTGTTGTGCCATGGATGAAGATGAAGTGTAAGATGTAGTTATCATGATTGATCAAGTGGCTTATAAAATGTGTATTACACGATGTCACGCAAAAACGAAGAAAGTAACACTATCCGCTACCCATATAGGCCATGATTTCAGTCAGGACACATGACGAGACATTTCTTTACGCTAGTGGAAGGCACCACTGGGCATCGATTTCTGTTCTCTCACTTTTTTCTTTTTCTAAGGCTTGTGAGAGTTAACTGCGGGTCATCAGTCCCTAAAATTACAAACTACTTATGAACTAGCTTATACTAAAGACGGCACACACATACATGCCCGAGGGAGGATTCGAGCCCCCGACGGGGAACGGCCTCGGCTTTGTAGCATAGCGCCTCAATGTTCACTCACTAGCACCGCTTTCCGTCTGAGACTAAAATAGCCTCACTAGAGGGGAGACTGAACGAAACTGATGCTAAGACAATTTCTTTAACTAACGGATCAGAACGCATAAACGCCTAATGATGAGCAAAACGAGCTTGAAATGTGTTGTCGTATGTCAGGGTGTGCTGAGCTGCCAACGATGGCTGACGTGTGGGGATACGTTATGCTTGAGTGATTGTGTGTTTGAATGTTTCTCTTTCTGAAGAAGGCTGCGGCATAAAATTTAAATTGTCTGAATGTGAATGTCTTATTTGTGTCTGCCTGTGACTCAGCGTTCATCTTTACGACGAGTTGTTTCCTATCTTTTGTTATTTTGTTATTATTATTGCAGAATGTTAAATTTGAGATTAAATAGTAATGCGGCCGAACAATCCCGCCTGGGATGTCCCGGACAATAATGCCATATGATCACTTCATTTCAATAATTCTAACAGCAGCTTTCTAACTTAGCCTGCACTAAAGAAATGAGAGAATCTTCACAGACTCGACAATATATCATCACCTGCGTACTGCTGCAACTGAAACCATACAGTTAAATCCCACCACAAAGTATGTTTAAAGCCGAAAGCTTTTAATATTCTCGTATTTTAAATGGGTACGACTGCAAGATCAACTACAAGAATCCTACGAAACACCTGAGTTCGTAATCGTCAGATGACATAGAATTCGCCACACTTGCCAGTTACTACTATAATATTGTTCATCTGTTAGAAACGAATTTATGTCAGTCATTGAACTGAATTTTGATTGGTGGAGCTGTAAGAATGGAGGCGTTTGTGTCTTCAGAATAAAAGTACAATAAAGAAAAGCTGACAATGAGAAGCAGATTGGGTAGGTATGGAATTGCATCCAGTGTCATATTTTATTTAACATTTCCGGTTGCAATTGTCATTGTCTGGAAAGGGAGTGTGTGTGACCGCAAAAATCCTTTTGCACTTCCAAAACGAGCTGGCAGACTGCTGCAAAACAGAAAATAGAAAAACCGAAAAGATAGTCGCTGTCAGAAAGACACGGTCATATTGCATTTCACTGCGATTAACTGGCGTATTATTTGTCTGTTTATGTGTGTGGTACCAGAATGTGAATGCTTATTTACCCGCTACTGCAAAACTCTTTCACGGGCCGAAAATAAGTCCTACAAACCGACGTAGTTAAGTGTCAAGAACTAGTAGCGCATGAATAGTCTCTACAAGATCTGTCTGCCTGTCTGTGCCGTCGTACTAAACGCCTACAATTCTCATTTGAATATTGTGACAGTGTGGAGACATCGTTCGTAACTATACCGTGCACCGACTCAGAAGCACTCTATGGAAAATGAGCTCAACGCTAAGCTAGTTGAACGTATTGAAATCTCGGTAAGTCTCTGTTTTGAGCGCAGTGCAAGTTTGAGAGCTCTTTGGCACCGGCGTGACCGCCGAGTTACTTCCGGTATGACACAGAAACATGATAAAGTCACTTAATATTTACCTGTCTGTTTGGTGAATCATCTCAGTTACTTACTTGAACGGTGCGATATCGGTGCATTACTTTCTACTTCAAGTGCAATGAGGTCATACCATGCGTAAATTGGCGATTAGTTGTAACCACCAATAGAACAAGCAGGAAGTGAGACGTAGCAGCGCGTCAGTAGCCCTGAGATGACTGTCTACTTCTTAAGCGAGGGCTGCTTTAGGTCATGGTACCAGTCCCTCTGTAGATCAAAATTTTAACCTTATTTTGATAGAGCTACCAGCCATTTAAGAAGATAACATAAAGGCTACAGAATTAGTCACTAGTAACAGCATTACACTTAATGAGTGCACTAATGACGTTTATGTGCAAAAGCAATAATTTGGATTTTGTCGCTTTGAAAGTGTGTGTGCAATACTCCTGCTCCCATCTTTTGAATCCCGTCTGACCAGTAACAACGTCGCACGATGGTCAACTCATCATAGTTCATGACTTACCTGAGTTATCGAGTCTTCCTTCATGTGTAAAATCATGAATACCGGAAAGATCTTTCTTGAAACGGGAAATCTCTTTTGTGAGGTGATTAGCACAAAAGTAATCAATCGCACCATACATACGTTTCGAACTATCTCCACTACTGTCATACCTATATGAGACTCAGTGACAACATGTTTTGAAAGTCTTGAAGCATACTGAATATTATTTGCATAAATAGCAGAGGCGATTCTTCCAGCTCGCTCGGCTCAGAGGAGTGACCGCATTTGTAATTTTTTGTTGTTGTCTTTTTTTAAGGGACGGAAACTGAGATCAATCTTAGCAATCAACATAGAATAAAAACTATCCAACGACCGCAAAGAATAGCTCTATTAGGAAAAAGAAAGCAGGGTTCCACCACCACTGCGGTACAAATTTTCAATATTACCGCTGTCTACCTGAATTCACTTTCCTGCAACTATCGATAAGTTTAAAGAATTCGATTAATAAAATGACGTCGTAAAGCCCCTTTAATCAGACTCAAACAACGAATATCATACTGAAAGTGATTGTCAACTCGGTAATAATCGACGGAGTTCCAGGACATGTAATAGTAATGTAATATTCACATGTATTATCCCTTCTCTAGTGCAAGTGAAATGCACCAAAACAAAAGTAGGGCTTAAGTAATTCATTTCTGTGAAATCCAAGAATTTGTATTGCAGTGGTCTGTAGGTCAAGAAAGTATTTCCATTAACTGTTATTTCATTTTTATTTATTTGCATATAGACGCTTTTTATTCGCTTAATTTCACCATTTTTTGGTTTGTGGAACTGAAATAGACACCTCAGCTATTCATCTAACTGAATATTACTAGTTACGTTGAGTATTCATCTTCAGAACAATAGCAGAATACTTTCGGGAAAACTGACATCAATAGCCCCATTAATGTAGATATAAACCTGTACTTTGTGTCATTTATTAGACCTCTACAGCGGGTAGAGCAGGAATTGGACGTGAACGAGAAGTGATATACTCATGCTTTTTGAACACTTTCAGTAAGTAATAACACTGTCGTGACAGAATTTGAATCGTTCGTAGGAAGACCAAATTATAAAATTTAGCTGCATATAATTGGCATCTGATGGGTTCGTGTTACGTGCAGAGGTGTCGAAACTGTTCACTAACTGTTGAGCGTCAGAACTTAACAGAACTGTGATATATTCCGAAATAGTGACAATTTGTCTATGCTGCCAATGGATAACGCCAAAGTCACTGAAATTTCTATAACAATCTGATCAACTGTGTCATCATATTACGGCCCAATGGTTCTCATATGAATATTGTGGGAGCTTGGAGCTTGTATTTTTATGAAAACGGCTGGGGTAAAAACATAATTATAAATAAAACACTTTGCGACTGCTGCATATAATATCAGCACTATGCTCTGCTTCTTAACCCATAGTTATTTTGGATTTAGTGTTCTTTCTGCCTGAATGTTCTGCACAGTCATCAAAAGGTTTTCAGTATATCTGCTGCTAGTTTTTGTTGGGGGATTTGATGGGACTCTATACAACAGGTGATAGTATCATTTTTGCAATATTTGTAGACTGGATGTCAGTTTGGCTTAAAGATAATTTAATCTATACATTACTATCCCTAATTCTATGTTTGGATAACAGAAGCTCTTCTTATTTTGCACACCATGTTACGAAGCCTTCCCAGAAATGTTCACATCTTGAAAACAATGCTGCTTTGATTTCTCTTCGTTAGTATGCCTCTCTTCGTTCGTTTGTGCCTCTGACAGCGATATCAAGAAAGACACTTTCTGAGTCTATAATCGTAAAGGAAACTGACGCTTACATCTAATGTTTTCAGTATAATCAATGGAAAAGCTCAAAGAAATGTAAAACAGCACTGGTCAATGACTTTTGTTGTCATTGCGCTTAAGACAGAATACGCAAATAATTGAGACACTTATTACTATGTTAGAGGTCGGTGCATCTGTATATTTTTATTAGTGACAACTATCGACTCATTAAAGCTAGTTACGGACTTACGAGCAGGGCTCATTGACATATACTTTAGGTGTTCGGACCCCCGCCAGGCGCGCGAGGCGCGAGCTAAGTCTCTGTCGAGCACGCTTGGCAATCACCTCGGCTCTTATTCTTCCTGTTGATAGTATGACTGAAGCTTGGCAACATCGCAGTGTAAGTCTGTCAACGCTGGTACCGAGATCTTACTTCCTGGTTGGCATAGAACTATGCTCATAAATTCACTTGATGTTTCCTGTAATTCCCATTGAATAATCTGACTGGTTTGTCAGTTGAGAGGCGACAGAAGGTTATTTGTTCATGCTTTAGGGTCCAGAAAATTGTTTACATGGCGAAATTCCAACTAGTCTCTTACGTTGCGAGTTATATGTTCTACTGATGTATGTGACAGTAGGAAAGAACTGGCGTGCACAGCACCTGGCTAGCTCTGGGGTAAAGTTGTCGTCTGCCATGGAGAGGTGGCTTTGGTCACTGGTTCGGGTCTCATTCGAGTAAAATTTTTTAGCTGTTTTCGTGACAGGAGTTGCACGAATCCACATCGAAAACAACAAGAAACCTCTTGTGGTTACTTGCTATATTCTATCAGATTATGCGAAAGTCTGACAACTTTCTGGTAGTTTACCATATCTCTACCTTTAGAATCGAACTGATTCCAAGCTAATTATGACGCCAATAGATGTTCGACGTGTATTTTCGTCTGGAAATAATTTTTGTCGAAGGTTATTCGAGTAGGGGCAGGAAAGATAAACATTTGAGGACATATGATCGAAAGAGTAGGTGCAGAATGGGTGACTTCCAAAGCACACTATCCGATGAATTCTTTGTGAAATGAACGGGAATTATTATAGTGTAATACTAACACATGATTTAATTTTTTTGGTCGTTTGTCCTTACAGTGGGACTAAATGGTGTCTCAGTTGTTTGCGAAAAATGGGCGCACCCTGGCGTTGTGGTTGCATTTTGCTGAGTATAACAATCTTTTAGTACTCAGTCATTAATTTCTTTTTAAGATATCAGCATGGGAGCATCATAACTCGTTACTAGTAACAATCGTGAGTAGGAATCCGGATTGAGCGGCCTGATGACGTTCAAGAAAAATGTGGTAATAGTCACCCCTATGACCTTTCATACCGAGTCTACTTTACGACGTTTAGATCATGTTGATATATTTCAGAAAAATTCAATATGTGACTGTAGTATAAGTACCAGAACTTGAGGTAAGGATATAACAGCCGGTAAGAAAACTCATAGCGGCGCGCCGCTGTCACTGAGTCCGCAGGTGGCAGCCGCGATGCGGCCGCTGGCGCGTCGCCGTAGCCGGTGCCCACTACTCCCGAGAGTAAACAGTTCAGTTTTGATGCAGCAGCGAGTTCTTTTGTGTAATATTTCTGGGGCTTTTCGCTGTTATATTTGAGGTTCTTCCACACTGATAACGAAGACAGCCGATTTGTAGTTTGAAAAAAGAAATTGAAGGTGGTTGGATTCGATCTCGCGACTGCTTATTTATATGCTTGTAAACGCTACTCTTACCGCGATACCACGCGGTCACATATCACAGAACCCTCTCGAGAAGGACGTAACACTTCCTCCTGACAGTACCGCATTCTACAGTGTTGCCAGATCGTGCACATCGTCGGACTTAGCATTCTGCGTCGGCCGGCCGGCGATCAATTTTTTTGTCTAAGACTGTACAATACGTGAAAAGTAGTTATCTCTGAGTGCTACACGTTACCCGATTTGTATCCCATAACCGGGAATGTAAATTATGGTAGTTGTGATGTGACACAATAGTATGCTGTAGGTCAGTGATTTTCAACCTGTCGGTCGCGACCCCCACGGGGCCGCGGAGTATTGCTCAGGCGTTCGCCGTCACAGCAGGAAGTAGTTGCACCATAAAATAACTAGGGGGGCAGCAATACCAAAACGTAGGCCTAAGTTAAATTTATTTACTATTAAAATTACGGAGTTTCTTATCTAACATTCATTATGATCTGGTTAAGCAAATGTACGCATTTTTCTGTTGGAAATCATGTAAGTAAAGGATAATGTTCTCCATTCTGAAAAAGACAACGTCCAGGAATTTTGAAGAATGCTGTAGGAAAAGAAAGATGATTAAATACGTTGACTTTGAGAAGACGTTTTCTTATGATTCGTGAAGAGGTGGGAGGGGAGGGCTGCCAAAATATTTTTATTTGGGAGGGGGTCGCGAGAAATATTTTTACTTAGTAGGGGGTCACATATTGGAAAAGGTTGAAAAACACTTCTGTAGGTCATTGAGATTAATGGAACTGTATCCAAAGAAATACGTACATAAATATTATTTGATGACATCAGTTACCTTAATTATTGTTATTCATCAATATGAATCCAAATTGAAGTAAAAATATTTAGCCTATACAAAGGGTCATTGTTCAATACATTTTTATGAAGTATGTAGGGGTAACTAATATGTTACTCTACAAACAGCAATGAAACTGAAAGACATAATCAAGAATCGTATGACATACATTGCCATATGTGTAGAAAAAGAATCTGTACAATTTTGACTTTGAAATGTAATAAAAGCCTTTCTCAATGAGCTCCGTCTGGTCTAGTACTGATAAATGCACATCAAGATTTGTGGATACCACCTTGGCTATCTACTTAAGCATGCACGCACATATTAAATTGGTCATGACACAAAGGTTACATGTACTCACTGCAGTTACTGATAAAAGAAAACATTTGCTCCTCTTTCCTTTGAACATTATAATCGCACGGTATACTATAGATTCTCTGTAATGTGATATATTGACTCGAGTCGGGAAGGAAATGAAGTATACATATGGTCAACATAAAACACATAAAGAAACACATCAGAGGGAAAAACATAAACACTGGGGGTAGAAACTCGAACTACATAAGGAACGGGATGTGCACATGTTTGTATTTCAATGCTGTGGCAAAAAATTATTATGATGTCATAACGTCATTCGTCTTGTCTGTCAGAATACAGAAAAGTATTTGAAGTAAGAAAAGAAACAACCTATGCACGTGCAGACCAGGAAAGGAAGCTGATTGGGCTCATGTATAAGAACAATAAACATGAATGTCTTACATATGAGATCTTACTATCACTATCAAAGTGCTTCTGTTGTCAGGATGCATTAAACATTACCTTGACCCACTTTGATAGGGGTAGTATGATCTCATATTTAAGAAATTCATATTTATCGTTCAAAAAACTAAGGGTCATACCGTACGTATATTTACATCACTTGTGTATAGTGGCAATTGAATATTCTTCGTTTGTTTAAGCTCCCGGCCTAAATGTTTGTAAACCTATTGGACCAAATTGCTATGGTCATCAGTCCATACACTTGCAGACTACTTACACTATCTTACACTGAGGACACCGCACACACCCATGCCCGAAAGAGGACACGGACCTCCGATGGCGAGCAACGGCGAGCTCCGCAGCAAAGCGTCCTGAAGTGCTCGCCGACTCCAACGCTGAGAGAAATTCGGAGCCGACTGCCACGTATATCGTCGAGTAGTAAAGGATTTGATGACTGTCACTAAACAACAATTACTAAGTTATCGCATGTCACACAATGTATATGGAAAATCAGTTTCACAGACGATCTTTGTCAGTATTGTTCTCATTGGCTGAATTAGTTAATTCTCATTAACCGGAGATGATTTCTCTGTGTCGAAACAAATTCTCGTCAGCACGAGCGAGTGGCCGGATGTTACGTGACTGATAAAACCCGCGATAACTGTTGGTGGAAACCAGGCCTGTAGCTACACTACACTACTCTCGACTCTGCCAATTACAAAATTTATAGAAAGAAATTAATTACTCGTAAACCAAGCACACAGCTGGAAAGTCAGTACCCTCAGGTGAATCAGAAAGTGTAGGCCAACATAGTGATGTAAATATACTTACAGTATTTCCCTTAGCTTTTTGAACAATAAATATGAATGTCTTAAATATGAGATCTTACTATCAGTATCAAAGTGGAACAAAGTAATGTTTTATGCTTCCTGACAACAAAATCAAACAGCAAACAGCATCAGTCATGATTCCTATACAAAATAGATCACATAACCAGCAAAACATATCGGAGCATACGTGTGTGTGTGTCTGTGTGTGTAGCGAGCATAGTATGTAGCAAACGTATAGCAGACTCGTGTCCAAAGGCAAAAAGTAATAAAAAATTTGTAGTCGGCATAAGCACTTAAGAAGAATCCCAATTACAGTAACATGTTAGAAAACAATGATTAAATCTCACATACACTCCCTCTCACATAAGCAGATTTTCTTCATAGCAACTAAAACAAATACTTAACCCGTTCACTACATTATAAAAAATCTGCTTACCATATTATGTTCCTTATGCCACCATTATTAATAATTCATTACATCATCTTCCATATGTCATCATTCATAATGCTCCTCATATCATAATATTCTCATTCTTTAATTAATATATTTCCTTTTATTATACATTTACTGTATTCCTAACCCTTATAGCTAACAACAAACAACGTACATATCCTTTTTGTAAATCATCTAGTCAATTCTGACATGACACCAATAGGGAGTACCATAGCTTAGGATGGACAAAAATGCCTACCGCTTAAAAATAAGGTATTTAAAGTAAATTAATTGCTGGAAGAACAGCTTAAAAATAAGGTATTTAAAGTGAATTAATTGCTGAAAGCACAGGAAAAATGGAAATTAATGTTCCTGAAGTGCTCTGTTGTGCTAATTAGGCGATCCCTGGATTTTTTTTTTATTTTGTTCCATTCAGTATGCAGTTGGTCACTGTACCTCTAGATTGAGAGTCCTTATAGAACCATTTGAGGATTAACATTGGTAATGTTTTACACACAACAACATCTGTAATTGAAATTGGTAAGTAAGTGGGCATTCATAAGAATAGCAATATTATTTCTCCTTACTAGGGAGAGAGAAAAATTGTTATAATGCTTAGTCTTCTCATTTAGAAAACTCAAGAATCAATGTAAAATCAATTCAACGCAATGATAATGTACAGAAAAATTTATGTCTGCAATATGGGAAAGAAGGTATCTTAATATCAATACTGATGTACAGTGAAGATGTGCCGTGGTGATACAAAGTATGTAGAGCACACATTCATAGCACGTATAAAGGATTTAGGTCTAAAATGCACAAATGATTGCAAAAACATAAGAATAAGAAAGTAAAAACATTTTGGGAAGGAACGGGATTTTAAGATGGGCCCTCTTGTGTGACAGTTCCACGAGATACCTACTTCGCTACGCTAATTGATATGATTAAACGGCCAGATAAAGACTACACAATTGACACTATGACAGCCTGCAGTTACGACGAACCAGGGAGGAAGAAAAAAAGATTGTTGTGTCATAGAAGTATAAACAATTTCAATGTCATGAACGAAAGAAGTATACGATTACACTGTGACAAAACAACATAAAAAAATTATACAATCTTTAGGAATATAGGAGTTTTACTCAATGAAAGGCTTTACGTTTGTATGTGGTTGTGAGTCGGAATGCACAGCGTGCATACCTAGTCATTGTTGTTGATTACTGTCAGGTTGTGGTGAAACGGATGGCGGAAGCTCTACTATTTGCACAGAACGCTGTGCCTGAAAATGTTGCGATTTGCTGTCGTGGATGAAAGCACGGATTATGTTCATTTAAACAAATAGCTTGTGGATTAATCTGATTCCTTCTGTCATGGTCGTGATTAAATTTTTGATTGCCATATTGTTTGCTCTGTTTGTAATTTTGGTTCTGATGCCAACTGATGTGTTGGTTTTGAGAGTACGGTTGTTGTCGGGAATAATGTAAATTACTGTTCCTTTGAACAAAGTCGTTCTTGTTATTCTGAAACTGTCCTTGATTTTGCGGCGAATAATGTTGTTGTGGCTGATTATGCCAATGGCCAGTATTGTTTTCTCATGGTGTGGATAAAAATTATTGCCTTTCTGTTGATTCTGATTATCGTGCTGTCTGCTTTGTTGGAACTGACGATAGGGCGGGTGCTGATTGCCTTCCTGAAAATTCATATGTTGGTTATTCTCTGACTGAAACTGATTGTAAGAACTGTTATTACCTAAAAATTGCTGAGCATCCTGCACCTCCAAAAGTTGCAGAAGGTTACAAACTGAACACTCAAAGACTACGTTGTTGTTGTTGTTTAGAGGGGACTAGACTGCACGGTCATCAGTCCCCTGTTGCGTGCAAAGTCAATGCGGTGTATTGAAAGATGAAAAAAGACGAGCATTGAATCACACAAAAGAGAAAGCAAAACGGGTACGCAGTGACGAATAGCATTGAGTTCATGACATGCAAAGAAGAAAACTCAAAGACTAAATGAACATAATTGGACTAAAAAGTTACAGCAGAATATTGTGGCTGGCTGATCACGAGGATAATAAAGGATGAGCAAGCCACTCCGCACAGTCTAAAACATACGAATAAAAGATGGTCAGAGAACACAAAATAAGAAGGGTAAAAATTTGTCAGAGGTGGCTGCCTGAGAGATCAGGCTAAGGGACCCACCTTTAGATAAAATGGTAAAACTCAGCCGCACGGACAAAACGTAAAACACAATCAGCTGCAGCAGTATCGTCACCAAGAATAAAAGGAAGTGCAGCTGGCAGGTCAAAGGACTGTCGTAAGGCAGCTAAAAGGGGACAGTCCACGAGGATGTGGACCACTGCCAATAAAGTGCCACAGCGACACTGTGGAGGACTCTCCCGTCGAAGTAGATGGCCATGTGTCATCCACGTGTGACCAATACGCAGACGACAAAGGACAACTGACTCCTTCCGAGAAGCCCTCAGGGAGGACTTCCATGGAGTTGTAGAACGCTTCACTGCACGGAGCTAGTTTGGGGCAGGTGAGTCAACCCACTCAGTATTCCAAAGCCCAAGTACCTTCCGGTGGAACTCTAATCGGAGGTCCCTCTCTTGAACACCAATTTCTAAGAGGCTGGAAGTAATTGCCTGCTTAGGCAGCCGATCCACGCGTTCGTTCCCCGAAATTCCAACGTGTCCTGGGGTCCAAACGAAGGCCACAGTGCAGCCAGACTAGACGAGAAGGTTAATAAAGTCCTGGATGGACCGCACCTTGGGGTGTTTTGGAAAGCACTGGTCAAGGGCTAGCAAGCCGCTCAGGGAGTCGCTGCAGATAACATAAGACTCCCTGGGACAGGCTATAAGGTGCTCAAGTACTCGACGGATAGCGATCAGCTCCGCAGTGAATATACTACTCCCACAGGGTAAGGCGTGTTGTTCTATGTCCTCATTATGGGTGTAGGCATACCCACAACGGCCACCAACGAGAGACCCGTCTGTGTATACAACTTCGGCGCCGTGGAAAGAAACCAGTATCGCCTGAAACTGGCGGTGGAGAGTCAACAGTGCAACAGAGGTTTTACACTCACAGGACAAGTCTAACCGAAGCTACGGACGTGGTACAGACCAAGGAGGAGCACGGTAAGAGTAGTGAAAAGCGGGAGGAATAGGAAGGGATTCAAGTGAAGAGAGAAGGGATCGAACACGGACCGCGATCAGGAGACCCGACCTTGGCCGCCGTTGTGGGGAAGGGAGGACAACATCCGGAAAGAGAAGCCCGTAATTTGGATGGTGGGGTAAGGCGTGTACATGGGCAGCATAGGAAGCTAGTAAGCGCTGCCGGCGGAAACGCAGGGGTGGAATCCCTGCTTCGGCTAGCAGACTTGTCACCGAACTCGTGCGAAAGGCCCCTGACGCCAAACGGACACCACTATGGAGGACCGGGTCCAATACCTGCAGTGCTGATGGCGCTGCAGAGTCATACACGATACTCCCGTACTCCAGGCGCAATTGTATAAGGGACTTGTATAGCTGCAGAAGTGTTGGGCGTGTTGCTCCCCAAGCCATGTGGCCGAGACAGCGGAGGATATTAAGATGTTTCCAACATTTCTGTCGCAGCTGACGGAGGTGCGGCTGCCAAGTCAACCGGGCATCAAAAACTGAAGTATCAATGTAAAATAAATTCAACGCAATGATAATGTACAGAAAAATTCATGTTTGCAATCTTGGGAAAAAGGTGTCTTAATATCAATACTGATATACAGTGAAGATGCGTCGTGGTGATACAAAGTATGTAGAGCACACATTCATGAACGTATAAAGGATTTAGGTCTAAATGCACAAATGATTGAAAAACATACGAATAAGAAAGTAAAAATATTTTGGGAAGGAACGGGATTTTAAGATGGGCCCTCTTGTATGACAGTTCCACGAGCTACCTACTTCGCTACGCTACGCTACGCTACTACACAATTGACACTATGACAGCCTGCAGTTACGACGAACCAGGGAGGAAGAAAAAAAGATTGTTGTGCCATAGAAGTATAAACAATTTCAATGTCATGAACGAAAGAAGTATACCATTACACTGTGACAAGACAACATAAAACAATGTATACAATCTTTAGGAATATAGCAGTTTTACTCAATGAAAGGCTTTATGTTTGTATGTGGTTGTGCGTCGGAATGCACGGCGTGCATACCTAGTCATTGAGGAAGCGGTGCGTTTCTTCAACACGAAGGAGTTCATTACCTAGGTACAGCTCTGGATCGAGGTGAAGTTCTCGACGACGACAGAAGTGCATTACTCGGGTCTTAGAACCCGAGAAGTGGAAACCGTGGGCTGAGGCCCATGACTCTGCCTTTCTAATGACTCCCTGTAGCTGCCGTTCAGCGACACCAATAGTGGCGGAGCTGAAATAAAGGCAAAAATCATCCGCAAACTGATGACCCAACTGCTGCTAGACCATTGATTGCAATCAGGAAGAGGGAAACACTGAGATTACGAATAAAGAAAAATACGTGCTCATTTCTTAAAAATTACCCTTCGATATTAAAATAGTGTAAGTATTGGAACACAAAGAACTTTTTTTTTTTTTTTTTTTTTAAATGTGGCAGCACAGTATTCGAGCCACCGATCCTTGGGTTGCAAAGCCATAAAGCTAGCACCTCGGATACACTGACAGTCGTTGCAATTCATTTAAAGATTGGTACATACTGTTACTTGGGGAACTTCAAACTCGATTTTCTCGAGAATATCTGAGAGTTGCGTCGAACGGCATTGGATGATTGTTATTTGAGTTCTGAACTACACGTACCATAAATATCGAAAGATTCTAAAATCCGATACCCATGTAGTCAATCTCTTTGTAAAAGCGGTACTGTACATCCACCCTTTAAGATTTTTTTTGTTTTAGGTTTATTTGTGCTTGATTGGACCATATCAGTATTGTCATAATATAGTACCATGATAGTCCTAACCTACTATCACATACATTTATAATAGTTTTATACCTTGATTACAATTAAAACAATAAATAGCTGCGATCCTGCTGGTTTTTGGAATGATGAGAACGTTTTTATTATTATTATCATTATTACTATTTTATTTTCCTAACAAGCAATTGTTTCCCTCTGCAAATCAAATTCTCCAACCAAAAGTGGTTACGTGAATAGACTTTTCCCCATAGTCTTTGGTCCCCATCAGCTGTTTCATAGAGAGAGAGATAGAAAAAGAGAGAGAGAGAGAGAGACAGAGGAGAAGAGGAATAACGGATGCTGGACAACGGCTTAGTCAATACGTATTGCAAATGAAGAAACTTAGCTGCATATAAATGCTATTACCAACTTGGTTTGTTAGATGGTAGCTCCCAATATTACATACATTGAACTCATTCACGTACTTCAGTGCCTTCTCTGCAAGCATTTGCCTGTAATGGATTGTTAATCTTTATATTTCCTAGAAAGTCATTCTCAGTTTCCTTCCTTTATGTGCAACTAATTACAAATTGTTTTAGGCCAATACAAATATATCTATCCCAGCCATTCATTGTTTGGAAATGAATAATTTCTTCCATTTGTGAAGCAACTGCAAGGGAGTATTTTTTGTAACAAGTAATGTGAAACAAGGGTAGTTGGCCATAAAGTCTGTTTAACACTGTCCAACTATGTAATGTACCCTATATGAATATTGAGAAGCAGAATTTTTGAAATTATTTGCTTCAGAATAATCAGTTATGACTGGTGTGTGGTGTTTAACAGTTGTAGTGTACCAGGTTACACTACATGTCTTCAGTCAACCCAAGAAAGCAAATTGATTTGTCTTGTGAGGTTTATCGGTTTATGGTGGCAGTTACTGTCCCGAGAACTCTATTTGTACAAGTTCTGGACTCCCCAATCACAGCCGCTGACAGTCATGGAAAAGTATAAATCAGTAAGGTGCACCACGTCCATGGAAGATAGGTAATATCTGAGTAACAATGTCAATGTATCTATCTTTTGTCCTTTATCAGAATTGTTCATTCAGTTATTCATTCATTCATATAGTCCAGTATTAGAGCTGTAAGACAGTTGTATTGAGAGTTTGAATAAAACTCTTCTTTGCCATAAAATACTGTTAAATAATTTCAAGAAATTTAAGGTGTCGCTAGGAATGGAAGGCACTTCGGAAGTTCGATGAAATATACGAAAGATTAATACAGTAAATGAAGCATTGTGTCGTGTGACAACCCACGAGTAATCGAGTCAGGTTAATTTCAAGAGAAACTATTTGGACACTCGGCAAAATTTGAATGAAACCTTTGTGATACAAGCTGGAAAACTATGTTCAATTTCCAATTATAGATGTAATATATTCCACTAACTTTAATTTTCAATGTCATCATTTCGTTCATAATACCCAGTTAGTCATTAATCAGATAACGGATTAATTTTGGAAAAGTAAACCTGGAAAATAATGATACCAACTTTTTATATTAGCCTACGTATGTGGCAGGGCAGAAACCGTAAACAATGCAACCCATCTATTTTATTACCCGGACACTAGAGTGTGGCAGTCAGCCGCGACCGTAAATAATTGCGGGAAACAAACCATCAGACAATCTTCTTTTTCTGTAGGAGGACAAATTATTTCAAGAAGTTAAGACTTTTTTCTCCAAAGCACACGAGTCTGGTGGGGGCGGTTTTACCGCTTGTCTGTAGTTGCACGTGAATATTCCTCGTTTGTTTACACTCGCGGCCGAAATGTTTGTAAACCTGTTGGTCCAAACTGCCATGGTCATCAGTCCATACACTTACAGACTACTTACACTATCGTACACTAAGGACACCACACACACCCATGTCCGAGGGAGGACTCGGACCACCGATGGCGAGCAACCGCGCGCTCCACAGAAAGGCGCCTTGAAGGCATGCCAACTCCAACGCGTAGAGAAATTCGCAGCCGACTGCCTCGTGTATTGTCCAGTAACAGAGTATTTGATGACTGTCACAAAACAACAATTATTAAGTTATCGCATGACACACGATGTATGAATCACTTTCAGAGATGTTCTTTGTTGGTATTATTCTCATTGGCTGAAATCATAGTGATTTCTCATTAAACGGAGATGATTTCTGTGTGTAGAAATAAGTTCACGTCAGGACGAGCGAGTGGCCCGATGCTACGTTACTGATAAAACCCACGATAACTGTTGGTGGAAACGAGGCATGTAGCTACATTACACAACTATGGACTATACCAATTACAGAAGTTATAGAAAGAAAATAAATTACCCGTAAACCAAGCATGGAACTGGAAAGTCAGTACACTCAGGTGAATTAGATGTCTAGGCCAATAAAGTGATGTTAATATATACATGAGGTTGATGTTAATACACATGAGGTATCACCCTTCTTTTCAGAAATATTTATCATTATAGAATTTTGTAACAACTATAACGTAAAAAATACGTAAGTAGCGAACCAGAGAACCGATTCTAATGTATCAAGTGCCAATGTATAGATCTCGCAGAGCTCTATTGAACTCTAATCTCCAAATTGTTGTAATATTTTTCATGAATTATTCAATAACAAGTTTTGTGCAAAATATCTTTAATTGTGTAATGAATAGGAGTTATTTAGATAAGCAAAATAACAACAGTACATTTATTCTATGAATGGAAATAACGTTAGTAAAATATAAAATTAGATGATTACATATGTTTAACTATATATGCATTTATAAGCAAAAATATTTAACCCTTTCAGTCCCACAATGTGAAACCAGCTTTGGAAAAATTAAAATTCAGTGTTTTCTGTATTAACACAGCGCAGTAAACATGAAAATATATTCATATAATGAAGTCTTTCACGGCAGGTATTGTCATTACTTACAACTTTCGCCGCTTTACCTTAGAGGATGCCTTCCGCGGACGAAGGCGAAACGTCGGGGGAAAATTATATGTATGGACCACGGCATCTCATCCCGGTAGTTTTAAGCAATTAAAATATGTGTTTTTTTGTCGAACTATTAACTTTTTATGTCATTTATTTCACATACAACAGAGAAGTTTGTATCGAGGTATTTTTTTATTGGGCGTTATTTTGTTGATAGTTAACACTGCCAGATCAATAATGCTAGCATAAACTTCGCTACAGCACCAGATAAAGGAAATTTCACTTCTGGAATAAAATAAAAGGAACCACACTCACGATCACACTGTCAGCCACGTACAGACGGTAACGTAACTCAACCTTCAAGATTGACAGATCAATGCCTCAGAAGCAGCTACACACCGTACCAAGCGGCAAAATGTCATTCTAGAAGCATGTTCTTTATCAACAAAAATGCAGCTTTAAGGATTGATTCACAAAATAGGTATATATCTACTTTTAATACGTTGTTCTCCAGGAACAACACTGGGAATGAAAACGTTAATGTACAAGAAAACTAATTACAGCACTTGTACGCTAGTGAAATTTCTGATGAAATTGATAAAAATTGTAATAACCAAGTTTCATTTAAGGCTTTTTGGCCCACTTTAGCTTACGGTAGTAACACTAAAAGTGGGCCTTTGCGATCGTCTTTTGATTTAAATGAAAATAACGGCTTAACTATTCATCTGACACGAAAATTGAATAACCGAGTTTTTAGAGGAGAAAAATCTCTACTTTCCTCTCTTGTGTTTTTTTCATATCACGTAGCGTTTCAAAGATATTTTCAAAAATAAGGGCGATTTTGGGATGTATGTCTGTCTGTCTGTCTGTCCGTAACGTGTTCCCTGTTTCTAAGACGAACCGTTCAACCGATCCGCACCAAATTTTACAGACATGATTTTAGGCCACCAGAGACCAGAACCTCCGTTTTTCAAATTTTTCGGGCAAAAAATACGCTAGTAAAACAAAAAAAAAGCCGTTTACAATATAATTGTAATTGCAAACGAGCCGTTCATCTGACACGAAAATTGAATAACATAGTTGGTAGAGGAGAAAATTCTCTACAACTTATCTCCCTTATGTTTTTTCATATCTCGTATCGTTTGAGACATATTTGCAAAAATAACTGAGATTTGACACCTTACATTGAATTAACGAAAACCAGCTGTTCGGAGATGTCACGTGACATTCCTCGCGTATTTGATGAGTTTCTTATTGTAACTTACACGTTGTCATTTCAAAGCAACGGCACACTGAGGAATTAACGAAAACACATCGTTCTTCGTACGATAAATGATAATCTAATGTCTACAAATGCCATATTAACATCAGCTAACAACGGCCATCAGTAGTATGAGATTAAAGAGATCATGTTTTGTTTTATAGCCGTTGCGTAGTGGGCATGGAGCTGGACTGTGAGGAGAAAGGTCAGTGGTTCGAAACGCACCACTACCTCATTTTTTTCCTAAAAGGGTTTAAGACACTCTTATTAATTAATTTATTATTATTTTGGTCCAAAATGTTTGCAAAAACTTGTATACAACAAATCTAAAGCGGGCCGTAAAACACGTCAGTGCGATTTTTTTTTTTTTTTTTCAGATCAGAGAATTCCTATAAATAGTCGTCCACAATGTCGATTTCTCTCATTGTGTGACTGTTCTTCCTTGAGGCAGGTTCTCTGCCTGTCTGCGGCGCGCCTGTCAGTTTAAAAGTACCTCTGCCTTACATGTCGCTTGTCGACTTACAAGGACAGTAAGTAACTGACTTCGATCAAAAATTGCATGGCCGTTCTCTGTCGCATATCAAGAAACTAGTGTTTCGGCTCTTTGATAGACAGTATTTTTTGATAAAATCAATATCAAGATGACCATGAAAAATCGCGTTTTCAATGCTGTACATCGAATATGTAAGGGGGTCAAAATTCAGTGACATTCAAGTAACTAACGTTTTTGTGTTTTCATGTTCTAGCTTGGGTACTCGTAAACGTGAGCGACTTTCCGAGAGCCGTCGCCGATCGAGCGGTCTAAGGAGTGGAGTGTCAATCCGTGGATACAAGTTATATGTATTTCATAATATTCTAATATTTTTTATCTATTGTTGCCTTATTCTGAAGTAGAGGTTCGGGAACTGTCGTTAATATTGAGTAAAGTTTATTATCTGTTTACAGCTGTTTTATTTGTGATCGTTCGTTGTGGTCTTCAGTCCGGAGACTGATTTGATGCAGCTCTCCACAATACCCTATCCTGAGCAAGCCTCTTCATCTCCATATAAGAACGGCAACCTACATCTGTCTGAATCTGCTTACTGTATCCATCTCTTGGTCTTCCTCTGCGGTTTTTACCCCACACACTTCCCTCCAACACTAAATTCTCAATTCCTTGATGTCTAAGTATGTGTCCTACCAATCGATTCCTTCTTTTAGTCAAGGTATGCCAGAAATTTCTTTCCTCCCCAATTCTGTTCAGTACCTCCTCATTACGTTACGCGATGCAACCACCTAATCATCAGCATTCTTTTGTAGCACCTCATTTCAAAAGCCTCATCCTGTCCGCACTGTTTATCGTCCATGTTTCACTCCCATACAAGTCAACACTCCACACAAATGCCTTCAGAAAGGACTTCCTTAGGCTTAAATCAATATTCGATGTTAACAAATTTCTCTTTTTCAAGAACGCTTTTCTACCCATTGCCATTCTGCATTTTATATCCTCTGTACTGCGACCATCATTTGTTATTTTACTGCCCAAGTCACAAAACTCATCTACCTCCTTTATTGTTTCGTTACCTAATCTAATTCCTTCAGCATCACCTGATTTTCTTAGACTGCACTCCATGACCCTAGTTTTGGCATGCAAACATATTCGCGCACTTTTAGGGCATAACTTTGTAAATGCTTTGGCCAGTTAAGCCGTCATAGTCAGCAATGTCGTCTCACTGTCAGTGTCTATATATGTGTCTGTCCGTTTGTTTGCTGTCTCTCCCACTGCCGCTTTCTGTCTGTGTCAAACTTTCAACGTCTTCATCCCTTTCCCTCGCGATTCCTCATCGCTGTCTGTGTCTGCCACTTTCATCGTCTCTCTGCCCTACTGACGTTGTCCCATTCACTTCCTGTCCTTTTGCCAGTAGCCTTTCTTTCTCACTTAGAGTCGGCTTTCATTGTCTTCAACCACGATTGCCTCCTTTACATATATATCCACGGGGATTGTTTGCTTGGGGTTTGACCTGTAGACCGGAAAACTTAGCACGTGGGTCTGGGGATGGGAGAAATTGGTCATTTTGTTTCGTGCTGTAGTATTGGAGAGCCGCACGCTCATGCTGTATGTATAGTCTCAATTCAGTTTCCCACTGTTTTCTCTTTTGCTCCAATTGCTATTATCTTCATCTGTCTTAGTTTCTTGTTGCCACTGTTCCTGACGTCCGACATCTTGTTTCGCTTCTCACTGCTGTTTTCCCGCATATGCCTTTCTCCTGAACTGACACTTCCTCTGTTCCATCATATATATGGCTCTCTCCGTCTGTTGCTCTGTCTCTGTCCTACTCACATTCAGCCGAAAAAAGCGCGAATATGTTCGCAAGCCAAAAATTTTGTTGAGGAAGTCGGAATGAGAATTGAGGCAGCTGGTTCCACACTTTTGTGTCAGAGAACATATTCGCCTTTTCTGTGCTCCGGCAGGAGCATTTTTCAGCTGGTTTTCGTCTTTTTCCTGTTACATCAGATTGTAAAACTTATATAACATGAAATAAATGGTGAGTAAAATTTAGATAGTATAATATTAGAAAGCATCGTGAAAATTAGAATTGCCAATGCACGCAATTGGTTCTTTTGATACCAAAAATTAAGATTTTTGTAGCGTATCGCGATAATGAATACACATTTCCAAAAACGGGATACGTATTTTCCAGATAAGCACCTAAATAACATACACATAACATTTTAGTCATTTCCTATTCCTCAAGATACGTTACCTCACAATCATAAATAGCGTTTTGGAACCTATTACTGTCGCGTACTATCATTTACGGACCGATATCTCAAGAATCACATATCATTCTACTCTAAACTTTAAATAAAATTTACATATGTTATCTACGTATGCGGCTATGTAACCTAAAATCAACTATACGAGAAATCGACGCAATGTGTTTTTACCTCTGCAAAACTCTTTAAAATATGTTGCAATAGTTCAGTAAACCGGACGCTGCATATTAAGTGTAGGGTAAACGAAAACAAATATCACCCCTTAATCGACCGATGATTTCAGTATTTAAGATCACAAAAATGAATGTTTTTCATCGAGTACTTTTTTTTCAGAGCTGTCCGAACGCTGTCTTTAAGCGCAATACGCACTTTTTCTAGCAAAATATCGCAGTTTTTCGACCGTGTCTTGCTAACGGACTAAGTTTTACGAAAACTGAAAAATGTCGTTTATAGGTAAATGTCTACAGGATGTATTGTAAATATTTGAACAATTTTCTATGGTTAGTTATTTAGATATTTGCGAATAACATTGCTAAAACCGCTAAAAATCGGGTTTTGTGATTTTATGCAAATCTATGATAAAATATCGATAACGGATAACGATAACGATAAAATTTGAAAATTGCCTCGAGAATATCATCATACGAATATATGGTAAAAATTTCAAAGATTTGCAATGAATAGAAAGTATCGAAGTGACCATCCCCACAATTCGTTTCTTTGGTACACAAAAATCATGGTTTTTTTAGATTTTCTCAGGAACCGCCCGTGAATGAATGGTGCTTTTGTAAGCCGTTTAAAGCCCACCATAGGCTACACGCCATGTACAAAAGCCAACTGATTTGTTCAATTTGGATGGGCTCCAGGAAGTGTGTAACTCAGAAAATTTTGACAATGTACTGCGTGACAACTATAGCATACCCATTCTTCTAATATGTACACAAATGATCACTACGCCAAGATCTACCCAGAACACTTTACCCCTTCACTCTGAGAGGAATAGAACCTGAGATATGGGCCACTGAAGAATCGCAAATTCGCACGCGCCTTTTACGAACATTAATAGCGCGCAATGCCGTGAGCGGTATGATTATGTAATTGACAGTACTGGCGGTCTCTTCGCCAGAGTTCTCACAGACAGCGGGGTGATGCTTATCATTAAAATAACCGAACTAAAAATAAATCTCACACCTTACGTGCAGAAAAAAATTACTTGATACCGGATTCATGGGGTAAACAAACCGACATGACGTGCTACGAGAGAACTTTTGTCGATGATAGTGCTCAACCGACCTCCACTGTTTAACCACGTAAATGCACTTTTGTGACTTTTATTTGTTTCGACATGATAATAACTTTATCGCAAGCAGAGCAGAGACACTCATGATAGAGCAGACACTATAAAAATTCCTGCCTTGCGCCATAATCAGTTGTCCGTATTTGAAGATACGATTATATATTCTTGGTATGCATCGAAATTAATACCTGGTAGATTTGTCTTCATTAATATAAATTACGTATGTTTTGCACGAACGATATCCCAGGAAATATGCGTATGTGGCAATATATCGTTCGTGTGTTGTGCATGATGTAAAAAAAAAAAAAAAAAAAAAAAAAAAAAAAAAAAAAAAAAAAAAAAAAAAATTGTGTGTTGGTTTTTTTACGATAATTTTCACACTACTGGTTGTGAGAATGCTGAAGCATAGACCAGTAATTGGTATTACGTAATATGCTTTAGAATTTTTTATTTTATTTTAGTTATTTTTCACTTTTATTGTTTCTGCTCTGTGGGTTGTTTTTGTGGTCTTGTGATCTTGAGTCCGCAGACTGGTTTGATGCAGTTCTCCACAGTACCCTGTTCTGTGCCAGGCTCTTAATTTGATATTACGAAAGGCAGCCGACATCCCTTTGAAAGCGCTTACTTTATTAGACCGTCGGTCCCCCTCTACGATTTTTACCCCACATACTTCCTTCTAATGCTAACCTAACAATTCCTTGATGTCTTAGAACGTGACCGAGTGAGGTAGCGCAGTGGTAACAAACTGGAATCGCATTCGGAAGGATGGTGGTTCAGATACACATCCAGCCATCCAGATTTAGGTTTTCCTCGATTTCACTAAACCACGCCAGGCAAATGCCGGGATGGTTCACTTTCCAGCGCACGGCCGATTTCCTTCCACATCCTCACCCAAACAGTCCGAGCGTTAGCTCCGCCTCTAATGACCACGCTGTCGACGGAACCTTAAATTCCAAGCTTCTTTTCTCCAGAATGTGTCCCACCTACATATATATTTCTTGGTCAGGATATGCCAGAAACTCCTCCCCAATTATGTTGAGCACTTCCTAATTAGTACTTGATCTACCCGTCTTATCTTCATCATTCTCCTGTACCACCATACTTCAATAGCTTCTCTCATCTTTTTGTCTGAAATACTTAACGTTCATGTTTCATTCCCATACATTGCTGCACTCCAAACAAATGTTTTGAGTAAGGACTTACTAACAACTAATGTCGGACGTCAACAAACGCTTCTTCAGAAACGCTTTTCTTCCAGTAGCCATTCTGCATTTTATATCTTCTTTACTTCGGCCATAAGACGTTATTTTGCTATCCAAATAACAAAACTCATCTACTACTTTTACTGTGGAACCTTTTTTAATGTTTTGACAAGATCGTTTTTTTATCTATCTCAATGACTGGTTTCAAATGATCTCGCAGTCATCATCATATCTACAAAAGGATAACATCAATCAACGTACCTGCCACTTACTACCCATGCACCCTAAATAATCACGGCTTATACATTTTATTTTTGATATGTACATACCTGTGGAACTGAAGTGTATCTAATCATACCAACAATGTGTAGCTCCATTTATACGGCATTCCGTGGGGTTGCCAAATACGCAAAACTGCATAGTCACATAATAAACAACCAAACATGGTTTCCATAACATAAACGACAGTCGACACGCCTCTCACACCACAATATTTTTACATGGCGCGAAAATTGGCAAGTAACACTAAATAATGAAAAGTGTGAAGTTATACACACCACTAAAAGAAATCCGCTGAACTTCTATTACACGATAAACCAGTCAAACCTTAAGGTCGTAAATTCTACCATATACCTAGGAGTTACAATTACGAACAACTTGGACTGGAGAGAAGACATAGAAAATATGAAAGGCGAAATATGAAATACGAATGAAAGGTTACGTTTCATTGGCAGAACGCTTCGAAGAAACAACTTCACCAAAGAGACTGCCTACATCACACTGCGACCATCAAAATGTTATTTTGCTGCCAAGTAACAAACGCATCTACCATCTTTATTGTTTCGTTACCTAATCTAATTCCTTCAGCATCGCCTGTTTTTCTAAAACTGCATTCCATTTTCAAATGTTAAAATGTTTGTTACGCTTAAGGGTCTCAAATGCGGGGTCATAATTCCCTAAACTTACGAACTACCTTAGACTAAAGACAGCACAAACATGCATGACCGAGGGGGTATTCGAACTCCCGCCGACGGGAGACGGGCTCGCACATGTAGCATAGCGTCTCAATGCTCTCGGCCGCTCCGCCGCAGCCATTCCATTTTCCTTGTTTTGCTAATCTTAATGATCATCTTATCTGCACCTTTCAATACACTTTCCACTGCTTTCAATTGCTATTCCAGGTCCTTTACTATCTCTGAAAGAATGACAATGTCATCAGCAAACCATAATGTTTTTATTTCTTCATTCTGAACTCTAATGCCTTCTCCATATTTGCTTTCCTTCACATCCTGCTTGATGTCCAAATTGAATAATTTTGGAGAGAGGTTACAACCCTCTCTTATTTCCTTCCTAACCACTGTGTCCCTAAATTGCTCTTCAACTCTAATAACAGCTGTCTGGTTAATGTACAAATTGTAAATAACCATCGGCTTCGTACCTTTAACCTCTGCTGACTTCAGAATTTGAAAGAGTGTATTCCAGTTAACACTGTCGGAAGCTTGTTTCAAATCTACAAAAGCTAGGGATGTAGGTTTGCCTATCCTTAATTTATCTTGTAAGATAAGTCGTAAGGTGAGTATTGCCTCTCGTGTTCTTACATTTCCCCTGAATCAGAACTGATCATCCCCCAGGTCAGCATCAATCAGACTTTCCATCATTTTGTGAATAATTCGTGTTAAAATTTTGCAACCAAGATTTACGAAACCGATGGTTCTGTGATTTTCACAGCTGTCTGCGTCTGATTTCTTTGAAATGGAGATTACATTTTTTCTTACAGTCTGAGGGTATTCCGCCTGTCTCAAACATCTTACTCACTAGGTGAAATAGTTATGTCATAGTTGGTCCTCCCAGAGATTTCAGTAACTCTGAGAGAATGTCATCCACACATTAAAAAAAAAAAAATAAACGTAATTGTACATCAATCACGGTTCCAGATACTCTACTGCAAATGCCACAAGAAAAGGTATTACATATATTAGAATATTATGAAACACATAAAAAAATCTAAGAAAAATTTTCCTTGTGGATGTGCAAACCTGGATCCACAGTTTGACAGACCAAGCCCTGGACCGCCAGAGCGGCGGTGGAGTAGCCGGGTGGTCTAAGGCGCCTCGCTGCGGAGCGCGCTGTTGCTCGCCGAGGTTCGACTTCTCCCTAGGGCATGAGTGTGTGTGTGTGTGTGTGTGTGTGTGTGTGTGTGTGTGTGTGTGTGTGTGTGTATTGTCCTTAGGTTAGTTTAACTTAGTTTAAGTAGTTTGTAAGCTACGGACTGCGGACTGATGGCCACGCAGTTTGTTCCGATAGATTTTTTTTTTTTTTTTTTTTTTTTTTTTTTTTTTTTTTTTTTTTTTTTTTTTTTTTTTTTTGAACCGCCAGACCGTCGCATATTCACCTACAGTCGCTCACGTTTACGAGTACAGAAGCTACAACATGAAGACACAATAACGTAAATTACTCGAACGTCATTGACTGCGACCCTATGTATATTTAGTATAAATGCCCATCTTCAGAAGATCTTTAGATGTTGTTTAGAATTCAAAACGCTATTTTCCATCATTAAATTTGAAATTTAATTCATCATAAAGTACTGCGTGTCTACCAAAATGTCGAAACACGTGTGTTTTTATATTCAATATAGAACGTCCACGGTGACCCACATGTTACATCAATTTTCGTGTCTGCCAGTTAACATACGGGACAGAAATTTTCACATGAGTCTGGTACGACTTAGTATATACTTTGCTCGAAGTGTCCGGGAGTAAACCTTCCACTGTCTCTCAAGAATTGGTAAATTTTACCCAGGAATAATTCGGACGTGTGTTTATCGTGATTTTGGTACTGTTAACAGAATCATTAATTTATTTTCGAACATAAGGATTTTGCGTATTTATTTTGAGAAATCCGAACTTCGGACTTGATATATTCTCGCTAAAGGTACATTTGAACAATAAAAGCACATAAATTGTGAAGTACATTTAGGTTTTTGAACGGAAAACCGTGCACTCTAAGGCTCCTTGCTGCGGAATGCGCAGCTGCTCCCCTCCGGCGGTTCGTTTGAGTCCTCCATCCGGTGTGTATGTGTAATGTCCGTACCATATGTTAAAGTAAATTGTAAGGCTAGGAAAGAATTACCAATGCAGTTTGGTCCCATAGCTTAACAAACATTTTATTACTAAAATGTTTGTACAGCTTATGGGACTTAACTACGGGGTCATCAGTACCTAAACTTACAAACTACTTATGAACTACTTACGAACTAGGACGGCACAAATATCCATGCGCGAGGGGGAATTCGAATCCCCGACCGTAGTGGCCGTGCAGACCGTGACTGGAGCGCCTCAATCCCCTCGGCCACCGCGGCCGGCACATTTTATTACTAACTATTTACAACGTGTTCACTGATCTGGGTCAATTCTAGTCAGAACTTGTGTGTGGAAAATTGCGTACAAACACTGTGAGATTACCGCCTAATAGAAATACCGGTAATCAATAGCTTTTGATAATTAAACAGTATGAAGTTCACTGCAAACATTGACCATGCCAATGCACTAAATGTTACACAATTTTAATCTTATTAATTATGGTAGCAATGTATGTACACAGTTGGGTGACAACATTTATAGTTAGAGATTTGCTGTGTGCTTGTAGCTGACGGGAGGCCAGCGAGCAGGCCGACGTTGGTGGCTTGTTCCAACTTAGGATTTTCCAGTTCGTTTCCGGTGAGAAGAGAGAGGGACAATGGCGAGTGCCAGGCACAGTGCAATGCACAAATATTGTAATACTACTGGCATTTGAAGTAATACGATGCAGTTAGGAACCTTTAAGGCCCTCATTACAAAATAGCCTGTTGATACATAAACAATACATTAGCTGATATAGTCACAACTAACGTAATATGTTTAATTGACAATAAAAACTAATAAATTACCAACGAAGACAAGACAGTTACACAACTAGCATGGCAATGTTTGTTTATAAAAATAATATATTAACTATTTCTCATTTTATTTTCAATTAATCTTTTGTATTTTATCTTGAAGTATTCAGTTAAATCACTTATCTGTGGTATAAGAAATGGCACGATTATGATAAACAGTACAAAGGATGTTTATACTAATATAAAAACGTAAGAACATATTTGTTTAATGTGTAGTGTAATTATTTTGATTTTAAGTAAAGTTTTAGAAATGTGTTGTACGTTGGCAAATCGGTTAGAACTGTTCACATGGGGAAGTTGATGACGTAGGGGGAAAAAAAACCGGCAGTTGAGCTTTTGGCGCGCGCGCGCGCGCGCGCGCGCGTGGGCAGCAAGTGAGGACTCCGGAGTACGTGGTGAGCTGGCCGGGCGGCGTTGCTCTGCATCAGTCGGCATGTGGATCTCGAGGTGGTGACTTGAGATTTGTCTGTGGCAATCGCCACGTGTGGTTGCTCGTCGTAGACTGTACCAAGTTAAATCGAGTGCTACTGTGTGTTTGTGAATATTTAGCCGGTGGAACAAGGTGTGCATCGCATTGAATTAAAATGACTGTGATTTGTTAATGTAACACGTTTCGTCGCATAGGCATGAACATAAACGGTGTTTGAGACAGCCACGTGGTGTGAAAACAATTCGCGACAAATATTCATTTTGTCTGGGGGCTCACGAGGTATAACTTTATTTGATAAATGTGTCGACGTACGGACGTATCAGCCACAGGGTTCAAATATTGTGAAATAAACAACATAAAGTGAACTCTCACGTGTTTTCAAAAATAGTAGTTAGTACAACCTTTTCTCTCGTGAACTTGATTTTATTATGAATTTGTTTTGTTAATCATATGCAGGGAAGGAAAGCTGCGATATCATCCCCTAGAAAACGAGTCATACAGTCGCAATCACAGTTCCAATGTTTTTGCATGTTTAGGAATTTGGTTCGCAGTTGGTGGTTGTGAGTTTTAAAAATTAATCTTTCCCTAATTTAAACTCTCACCCCGACCTTCACCCTCGCAAAACTCATATATTTTAATTATGCTAAGCGATCCTTCGTACAGATAACTCTGCCTGTGGTGTCAACTATGTTTTTATATTTTTAGTAAATAATTTTGGAAACGTAGCCAAACACGTGTCTGGAAATTCAAATGTATCACTTTTCCCGTACTGGTGTAGTGTAGCCTCCACAAACTATTTTCTTCATTGCCCATGTCCTATAGGCTCGAGCTACAATTTGTCTATGTATATACTACGACTGCGATAATGCGGCACTCGATAATCCGGCAGATCCAGTAGTCCTGTAGTCCTGCACGCATCGGTAATTTCCCCGTAGTTTTATCTTGCCGCTGTATGCAGCGACAAAGAATTTCTCAGCAATGTTAACATTAAAGACGCTATATTCAGGCTGCAATTTCTTGGACCTTGTTAGAAATACAACATTGCCTAGGGACTGGAGGAAACAGTGACCCAAACTGGTCGAAGAAGCCGGGAGGGAAAGCGATATAGAGGATGACAGATAGCCTACAGACCGCTTTGAAATTTACGAGTGATAAATTCTACTTCCGCTTCTGAACTCAGCAGAAGAAGTTGACGAATGACAACAATATAGCTATCGGAGAAGAAGTGACTGACTATGCGATATTACAAAGCGCCTTCAACCCACAGTAGTCATCAGAAATTTACAGTGACGAAGAAGAAGAAACGCCCGCAAGTCGAGTCTCTTCGATTCAGGCTTCATAAGCCTTAAACGCGTTTGTAAATTCGCTGAGAGTAGCAAACAATACAGCGCTTCTGAAGTTCTGAATATGTATTTCTGAATCTGCATATCATACAAAATAATTGTTGTAAAAAAAGAGCTCAATCCAAGACACAAATTGGGATTTGTGACATGTTCCAGAGGGCTCAGAAGAAAATTTCAGCTAAGCCGTGGTAGTTACCAGTGCGATATGTTCCACATCCTCGACAACGTCGGAAATCTGTGCTACCGGTTTTCTTAAACACAAACTGCGCCAAAATCTTGGTACTGTAACAATTTTTATTAATTAGCCTGTTCCTGATTTTTCAAGTGAGTGGTGATTTTTTTTCGTAATTGGCACACAAGAAATTTTATGTACTATACAGGGTGAATCACTTAACACTTGCACCGCAAATATTGCGGAAAAGGAAAGTGCGATTGATGTGCTGTTTTCACTGGATTGGTAGCCAATAAAAAGATTGTAATTTTACGTAGAAAGTGTATTTTTTATGCAAACATACAATTTTTCAAATGGAACAATGGTTGTTTCTATCTTGCACTGGAATTTTTGATACCAGTTGTGTACAAAGAATTATGAATGATATTTTAATCTCGTTTAGTTCGGCAGTTACAACCATTCAAATCTTTGTGAGCGGAGGCTACGACAGCGTAGCTGACTGGCTGGTGGTCATGAGATAGTGGGCCGTTCCCCAGGGGCTAGGCACTCTGCCAGTCAGCTACGCTATCGCGGCCTCCGCCCCTGAAACTTTGAACCGTAGTAGCTGCCAAACTAAACGTGATAAAAATGTCATTAAAAATTCTTTGTACGCAGCTGGTGTCGAAACTTCCAGTGCATGATAGAAGCAACAATAGTTCCATTTAAAAAGCTGTGTTTTTGCATAAAAATACAATTTCTATGAAGTATTACAATCTGTTTGTTCGCTAAAACTACGAGCCCCTGTTTACCAATTCATTCTGTGGAAACCGCACATTAGTCGCAATTTCCGTTTCCGAAATATTTGAGGTGCAAGTGTTAGGTGATTCACCTGTATGTTGGCCTTTTCTAAGGAAAGACATTTGTGGAAGAGAAAGATACGGCAAAGTACCTCTGACCTCACATGACGTGAGAAAAGGCTGAGATGATGATGATAATTGGACTTTTATAAATCTTGGCACCTTAAAATGATTTCATAGCGCACTGCAGTATTCGATCTGTAATTCAGTTTTGCATGTAAAAACTGAAATATTGTTTTTTTACCCTATAATATGTCTGTTGCGTTAAATAAATAACAGTTGCTCGTATTTCAATTTTAAAACTGTAGGATTTTCTTATATATGTTTTGTAAAAGTTTTTTCAACATAACCTCGATAATATGGCATATTTCATAATCCGGCATACACAGATTTCCGAGCATGCCGGTTTATTAAGGTTATACTGTATGTATAAATTGATACATTAGGTACATAGACCTGCGCAGCAGCAAAAAACGAAAGGTTCAGGCACGCACAACCGAAGTCTACACGAAGATGTAAATTTGCCGTGTTTGGCAAGATCCGTTATTTCTACAACCCACTGTTTCGCTGTTTCCGGTAACTGTTTAAGCCATAAAGCTTGTGCCTGGCTGTTTCTACCTGCACCTGGCTGTCAAAGCGCTCGGTTAATATCTGAAGGAGCAACTCATAGTCTACATCTTCCGGCCGAGTCCGGGAAGAATTTGACACACAGACTAAACAGTTTGGCACCCGCATTGGAAAGGTAATAAGCTTTGCAATTCATACCTGCAATATCATAGGCAGATAAATGTGTCTGGAGTTGAGCGCGGCATTCAAGTCATTCCCCACGTTGGCGGTGGAATTCACGAGATTCAGGCGCGGCTGTTTGTTGTGGCTGTGCAGCTGCCGCCGACAGCTCGCGTGTCACCTGCGCCACGTCTGCAGCCATTGCTGAATCTGCTGTCCCTGCAATAATTTAACCGCATTCATTAGAGCAAGCTCTTGTGGTGGCCACAGCGTAGTACCTGTTTTAATGTACACAGAGCGCAGTAAGTTCAAAAAGTCATAGCCGATGTTCTATATGCGCTTAATGCGGGAGCGGACTGTCTTAAATATGAAGTCAAAGTTTACAAACTTGAAACACAGGTTTTATTCCGTGATGGTTAACTAGCAACTAGTGGTGCCCAGAGAGACTTCTACATAAATACAGGAACACAATACAACGGCTCAGGTCAGAATCTTACAGAGTCTTTTTATTCGGCGATCAATATTTTGAGGAAGTGCTTCAATGCTTCTTTTTTGGTGGAAACTGCTAAATGCAAAGATAGTAAATTCCAAAAATTTGCATCAGTTTGGATGAATATTAAACATGGAACATTAAAAATTTTCTCTCCCATATGTTTTGTTGCAGAGTAAAGTGTGTTCATTCAGTACAGTATTTCCTTGAGCTACTGCGTTATGTAAGTGATAATTCTCTTCTATTATTAATTTCTAGTATAGACTTTTGCTGGTTTTAAGAACCTATAAGTCATTCTCTATGTTTGTAGTATGCTGATTCCATGATATTAGATGGTCTGCAAAGATTGAATCGGAAATGCTACCTTCTTAATGCCCTTAAAAACTCTGTACGTCTGACCCTGAAGTTCCAATATCTTTGCCCCTCATATAATTATAGACTGAGTCCAGTTGCCAGTTAATTGGTAAATGCTGTTTTGGTCATAGTTGTCAATACTGGCTGGATTTTGGATAATTCTTTTTTGTATTGTATTACTCGTTCTGAATGCTATATTTAATCCTTGTATTTTTATATGTTTCCTATTCTCTGTGAGGTGTTGTTACTGTACGCCATTATGTGCCATTTATTGTTTACTGTTTGTTGATATGGTGTGCACTATGTTTGTTTTGACTATGATCGGCTGTTTCTGTAGTTTGTTGTGTAATCTACTGACTTTGTGTGATAGACATTCCCTTGTGCTACTTACTTTATTGTATTTAGTTCTTCTGTGTAATGGTTCTTATTCATGGGTACTCTGTTCAGTCTGTGAAGCATATATCTAACTTACCAGCAAAACTGTTGAAGAGCTCTGGAAACAGCATAGGAAGGAAATAGTCTACCTGTGTAATGAGATTTACGACAAAGGGCAGTAGCCTGATAACTTTCTTGCATAGATAATGATTTCAACTGAGGAGCAAAGAAATACCAAAATATATGAAGATCATCGGACTATCAGTCTAATTTCTCATGGAACTAAAGTATTATTGGGAGTGCTCGATATAAAGCTGTATGGCACGTTGGATAGCATAAGAGAAAGAGTTCGGATTTAGAGGAGGCAAAAGGAACAATAGATAATAGTGGCCTGTTAAGAATCATACAGGAACGATACATTGAGAGAGGTAGAGAAAAGTATGCTGTAATTATTCATCTGTAAAAAGCTTTCGACAGAATTCAGTGGAACAAGCTGATGTTGAAGAAGGAAGTAAACTGCTACGAGATACGACTGATGCAGAAACGATATTTACAGCGGAATCTACATTTATGAGGGTGAGTCAGAAAATAAGTCGCAAACTGAGGTAGACACGCCAATACTGCGTTTACAAGCCTGAAAATTGATTTACTTTTCAGCTGACTCCACCTGTAAATTAAAACACTCGTCCCGTCATTCGAGAAGGCATTAAAAGCCTAGATCTTGGAATTTTCGTGACAGCGTTTGCATCCTTTAAGTGACGCTTTTGAGCTGAAACTGTATTTCCTTAAACAGCTGCAACGCACAGACAGATGTGTAAAAGTGGTGGAGAAATATCCCTAACAGCGTGCAGTACAGGAGTGTCTACCTCAGTTTGCTACTTATTTAATGACTCAACCTCTCGTATAACAAAAAGTAAGAGTAAGGATCGGAAATAACAAATCGGCATAGAGAGGGGTGTGACACAAGGTTGTTGCCTCTCCCTTTCTTGTGTAACTTATATTTGGAAGAGATTATTGCTAAATTTTGGGAAGAAGGTGAGGGCGTATTGGTAGGAAAAGAATACAAAGCTTATGATTTGCTGATGATATGGTGTTAGTGGCAGAAATCGAGAAAACTGCAAATAATATGTTCATAGATTTCAATGAAAAATGTGTTGAATTTTTTATGACGATCAACACAGCAAAAACAAAGAGTATAGTTCAAATGTTCAAATGTTTGTATAGCTTATGGGACTTAACTACAGGGTCATCAGTCCCTAAACTTACAAACTACTTATGAACTAGCTAAGACTAAGGGCGGCACAAATATCCATGCCCGAGGGAGGATTCGAACCCCCGACCTCAGTGGCCGTGCAGACCGTGACTGGAGCGTCTCAGTCCCCTCGGCCACCGCGACCGGCAAAGAGTATAGTGATCAACTAAAGATGGAAACGGGCACATATTAAGATCGATCAAACAGCCATAATACAAGGCCGAACATTTAAATAACTTGGAAGTCCGATCACTGAAGATCTAACATGTCAAAACCTGCATTACAATGCAAAAGAAGCATTCAAAACAAAGAGAAGATTATTATTTGTCAAACTTGGACAGTGGGACGAGAGGATGAAAAAGGGCTAGGAGCGTTTGCGCTGTGGATGTGGAGAGGATAAGCTGGATGGTAAGAATGAGACGAAGAAGAAGTGTTGAAAATGATTGTGAAAGAAGACAAATGCTGCAGGTTATAAGAGAGGAAGACAAACTGGAAGTAAATTTTTGTTGACACGAGAGAGTTTAACCAAGATGATTCAGGACTAAATTCTGGTAGAAGAATGAGAGGAAGGAGGAGAAACAAATTGATAGACGACAAAAAGGGTAGTGTAAAGTACGAAAGATCTGAAGAAGTTGGCGAAAAACAGGGAGTTACCATGTGAAATCCTGCCTGTGGGCAAAACACAGATAATGATGATGTAGTCCTTTCTAAAAGAATTTTTTTCTAGAGTGTAGCACTATTAGGAAGACAAACGTGGACGATCGGTTCAAATAGTATAGAAGCTTTTGACATGTGACGCTGTATACGAACGTTACAGCTTAAATGGGTAGATCGCGTAACTATACTGAACAGAATTGGGTAGAAGTGAAATTCTTGTCTGAAAGAAGAGATCGATTGGTGCGAAACTTTCTGAGATATGAAATAAATTTAGAAGGAAGGGAAATGGGTAAAAATCACCGACGAAGATACAGGGAGGATTATAGTAAGCAAGTTAAAAAGGACGTTGGCTGCCGTTCTTATTTAAGGATAAAGAGGCTTAGCCAAAGAAGGGTAGCGTGTAGCTCCTTTAAATCAGTCTTTAGACTGAAGACCATGAATTTTCAGATACTTGCTTTAGAAATGCTATCACACTGAAAGATTCGTATAAAACTGATTACTAATGGTATCCCTTTAATAGCTGAATTTCAAAACCACTTAGAAGCCAAATCGCAATTTTAGAATTCTATATTCAAAATTAAAAGCGACGTAGCTTCAAAAACATTTATTCCCTACTTGACCCCTTTTGGAGAGGATTTTCGAAAAACACTGCCACTCGTATTTCTTTTATTTTTAATTGAGAAGCCAGCCATCTCTAACGACCACGTTATCGATGAAACGTTAAACCTTAATCCTCCTCCTCCTCCTCTTCCTCCTCCTCCTCCCCCCTCCCCAAATGGAAGTATCTTGAATTTAGCCACAAAAATACTCTCACAATAAAATTATTTCGTAAAATGTATTCACCTTCCGTTAGAGGCTGAAACTGCAATAACACTGATACATATGTTTGTTTCTAGCCATGAAGTAAAATACCAATTCTCAGTGATTCAGCACTGAAACATCCATCACTCTTTTCATCACCATAAAGTTTGAAATTTTAAAGAGGCCAAAACGAGAATTTTTTTAAATTACATATTTTTTACGTGTTTTGCCTGCTGGTGAGCTATTTTAGAGATTTTTGTTGCCCCAACATCTTGTTCGTAGTGTCTTTAAGTCGATTCCATAAATGATGTTGATGTAGCTGATACAACAATGTAAATCATCATCTTCAGATTGACACTTTTTCCTGCGTCATGTATAATCTTTAGAGACCTGGTAGAAACAAATATCTTGCCATAATGTAAAAATAAGAAAAATATCTTGTCATATTATAAAAGAATTTTGTCACCAACACGGTATAGCATTTCGGGTGCTGTATTAGACTCCAAGGGAAATGGTATACCCTGTTTGTGCAAAAGCGATTTATAACATTTTTGGCAATTTTACATTATGACAAGAGATTCTTTGTTCCTACAAGGTTTTTAACGGATATAAATTTATATGGTCTTCAGTCCGCAGATTGGTTTGATGCAGCTGTCCACGCTACCCTGTCCTGTGCAACGTATATCCGTTTGAATCTGTTTACTGTATTCGTCGCTCGGTCTCCCTCTACGATTTTTATCCCATACACATCCTTCTAATGCTTGATGTCTCAGAATATCTCCGACCAACCCATCCCTTCTCTTAGTCAGCATATACTAGTAACTCTTTTCCTCTCCAATTCTGTTGAGCACCTCGTTAGTTGCGTGGTCTACCGATCTAATCTTCATCATTCGTCTGTAACACCACTTTTCAAACGCTTCTTTCATCTTTTTGCCTCAACTCCTTACTGTCCACGTTTCAATCACATACAATGCTACACTCCACACAAATGCTTTCAGAAAGGAGTTCCTAACATTTAAACTAGTATTGGATGTCAACAAATTTCGCTTCTTTATAAACGCTTTGCTTCCCAAAGCCATTCTGCATATTATATTTTCTTTACTTCGGCCATCAGAAGTTATCTTATCCACATTTTTATTGTCTCATTACCTAATCTAATACCTTCAGCATCGCTTAATTTAATGACACTACATTCCATTATTCTTGTTTTACTCTTGCTAATATTCACCTTGTTTTTTCCTCTCAAGGCACTGTCCAATGCGTTTGATTGCTATTCCAGCTCTTCTGTTCTCTCTGACAGAATTACTTTATTGTCAGCAAACCGCAAAGTTTTTATTCCCTGTCTCTGTACTTTAATTTTCTCTCCTTGAATTCCTTCATAGCTTGAACAACATTGGGGAAAGGCTTCAGGCCGATCCTACAAACTTCCCAACTACTGCGACCCTTTCATGCCGTTCAACTTTAATATCTCTGTATGGTTTTTGCACGAATTGAATATAACTCTCCGCTCCCCATATTTTACCCCTGCTACCTTCAGAATCTTAAAAAGTGTATTCCAGTCAACTTTGTCAAACGTTTTCTCCAGATCCACAAATGCTAAAACCGTAGGTTTCCCCTTCCTTAATCTATCTTCTAATATAATCGTAATGTGGCTATTGCCTCGCATGTTCCTACATTTCTCCTAATTGCAAATTGATCTTTCCCAAGGTCGGATTCCACCAATTTCTCCATTCGTTTGTAAATAATTCGTGTTAGTATTTTGCAACCACGACTTTTTAAACTGACAATTCTGTAATTTTTACATACGCCTGTAGTTGCTTTCTTAGGTATTGGAATCACTATATTCTTCTTAAAATCTGAGGGTATTTATCCTGTCTCATTCATCTTGCATACCAGGTGAAACAATAAGTTAATTAGTGGCTCTCGCAACGATAACAGCAGTTCAGACGGCACATCATCTACTCCTGCCGGCTTGTTTCCTCTCGCAGTATAGTATCTCCCATCTGATCTTCTTCTCCGTTTTTCGCTTCTAGAATACTACCTTCAAGTTAATTTTCTTTGTGCAGGCCTCCTATATATTCCTTCCATCTTTCCCTCCTTTGCTTAGTACTATTCTTCCCTCTGAGTTCTTCATATTCGTACCGCTGCTTTTATTGTCTCGAAATGTGTCTTTTATTTTCCTGTAGGTGGTATCTATCTTTCCCCTAGCTATACATTGCATGCATTTCTGCTCAAGCTACTCTTGCTCAGCCAGTCTACACTAACTGTCAACCTCATATACTCCCTTTCACCTGCTTCACTTGATGAATTTTTATATTTTCTCCTTTCATCAGTTAAGTTTAGTATCTCCTGTATTATCCAAGGATTTCTATTAGGCCTTGTCCTTCTGCTTATATGATCCTCTAGGGCATTCACAACTATATCTCCAGAGCTACCCATTCACTTCTACTGTATTACTTTCGCCCGTATAAAAATTCAAATGTTTGTTAAGCTTATGGGACTTAACTACGGGGTCATCAGTCCCTAAACTTACAAACTACTTATGAACTACTTACGAACTAAGACGGCACAAATATCCATGCCCGAGGGGGGATTCGAACCCCCGACCGTAGTGGCCGTGCTGACCGTGACTGGAGCGCCTCAGTCACCTCGGCCACCGCGGCCGGCTTCGCCCGTATATATATATATATATATATATATATATATATATATATATATATATATATATATATATATATATATATATATATATATATATAGTAGAGTCAAACTGAAGAAGGTGATTAATATCGTACATACAAGTAATTTCAGAAATATTATTTAAAAATTGTGAGTTGGCTTGAAGACCTTAAAAACAAAGGTGTATAGAACAATTTTTAAAAGTCTCATCAATGGTCAAAATGCCAATTTTCATCGTTCTGACTTCAAAATTACCCTACTACCGACATACTTTCGAAAAACATTTTAGTCCTTATTGCAGCCACTTAGGGATGGAATATATGAAAATCACTTCTTAAACGACGATTACAGTATAATATCAACACTGTCTGCAGATTTCAAGTTTGTATCGTTAGTGGTTTGCTCTGGTCAACGATGAACATACGCTATAAGGAAGATTAGGGCTTGACGTCACGTCGACGTCGTAGTCAATAGAGTCGAAGAACACGCTCGAATAGTTTTCGTCAGGAATGTGGGACTAAATCGGACGTGTCCTTTTTAATGAACCATCCTGATATTTGCCTGTAATGATATAAGGAAATGAAGGAAAACCTGAACAAAGGTTGGCCGGAGGCGCATTTGAACCACCACCCTTCCGAATGCGAATCCAAGACGATGAAGAGTGAGACAATGTCGTAATATTGCTTTTTACGTATCCAGATGGTTATCGTCTTGTGCGTCAACTGGCGGTTGTTATTGCGGACTCTTTACTGTCGAAAGCATGCTCAGCTGTGATGTGACACGTTAATAGAATGTGACACGTTGCAATAGAAACAAATGGCATCAGAATGTTAACTCTCATGCGTCGCGTCCTCAAATGAGGACACTTAAATCTTGTCTCATTCCCGTCATCTTTTACATCTGAGGTGGCCGTAAAAGCACAGGTATCTCAAATGAGGACTAATAATGAATGGTAGAATGTCTCGTAGACGGCAGTGTTTGTTGTTGGGCTAACAAAGAGATGGAAAGTAGAGATTACAGGAAAGGGTAGAGACAGGCTTTCAGATGAAAGCAGAAAAGAGGAAGCCTGTCTTTCGGTACCCAACAAATTACGCTTTGATGGGATATAAAACTGGCCAGCCAAATCAGCCGATCCCAATTCTAAGAGGTGTAATGATCGGAACTGCCAACGGAAAATACGTTACATTTGAGAAGAGTGTAAACTTGCTGTGTGCCCTGAGTGCCTGAAACAATTTCATTGTATGAAAAATACAAAATAGTGGACATTCTTCATGTATTCTTTGATATTATTAATAGATGTTCCATGTAAAATGCAGTAGTTTTCGTACTCACTGTCCTCATTTGAGGACACCTACCTATTGGTCTATGAAACTATTTTTTTAGATAAATTATGATGAGTTCTGCACAACATAGGTCTTAAGTTTACCAAAAAAAGTACCAGAACTTTTTTTCAATGACCGGTTGATAATTGAGAGGTTTAATGATTAAATTGATAGTAAAACAAGGGAGAGGTAAACTCTCACCAAATCGGATTGATGTGTGGAGCACATAATCAAGTAATAGGAAATTAGATTTGGCTAACTTTCGAGTATTTTGCTCTTCTTCTGGCAGGATACAAGCACATGTGCACGCAACCATATAGACACGAGAACGTACACTCCACTGGTTACAGCATGTATGCTACATGCATACGATGTACTGTATCTGTAAGAGTATACAAACTAATGTTGACCTAATACTGTACTGACTATTTCCCAAACATTGAAACACTCATCCAAAACAAGTCAAATTACAGCATTTCATCAAGAATTGTTGGACGAGAATAAGCTGCAACAAGGATAACTAAACAGGAAAAGACCATTTAACAATCTAATGTCTCATATAACTGATAACAACGTAGGATTACATAACGTTACTAAGGAGTACGGACAAAGTTAATCTAGGCAGTCTCTTTAGCCATCTTTTAAATGTTCTGCCAATGAAACGCAGTCTGATTCTTTCCCACAACATTTTCTATGAGTTAATTTCGAGGTACGTCTGTAGTAATGGTAGCTACTAGGAATTTATTTTAATTTACGCAATTCAGAAGAAAGTAGGATATGAGAATACAGAATGACTAAATGGCTAATTCAGTTTCTAATAGGGAATTATTATTTAATAATCAAAGATGATTGGAACGCGGTAGCAGAGGAAAGAACAGTAGAAAGAGTTAAACGAATCCACGCGGGAGTAGAAGAGTGATCTGGAGTGCCATGTTGCGGATCGCGCGGCCTCCCGCGTCGGAGGTTCCAATCCTCCCTCTGACATGGGTGGTTGTGTTGTCTTTAGTATAAGTTAGTTCATAAGTAGTTTATAAGTTAAGGGACTGATGACCCCGCAGTTAAGTCCCAAAAGCTTTATAAACATTTGAACATTTTATTAAATGAAATTTGGAGTTGTTACGCGGGAAATGAGAAGAGATGAAGTGAGTCCTGATTTGACTTTAATAAGTGGTAGAGAATAATAGATTCTAAAATCGCAAGAGGTGGAAGTAGGGTTTTCATGTGATCAGGATTCGTCTGGATTCTTCCGAATGTCATACGGCGCCCATCCCTAAATACAATGGAAGAGGTGGAAGTATAGTTTTCATAGGATCAGGATTCGTCTGAATTCTTCCGACTGTCAAAGGACGCCCATGCCCTAAATAAAATACAGAATCTCTCGACAATATCTTCTAGATATTTAAATTTTCCAATCTTGCATCCTTAATTGGAAAAGGCAGAACAGTCACGGGAAGATTTCAGCTGAATGATAGATCATGGTGTGAAAGATATTTCGCGACTAGATGCTGGATTGTAAATGACTACAAAGGAACAGTATATTCAGATCACAGTGTCATAGTAACGAACAGTAGGTTGAAATAAAATAGATCCCGGAAGAATCAGTGACGTACAGAGGAATTTTAGGACTGGTGGAAAGTTCTCTGATGCTCTAGATGTGTAAAGCCGCAAGTCGCAGTTCAATTGGACAGACAATGAGTAACATTGAAAACTATAGTAGGCACGTCAACTAAAGAAGAAGGATGGAAGTATTAGCAGAGCATTTTTAGTAGTTTTACGAGAAGAAAGGATAGTCACTGCGGCATTCCTTTTCTGTGTAATTTTAAAGGTCTTCGATGAACCCAATCTTAGGGTATGACGAATCAAGGAAATTATTTCCGTCTATTGACATAATGTGAAAGTATTGTCCAAACACTGTAATTAATTATTCATTTATTTCTCACACAAGATATCTTTCAGCATTTAATGCCATCATCAGGTGTTTCGTATTTAGAGGTAGTAAATGCTTCAACTGACTATTTAATAGGTGATGATTTATATCTGATTTCTGAATTGTAGCCAGTTACAGCATACAGTAAACGTGTAGTATTCTGAGGTATTGACAGATGCTGTAACTGGCTACAATTCAGAAATCAGATATAAATCATCACCTATTAAATAGTCAGTTGAAGCATTTACTACCTCTAAATACGAAACAACTGATGATGGCATTAAATGCTGAAAGATATCTTGTGTGAGAAATAAATAAATAATTAATTACAGTGTTTGGACAATACTTTCACATTATGTCAATATACGACATTTCTAACACTGCGGGCCCGAGATATAACAAGTTATTTCCGTCTAATCTTGAATGTGATCCATCTGCTTCAAACAGGTATATTTGTTACTATGTTGAAATCTGCAATAACTGACTGCAATGCCAGTCTGAAGCTACGACTTGCATAATTTATACTTGGGATTTGAGTTCGAAAATATTTTATCTTGTAAGTTCGGTTGTACCTCCCACTTCATATACCCTGATGGAATGGCTGAACGTTCCAAGGCGCCTTGCTGCAGACTGTTCGACTGCTCCTAGACGGAGGTTCGAGTCCTCCCTCTGGCATGGGCGTGTATGTTGTCTTTAGCATAAGTTAGTTTGTTTGGAAGTCTAGGGACTGAGCACCTAGCTTGTTGCTGCTGTGACTTGCTAACACATCGGCAGTCCTTTAGCGTCCAACCAGTATGTAAATTTTACTCTTCAGACTGCTAATCATAACTTGCAGATGTTTTATTATTGACTTCATAAAACATGAACGCATTTAGCTCGTTATGTATAGGTCTTATATTTCTGTTTTATTTCTGATGAAGACACCTTAGCTGTAGCTGAAATCTAGATAACATTATTTTAAATCATGTGATGGGGTTAAATTCTCACACATACGTTAAAGCAGTTTTATCAGGCTTGATACCATCCTGTGCTCAATAACTGTTTCCTTCTTATTTTTAAAAAATTGTCAGCTATTAGTCGTGAATATTTTATTTACATCTAGATTTCTATCACTGTGTGACCATTATCATTGCTTGAAACAAACAGTTAAACCATGTAAAACATTTAGACCTCCATGCTGGAGGTTACCTTCACACTGACGTAGTTGTTACGCTGTAGATCGAAATCTAGACCTGATTAAACAAAATATATACGACTGATTGCTGACAATTTGCTACAAATACAAGTTAAAGCAGTTGCTGCTGCAGACAGGGCATTTTCAAGATCGTAAATGTAGGAGTTACCTTCTGAACAGCTCTTTTCAGAGCTTTCTGATGCAATAGCTCCTTACTTACTTATCATATACAACCGATCACTCAGCGAAAGATCCGTACCCAAAGACTGGAAAGTTGCCCTGGTCACTCCAATATTCAAAAGCAATGATCCCCAAAATTACAGGCCTATCTCATTGACGTCGATTTGCAGTAGGATTTTGGAACATAACTTTGTTCGAACATTATGAATAAAATTAAAAAGAACGACCTATTAACCAATAGTCAACACGGATTCAGAAAGTATGGCTGTTGCGGAACACAGCTTGCCCTTTATTCACATGAAATGATAAGTGCCATCTACAAGGGATCTCAACTCGATTCCTTATTTATGTATTTCCGGAACGCTTTTGACACTGTACCTCGCAATCGGCTTCTAATGAAAGTGCGTGCTTATGGAATATCGCCACAATTCTGCAATTGGATTCACGATTTCCTATCAGAAAGGACACAGTTCGTAGTAAATGCCGGTAAGTCATCGTTCACCAGGGAAGCGTTATAGGTCCCCAACACTTCCTTTTGTTTATAAAAGATTTAGCTCCCTTAGACTGTTCGCGGATGGTACTGTTGTTTATCGGTTAGTGAAGTCAACAGAGGATCAAAAGCAACTGCAAAGCGATTTAGGCAAAATTTCTACATGGTGTGAAAATTGGCAACTAGCACTAAATAATGAAAAGTGTGAAGTAATACAAACGACCACTAAAAGAAATCCGCTGAACTTCACACGATAAATCAGTCAAATCTTAAGGTCTTAAATTCTACCAATTATCTAGGAGTTACAATTACGAACAATTTAGATTGGAGAGAACACATATAAAATATTGTGGGGAAGGCAAACCAAAGGTTACGTTTCAGTGACAGAACGCTTCGTTTTGTTTTATCACGTTACAAGGGGAAAGCGTCGCGGAAATATTGTACGATCTAAGGTGGAAATCATTAAAAGAACCACGTTATCCTTTACGGCGAGTTCTATTTGCAAAATTTCAATCACCGACTTTTACTTCTGAATGTGAAAATATTTTGCTAGCACCCACCTACATAGAGAGACATGACCATCCCAATAAAATAATAGAAATCAGATCGAAAAAAGAACGATTTAGTTATTCTTTCTTCCCGAGCGCTATTAGAGAATGGAACGATGGAGCAAGGTTATGAAAGTGGTTAATGAAACCCTCTGCCAGGCACTCAAATGTAGTTTGCAGAGTATCTATGTAGATGAAGATGTAGAAGTTGCGGGTCCCCCATGATGTGCTCAATATTGATCAATGTCTGGGGAAATCGGTGGCCAGCGGAGGTGTTTAAACTCAGGAGAGTGTTTTCTAGCAAGTCTGGTTTTGTGGGCTGTCGAATTGTCTTGGTGGAATTCCCCCAAGTCCGGCGGTAGGCGCAATGCCTATGAATGGATGTAGGTGATGAGCCAGGGTGCGTACTTACCTTTTAGAGTTGTGTCCAAACGTGTCAGTGGTCCCATATTACTCCAATAATACTCCGCCAGCTTGAACAGTCTCCCCACTGATATGCAGGGTCCATGAATTCATGAGGTTGTCTCCATGCCCGTAGACGTCCGTCTGCAAACGAGATACGTCAAACCAGGCAACATGTTTCCAGTCAACAGTTCAGTGTAGGTGTTGACGGGCCCGGTCGTGACGTAAAGCTTTGTGTCGTGCTATCAGCAAGGATACACGAGTGGCCTTAGGCTTTGAAAGCACATATAGATTATGTTTCGTCGAATGGCACAGTACAGAAATGTGAAGCATGTTGAGGAATGGTTGCACTTCTGTCATGTTGAATTATTCTCTTAGGTCGCAGTTGCTCCCTTTCTTGCATGATACTCTTCCGGCCGTAGCGATGTCGGAGATTTGATGTTTTACCTGATTCCCAATATTCACCGTGCATTCGTGAAATGGTCGTTTTGGAAACTTCTCACGTCATCGCTACCTGGGAAATGTTGTGTCTCCTCTCTCTTGTGCCGACTATAATCCTGTGTTCATACTCACTGAAATCGTGACGCCGGCCGCGGTGGCCGAGGAGACTAAGGCGCTCCAGTCACGGTCTGCACGGCCACTACGGTCGGGGGTTCGAATCCCCCCTCGGGCATGGATATTTGTGCCGTCCTAGTTCGTAAGTAGTTCCTAAGTAGTTTGTAAGTTCAGGGACTGATGACCCCGTAGTTAAGTCCCATAGACTTTACAAACAATTGAACAATTGAAATCGTGACAACCTGCCATTGTAGCAACGGTAACGGATCTAACCCCTGCACTGGGCACCTGTTTTCTTACATAGGCGTTGCGGATACCAGAGCCGTACAATGTGTGTTTATAGATCACTGTCTTCGCATTCGCATGCCTATACAGGGTGAATCACCTAATACTTGCACCGCAAATATTGCGGAAACGGAAAGTGCGATTGATGTGCGGTTTTCACATAATGGATTGGTCGTAGGGGGCTCGTATTTTTAGCCAATAAACAGATTTAAATGTTACTTAGAAAGTGTATTTTTTATGCAGACATACAGTTTTTTAAATGGGACAATGGTTGTTTCCATCATGAAACGGAATTTTTGATACCAGCTGTGTAAAAAGAATTGTGAATGATATTTTTGTTTGGCAGTTACAACCGTTCATAGTTTCGGGAGTGGACGCTGCGAAAGCGTAGCTAACTGGCCGAGTGGGTAGCCCCTGGGGCATGGCCTACTGTCTCATGACCACCAGCCATTCAGCTAAGCTGTCGTAGCCTCCGCCCCCAAAATTTTGAATGGTTGTAGCTGCCAAACTAATCGTGATAAAATTCTTTGTACACGGCTGGTGTCAAAAATTCTAGTGCATGATAGAAACAACCATTGTTCCGATTGAAAAATTGTGTTTGCATAAAAAATACACTTTCTAGGTACTTTTTCAATCTGTTTATTGGCTAACAATACGATACCTTGACTACCAACCCATTATTTGAGAACTGCACATCAATCGCACTAGCCGTTTCCGCAATACTAGTGCTAGTGTTAGGTGATTCACCCTGAATAAGCTTCATTGGCTTTACAGTGTAGTGTGACGGGTACAAATATTATTTTCATCTTCCCTTTTTACATTCTTTTAGAAGAAAGTATCTAATTATTAAATTTTGATCGAGATACGATATTTACACTCCGTATGCTCCTGAAGAAATGTTCGCGAACTGAGCACTTTGTTGTTAACCAGGCGCCAATGAAAGACACTAGTCACGCAGCTAATGCCAAATCGTTCCTGGAACCATTTGTGTTGTGCCTTACATGGACTCGCCATTAGATGCTGCTCAAGGCATTGACGTGTCTTCCTGAGCGTGTTGCTGGCGACCATGACCCCATCACTCATCAAAGTCACTCGTGCCATACAGCCGCCATCTGTATGTGTTGGACACATCGAGAAGTTATATTCATTAATTTTCCGCAGGGAAAAATTAAAGGAAGAAGAAAGAAGATGTTTAGCAGAAATATTTGCGAAAACTAATATCTCTCAAAGAATACAAGACTTTGTCAAAAACGTTATAGTAAATATGAGAACACAAACAATAATTCTGGGATATAATTTTCAGTTTTTCACTACAAGTAACCAAAGACTTTAGTAAAATTGTCTTTGTTTGTCAAAGGTACCTGATATATAGATTTTCTGATCAGTCCACGTATGTATGCGTTGAACGTTCACAAAATTTGAAGTGTAGGAGTCACCAAAGTAGCAAAATTTTGTTTTTGATTGGTGGGAACCATTATATTATAAGAAAGCTTGATGAACGACTGAGCTTGGGTTTTGTGATGAGATCCTACAGGGTTTCCTCAGGATACGCACTGGAGGGGATTATGACATTACATAATTAAATTTCAGCAAGCTTCGCCGCTGATGAAAGAAACCAAATACGGTACCAGTTTCGGTATACTATGGATAGATAAATAAACGACTACAGTGGCCTACAACATAGCCTGACCTCATTCTTCAAGGATTTTTTTTTGTCTCGAGTAGGGTGAAGATTAGATTAGTTGATACCGTTCATAAACAGGATCAGTGAGTACTGCGGCCATTCTCACATAATACTATGTAATCCGCTGTGTGTAGGAAATCAACCATTGACAGAGACGAGTGGAGTACTGTAGTCTAATTCAAGGACGGCTAGCAGAACAGTGAATAATAAAAATTAATGTTGTGAATCAGAATTTGCTTATATTTCTTCTATTTTTATCACATACACACACACACACACACACACACACACACACACACACATATATATATATATATATATATATATATATATATATATATATATATATATGCCTTAAGGAGGTGCGAAAGGAAGAATTCTGCAAACAAAAAGATAATATGAGAAACTAGGAAATTAATTTTTAAATAGAGTTTCTTTATCATGAACCTTGATCTGTTGAATCGTGGGTATGCAAGAATAATAACGTTAAATATCTTTGGCTTCGCGAGGACAATCTTTGGTGTGCGCTGTCCCGTGTTTGGGCTTACTGTGTTTGCTTGCGGACCTCCGACGGGTGAGCAGACTAGTGTTGTTCAAGAAGCCTTGGAATATAGTCCCAAACTGTAGTGTGAGCTTGAATCATTTGGAGTTTTTTTATGTGTCGTTATTTTGTGAAATATTTGAATTTAAAAGTGTTCTGAGAAGATGACGAATAAAGGTAAGGAGAGTCATCGTTTCATTATTAGTGCGCAAGGAAACATGTGCAGCTGTCCTCTGAATTACTGCCACAAATGCTGCAGCTGCAAGGTTAAAAACTAACTACAGAATTCACAGGAGTGCAATGCGAATCCTCTAACGACACAAATACTAATTTTTCCCATATCTTTAGTATTTAATACAATTAATTAATTGGGTTTAGGGATGTATGACTAACACGAAACAGAACTGAGGTTGAAGTTTGAACTTTAGCACTTTAAATTTTTTTCATAAAAGGAGAATATGAATTTAAACAATACTGCACAAACATGGTGATTACAACTTGAAAATTGTGACATGATCCTTTCCAAAATCTCATTTACTTCTACTGTCATTTTCAACAAAAGAAAAACCAGTTAGTGGTTTATATAAAGTAAATAAAAAGCTCGAAACTGTATACATCTCACTTCGTCCTTTTTTTTTTTTTTTTTTTTTTTTTTTTTTTTTTTTTTTTTTTTTTTTTTTTGACCCGAACAACATACCTAAATGCCTGAACTACGATTTTAATTCTTTTAAAGAATAGACATGAAAGGCGAAAATTAAAACCCTCATGTCGAATGTCTGTTAGAAATGGACTATATTTACGCGAAGCCTTTATTCTTCATCACCAATCTATCAGTGAAATCACAGGGTCAGAATTCGTTTTTGTTCAAAGTCTTGCTTAACTAATTGGATAAAGTGTTCAGTCAGATTTTGAGTTTCAGTCAGTTTGAGTTTAAATGCAGTTTCATTTATAGCTACCCGCACACACACAACTACACACGACGCAATTGTTTGAGAAGTCACTAAAGTATAATCAAGCAATTTTTACTGAAAGCCTGCGATTACAATACTAAACAGTCATATTTTAAATACAATACCAAACATTATAAATTTATTTTGATCAATAACAATCCAAAATATTGCAAAATATGAAAAAAAAAATCATTTGTCTTAATTCAAATTCAAATGTTCAAATATTTGTAGAGCTTATGGGACTTAACTATGGGGTCATCAGCCCCTAAACTTACAAACTACTAATGAACTAGTTTAGACGGCACAAATATCCATGCCCGAGGGGGGATTTGAACTCCCGACCCTAGTGGCCGTGCAGAACGTGACTGACTCGCCGCACACCGCTCGGCCACCGAGGCAGACTTGTCTTAATTACGTTTAGCTATATATCTGTTAATTAATATGTTTAAATTAGAACGTTGAACGGCTTAAAAAGCTGTATAAATCGTTTTTTACAAGTATCGATTGCTTCGCTTGGTTTCCAGATATGTCGAAAATATAGCTACAAATCGTTGACAGTTCTACAGCACAACTCACATGATATGTAAGACTTTCAACTGTTGTAATTATTTTTTGTCAAAAGTATTAGACACTACCATTCAAATCGTGTTTATGTTGGTTAAAATTACATGAGATAGTGATGTGGCCATATACTTTATATTGCTCAACTTTGTTGGTGTAATTAATTGCTACTTTCATATAAGATCTATCAGGCTGAGGTAAAGTGAAATACGCACGTGTTAATTAGGCATCTAAATATTTCGTATTCAGGATGGGCCATTGATAATGATTGGGCCAAATATCTCACGAAAGAAGCATCAAAGAAAAAACTACAAATCATTTCTAGCTTAAAGGGGGAAAACAGATGGCGCTATGGTTGGCCCAACAGATGGCGCTGTCATAAGTCAAACGGATAACAACTGCATTACTTAAAAAAAAGGTACCCCCATTTTTATTACATATTCGTCTAGTACGTAAATAAATACGAGTAGATGATAGACATATGTGATAGACTTCCTTCGTGATATATTACTCGTGTTTAAATGCAGAAAAGTTCGATATAGTATTTATATATGGCTATTTTGATCAAAATGCCCAACGGGCCTGTGCTATGTATGTTGATCCTTATCCTGGAAGATACCATCCAAGTGGCCAGACCATTCGTCGGACAGTTTCATTATTTAAAGATACAGGAAGTGTTCAGACACAAGTGAAATTACAACCACGACCTGCAACAAATGACGATGTCCAAGTAAGTGTTTTAGCTGCAGTTGCGGCTAATTCGCACATCAGTAGCAAACAAACTGAGCGAGAGGCTGGAATCTCAGAAACGTCGGTGTTGAGAATTCTACGTTAACCTAAATTTCATCCGTACCATATTTCTATGCACCAGGTTTTGCATGGCGAAGACTTTGAACGTCGTGTACAGTTTTGCCACTGGTCACAAAATAAATTACGGGTTGATAACAGATTTTTCTCATGCGTTCTGTTTAGTGAAGAAGCGTCATTCACAGAGGTAAAGTAAATTGGCATAATATGCACTATTCGGCAAGAAAAATCTACGATGCCTGCGACAAGTGGAACATCTGCGACATGGCGGGTTAGTGTGTGGTGCGGCATTATGAGAGGAAAATTGGCCCCAATTTTATCGATGTCAATCTAAATGGTGCATTGTATGCTGATTTCTTACGTAATGTTCTACCGATTTTAATACATGATGTTTCACTGCATGACAGAATGGAGATGTACTTTCAACATGATGGTTGTCCGGCACGTGGCTCGCTTGCAGTTGAAGCGGGTTAAATGGAATATTTAATGACAGGTGAATTGGTTGTAGAAGCACCATACCATGGCCCGCACATTCACCGCATCTTACATCCTCGGCTTTCTTTCTGTAGGGAAAATTGAAGGATCTTAGTTATCGTGATTCACCGACAATTCCTGAAGGAAAGGGTCAGCGCATTGTCAATGCGTGTGAGAACATTACTGAAGGCGAACTACTCGCTGTTCAGAGAAATTTCGCATATTGGCAAATGGATTGAAGTTTAAGGACATCATTTTGACCATTTATTGAAGCCATGAGGTAATTACAGGTAATCACGCAGTAGTAAAATGTCAAATGTCTGTAAATCTATCGGACAAAACTGAGTGGTCATCAGTCCGAGGCTTACAAACTACTTAAACCTAGGTAAACTAACCTAAGGACAACACACACCCAGAGAGGACTCGAACCTCCAGGGCGAGCAACCGCGCGCCCCGCAGCGCGACGCTTTAGACCGCTCGGCTACTCCACCGCAGCGCGCAGTAGCAACATGTGTTCTCATAATGTATGATTATTTCACAAAAGTACATGTATCACATCGGAACAACTGAAATAAAGTTCAAAAGTACATACGTTCTGTGTTTTAATTTAGAAAAACCTACCTGTTACCTACTGATCATCTAAAATTGTGAGCAATAAGTTTGTGAATGTTACAAAGCCACCTATCACAAAGCGACAGACGTGTTCTAAATAAAAAATTCATATTGATTTACGTATTAGATGAATATGTAATAAAAAATTGGGGTACCTATTTTAAAAAAGTGCAGTTGATATCCGTTTGACCCATGTCAGCACCATCTAGCGGGCCAACTATAGCACCATCTGTATTCCCCTTCAAGTTTGAAAAGTTTTTTTCTTTGTAGTTTTTCGTTTGATGCTTATTTCGTGAGATATTTGGCCCGGTCACCATCAATGTACCACTCTTTGTATTTGTGTATATATAGAGAGAGATCGGTCAAACACCGAAGAAACTTCGTGAACACATGACAAAAGTGTAATCAATCCTTCAGCATACAGTACACATTTGAAAGAACAAATAGTAATTTTAGAAACATAGTGGAAAAACTGCGATTTTAGTATAATGGTTAAAATTAAAAAAAATAATAAGAAGAAAACAGTCCAATTTGCAGAATTGTTGTTATTTCCCCCGTGAGCGGTTTCAATGCAGACAATCTTCAGGTGGATACCACCATGATGGCAGGCTTTGTCGATGGACACAGCCGGCCGCACCTGTATCCACCGCCACTGAAAGAACAAAACCACGAAAGGAAAGGCATAACACAAGGCATACCTATCCTACACATAGCCGATAACAGCAAATATCAAGACATAATACTTTGTACATTATACAACCACATTCGAAAGGATTCAATTTCCTTATAGTACGCCGCTGCGACTGATAAAATTTCTTTATTCAGAACACAAGACCGGTTTTGGAAAATGAACTTGCAACCTCAGGTGCTTATTTCAATCAGGTCATAACCACACACTACACGTAGTTGGAATTAACTGATCCCCATCATTTATCTCCAAGTGCAACAAACTTTGCGTTTAAAACATCTGTAAAATCCCTTTTTTTTTCGAAAACGTGGGGCTGCGACAACTATGAATTCAAACATGAATAAAATCCATCCCATACCTCTGGAGGCGATATCTATGGAATGAAGCGTTGTTGTTGCCGCCATCAGACATGCACAATGTAAGCAAATACGAATTGCATTGTCATCGAAGTAGTGAAGCAACTAAACTCACTTAACATGAACAAGTCTTCTGGTCCCATTGGATTTCTAATTATGCTGAAGTCCTTACTTAACAGTCATATACAACCGCTCTCTCAAAGAAGGATCTGTACCAAAAGATTGGAAAGTTGCACAGATCACACCTATATTCAAAAAAGGCCTATTTCATTGACATCAATTTGCAGCAGGGTCTTGGAACATATCCTGTATTCAAATATTATGAATTATCTCGAACAGAATGATCTATTGAGCCAAGGTCAACACGGATTTAGAAAATATCGTTCATGCGAAACACAACTAGATCTTTACTCACACGAAGTGATGGGTGCTATCGACCAGGGTTCGCAAATCGATTCCGTATTTCTTGATTTCCACAAGGCTTTTCACACCGCACCTAACAAACGGCTTTTAATCAAATTGCGTGGTTATGGTATATCGCTCCAAATTTGCGACTGGATAGGGTATTTCCTGTCAGAGAGCACACAGTTTGTAGTAATCGATGGTAAGACATCGACTAAAACAGAGGTGATATCGGGCGTTCCACAGGGTAGTGTTATTGGTACTCTGTTGTTCCTTATTTACATAAATGATTTAGGGGAAGTAGCTTTCTTAGGTTGTTTGCAGATGACGCCATCATTTACCGTCTCGTAAAATCATCTGAAGATCCAAACCAACTGCAGAACGATCTAAATATCACTATGGTGTATACATTGGCAATTGAGTCTGATTAATGAGTACGAAAAGAAATCCGTTAAACTTTGTTCGCAAGACAAATCAATCAAAAGTGAAGGCCTAAGCTCCACTAAATACCTAGGAATTTCTATTACCTCAGATTTAAACTGGAAAGAACATGTAGATAATGTCGTGGGAAAGGCGAACCAAAAACTGCGTTTAATTAGCAGAACCCTTGAAAGATGCAACAGAACTACTAAAGTGACTGCATACACTAGGCTTCTCCGTCATTTTTTGGAGTATTGCTGCTCAGTGTAGGATCCTAATCACGTGGGTTTGACGGAGGACATCGAACGAGTCCAAAGAAGAGCAGTCCAGAGAAAGGCAGCTCGTTTCGTATTGTCACGATACAGGGGAGACAGCGTTATGGAAATGATACAGGATCTGGGATGGGAATCATTACAACAACGGCGCTTATCGCTGCGCCGTGGTCTACTTACGAAACTCCAATCGCCAACATTCTCCTCCGAATGCGAAAATATATTGTTGACTCCCAGTTACACAGGTAGAAATGATCATCAGAATAAAATACGAGAAATTTGAGCTCGAACTGAGAGATTCAGGTGTTCTTTCTTCCCACGCGCTATTCGAGAATGGAATGGGAAATATAGTATATCGTTGGTTGGATGAACCCTCTGCCAGGCATTTAAATGTGATTTGCAGAGTATCCCAAGTAGATGTAGATGTAGAAAAGTCCGTGAAAAGTCCGAGAGATGGCACCACCGGCGTGTATCGGAGTCATATTTAGTTAGTAGCATCATTGGAAACAAAACAGTCCAGGTTTCAGCCATATCGGTCTATTTCTTTGTGTTTGGCATTCGTGTGAATCAAGGAAGTCGAGTGATTTTTAAGAAATGGATGAAAAACAATTTCGTGAGGTGATGATTAAACATTATGAGAGGCAAAACGCCTCAGGAGAATCAAGAGAAGCTTGATAAACATGGTGATTCTGTACCTTCGAAGATAACAGTTTATAAATGGTTTCAAAGTTTTCGGAGTGACTATATAGGCACAATTGACGCTGAACGTTCTGGGCGCCCTGTGGAGGTTACGAATCTAGAAATCTTACATCTTATAAATTAGGCTGTGTGTATGTGTGTGTGTGTGTGTGTGTGTGTGTGTGTGTGTATGTATGTATGTTCCACTTCTCCTCCTAAACTACTGGACCGATTTCTACCAAACTTGGCACACATGATCCTTACTATCAGGCAACAAACGCTGTCTGGGTAAGAACCACCTACGATACATACGTGACATATAACGTCATAAACAATGACAGTCGTGAAAGAATGCTGCATCATGCGATAATACACTACCTCTGCTGCTAAATTAATGGACCGATTTCAACCAAATTTGATAAAAATATTCTTTAAGGTCAAGAATCATTTGTTGTGGCACATACGATTCATAGTTCATACGGTATCACGTCATAAACAGTGATATCTGTCCCATCTTGCGGCGTGTGATAGCGTGATTTTATTGGTCAACTATTTGAGAATGAGAGCACTTAGCGACTTGCAATAAATTGTTAACATAATTTCAAATCTTTACGAAACTTTTTCTCTCTGAGAACCTCAACAAAATATTGAAAGGGTAATGTTTATCGCTTACTACTTTTCCGATGTTCATGCTGTATATTTACGGCATTTGGCATGACGTTACAAGTTATTACTTCTACATTGTAAATTTTATACGCCAGACAATTCACAGACAGTACACATACATACCACCGAATGTTCCTTCGATATTATATCACAGTTCGACATATAGTTCATGAGATATGAAGTCATAAACAATTTGGTTCATGAATAACCGCACCATCATGCATAAGGTTTTGATATATTACGTCTTTACTGCTATCACCATTCACGATACACTTTGCATACATTACGCGCATGTAACACTTAATTTACCTTCGAATTTACATCATAATACGACACATATTTCAGGATATATGACGTCATAAACAATGAAATTTCCGAATAACTGCTACACTATGCGCACTTTTTCCACATCTGCTTCTAAAATAATGGACCGATTTCAACAAAACTTTGTACACATATTGCTTACTATCAGGCAACAATCGCTATGGGGTTAAAAACTACCTACGACATATGATGTCGTAAACAATAAACTTCCCCGCGACGCGTGATTTTCGAAACTTAATTCATCCAGACATTCGTCACAGACAGTTTGCTGATATTACTCTCTACAAATGATCTGCATGGAAACGAAACTTAAATGGACAAATAGTCAGATAGAAGTGGATGGACAGAAAGGGGAGTCGACCGCAGTGGCCGAGTGGTCTGAGGCGCGCCAGTCACAGTCTGCACTGCCGCTGCGGTCAGGGGTTCGAATCCCACCTCGGGCATGGATGTTTGTGTGGTCTTTAGTACAAGGTAGTTCATAAGTAGTTTGTAAGTTTAGGACTGATGACCCCACAGTTAAGTCCCTTAAGCTTAACAAACATTTGAACATTTGACAGAAAGGGAAGAACGATATGCCCTAAGATAAAGAAGGAATAAAAAGCAGTCTTACGTTGTTTTGAAGCTTTCCGTTGTCTTCCGATGTTATAGCTAGATGCCAGGATTCCATCTACATGTAATAAGATGGCTTTATTTTTTTTTAAATAAATACCCATAGTTACCTATGTACGACTTTTTATCCCGTTAGATATCAAATTGCTGTTTTCAGTAATGTAAGTTTTGCCACAGTATGAGCTTTGAATGTCATCTTGCTTCTTATTGCACTTCGTGTGAACATTAATCCAGGCAGCCAAATTTCATCGGTCAAATCTTACCATGATTATGGTAAGAGAACCTGCACGTTATTAAATTATTGTTTTCAGGTCCGATTCTTGGAATAATTTCTTTGGCAGTGTGATCGAATTTTTGTGCGGTCATTCTACTTACATGGAGCTTAACATCGCCATATCTCCTCGTACGGTTAGAAGTAACCATCAAATAACTCATTCAACATTTTAAAAATTCAAGTAGATCCGACAGCCTACAAGCCGAGAAGGTAATGGCGGAAACTTGTAGTTTCTTTTTATAATGGTATTTTGCGCTTGTTCTCACAACATTAATTGCTACATCCGCAATCTTATTTCGAGAAATCATTTGTGCTACTGATTCTATCCACCGTTTATCAAGGTTTAAGAGTAATTACGATTTGTTGTTTTTGTTGTTGTCCTCAGTCCGCAGACTTGTTTGATGCAGCTGTCCACCCTATTCTATCCTGAACAAGCCTATCTCCTCATAAGAACGGCACCCTACATCGAATCTGCTTACTGTATTCATCTCTTGGTCTCACACGAGATTTTTCCCCACACACTACCTTCCAATGCTAAATTCACGATTGTTTGATGTCTAAGAATGTGCCCTACCAATCGATCCCTTCTTTTAGTCAAGGCTTGCCAGAAATTCCATTTGTCCCCAATTCTCTTCAGTACCTCCTCATTAGATACACGATCCACCCATCTAATCTTCAGCATTCTTCTGAAGCACCACATTTCAAAAGCCTCTATTCTATCCCTGTCCGCACTGTTTAACATGCATGTTTCACTCCCGTACAAGGCCACACTCCAAACAAATACCTTAAGAAAGGACTTCCTTACCCTTAAATTAATATTAGATGTTAACAAATTTCTCTTTTTGAAAAACGCTTTTCTTCCCATTGCCATTCTGAATTTTATATCCTCTGTACTGCGACCATCTTGTGTTATTTTACTGCCCAAGTAATAAAACTTATCTACTACCTATATGGTTTCGTTACCTAATCTAATTCCTTCAGCATCGCCTGATTTTCTAAGAATACATTCCATTACCCTGGTTTTGCTCGTGTTAATGTTCGCATTATATGCTCCTTTCAACACATTGTCCATCCCGTCCAACTGCTCTTCCAGGTCTTTTGCTGTCTCTGACAAAATTGCAATGTCATCAGCAAAACGCAATGTTTTTATTTCTTCACCCTGAACTTTAATTCCTTCTCCAAATTTCTCCTAGATTTCCTTTATAGCTTGCTCAATATACAAATTGAATAACGTTGGATAAAGGCTACACTCGTGTCATACTCCCTTCCGAACTTCTGCATCCTTTCGTGTCCTTAAACTCTGATAACTGCTGTCTGGGTTTTGTACAAGTTGTAAAGAACCTTCCGTTCCCTGTATTTTACTCCTGCTGATTTCAGAATTTGAAAGTATGTATTCCAGTTAACATTGTCAAAAGCTTTTTCCAAATCTACAAAAGCTACGAATGTAGGTTTGCCTTTCCTTAATCTATCTTCTAAGATATGCCGTTAAGTGAGAATTGCTTCCCATGTTCCTACATTTCTCCTGAATGCAAACTGATCTTCTTCGAGGTCGGCTACTACCAGCTTTTCCATCCTGTAAAAAATTCAATTTTGCAACCATTAAACTGATGTTTCTGTAATTTTCACACCTGTCTGCACCTGCTCTCTTTGGAATGGTAATTATTACATTTTTCTTATAGTCTGAGAGTATATCCCGTGTCTCATACATCTTACGCACCAGGAGAAATACTGGCTGTCTCAGACACTTCAGTAGCTCCCAGGTAACTTCGTCCACTCCGGGGTCCTTGTTTCGACTTAGGTCTTTAAGTGCTCTGTGAAATTCTTCTCTTAGTATAGCATCTCCTATTTCATCTTCATCTACTTCCTCTTCCCTTCCAACAATATTTAAGTTCATTTCCTTCGTAGGGCCTCACCATACATACTTTCCACCTTTCGGTTTTCCCTTCTTTGCTGAGAACTGGTTTCCCGTCTGTCTTCTTTATATACAGCTGCTTTCCTTGTTTTCAAATGTCTCATTTGTTTTTCTGTAGGCGGTATCTATTTTTCCCCTATTTAAAAATTCGTCTGCTGACTTGCATTTGTCTTCTAGCCACTCCTGATTAGCCATTTTGCACTTCCTGTCAGTCTCATTTCTTAGTCGTCTGTGTTTCAATTTTGCCTGTTTCATTTACTGCATTTTTATATTTCCTCCTTTCATCGATTAAATTTAGTATTTCCTGTGATATTCAAGAATTTTTTTAAGTCTTGCCGTTCTACCTATTTACTCTTCTGCTGCACTATTTCATCTCTCAATGCTCTCTTCTACTGTTTTATTTCCCCCAGTTTCTGCCTCTGAACTCAATAATTACAGGTTCCTTCAATTTATACAGGTTCCATCTCCTTATTTGCCTACCTTTCTGTAGTTTTTTCAGTTTCAGTCTACAGTTCATGACCAATAAAACATGGCCAGAGTCTATATCTGTCTCTGGGTATGTCTTACAGATTAAAACCTGCTTACAATCTTTTTTTCCCTTTTTTTCCATTATAAAATCTATCTTTAACCTCCCGCTGTCTCCTGGTCCCTTCCATGTATACAACCTTCTTTCGTGAATTGTTATGATTAAATTAGTTATAAGAAGTCGCTCGGTCAACAGGACACAATGGAGAAAGTGTTTTAAGTCCATCATCCTGACTGTTGCCCCTGTAACTAATGAAAAGGCTGGTGCCCCTCTTCAGGAACCACACGATACTCTGGCCTCTCCACAGATACCCCTCCGCTGTGGTTGCACCTACGGTACGGCTATCTGTATCGTTGAGGCACGAAAGCCACCCCACTTCGGCAATGTCTGTGGTTCATGGGGGGGAATTGGAATTTATCACATTTTATTTTATTTCTTCTTTTCTTTCCCAAAACATTCATCCTTGTTTTACGTACTTCGTAGATTGTTCAACCTTGACCTACACAGACATCAGAGCAAAGTACCATTATAATATGGTAACAAAGTTCGTGCAAATATTTGTAACATTTGTAATTTGTGTGTCACATAGTACGATATTTTACTGTCACCACTCCTTACTTGAGGTTTACATGGCGAGGCTAGATGGCGCTAGATGGAGCACTTTCACACCTGCGTGGAAGATTTGGGAAGGTGTGATTCGTCTGTAAAGGAGACGACATATAAAACGCTTGTACGACCCAGTCTTGAGTATTGCGGAAGTGTTTGGTATCCCCACCAGATCGGTTTAAAGGAGGACACAGAGCTGCCTCTGGCGGGCGGCGAGGTTTGTAACTGGTAGAATTGATGAATTCGCGAGTGCAACCAAAATGCTTCGGGAACTCAACTGTGAGTAGCTGAAAGAGAGGGGACGTTCTCTTCCTGAAGCACCGTCGAAGAAATTTAGAGGGCTCCAACTAAAGGCGGACAGTAGAACGATTCTAACCGCCGCCAACCCAAATTTCGTGTAAAGACCACAAGGCTCGTTCGGATGCATAGACGAATTCATTTCTCCCCCGTTCTGTATGAGAGTGGAACAGGAAAACAACTAGTTGTGGCACTGAGTATCCTCCGCCACGCACCTTTGGGTGGATTGCCTATAAACATTACCAACTCCATTTCTTCAAATTTTTCAGAAGAGGTAAAAAAGTGTTTTGCAAATTTACGACTTGCCTTCGGAATTGATTATTTTTGTTCAGTTTCTTAGCATCATCAGAATCGTATTGTCGTTACCATTGTCATATATCTTGCATAGCTAAGTAGGAAATGACTGTTGAAATATGGAGCTGGCCAAGTATGTAACTAAGGAATGGAGTTGGCAGTGTCTGTAACGAACTGAACTCCGCAAATTGCACTGTTCCAACATTGTAAATTCCTCGGTATTGTTAAACATTGTAATAGGTAATGTTCAACAAAAACTCAACCATTTTTATTGAAGAACATGAGATTACTTGATTAATGATCTACGATAGAAATGTAAGAAAGTCGTTCTGTTAGTCTATACATTCGACATTAGTGTTCAATCACTTCCATAATTTCATAATCAGCCTGACTATTATGAATGAGGTAGTCACAGCGATCAGCTTCTGCAGCTCCCACTTCTTTGGTGTCATTTTCTTCAATCAACTTTTGAAACAGTTTCAGTTCCTCACGTTTGTTCCATTGCTTGTCGTAATGTTTCGCAAGCAACTTTCTGACATTTTGTATCTCCTGGGATTTCGCTGTGACGCCAGGAACTAGTTTCGTAGGATTTATGTCTTTCGGCCGTTTACCTTTCTTCAAAACTGACAATGACTGCGCAACCTCGAAACTATAGTTCAGATTTCCACTAACAGTGAGCGAATTTGACTTGCTAGTCAAGTCTTTTAATGTGTCATTTTTTAAAGTGAAGTGCTCCTGAATCTTTTACATATGTTTTAGCTTCAGCTTTCCAATCAAAGTCAGGCCAATGAATATTCAAGAGCTTTACTGTTCCACATATCCTGAAAACCTCATGGTACTCTTCCAACTGAAGAAGTGTCTCTTTTTCCTTTAAAGCTCTTAAAATTGTTATAAACACTATCACTCGGCATGAATGAATGACCAGTGACAGGAAAACAATTTCCGTCTTCCAAATGTTCGGTAGAGTACGGGATAACCAGGAAAGGCACATTGTCAAAATTGTAGTGTTCATATTTTGTACCGGCAGTCTTCTGCTACAAGATGGATAGTGTTTACATCATTGAAAGTGCCCGAGTCTCCTTTACTCTGTAGTTCATGAAACAGTGCAGAAGCCACATCAGTAGATGATTTTTTTCATTTCCTATTCTCCGCAGGTGTATATTGCAACATGCTCTTTACTTAACGCTAATTTTCCAGTAGAAGGTCAAGAAAAAATTGTAGAAATACAACTGTATAGAATAGTATGATCAGACAGCTTTGGAATTGATACATTCTTCTGCATGTTGAACGATACGAAATACATGCCAGGGGTTTACTCTCTTAGAAGTTTATAAAGTTCTTTAGCTTGATTTTTTGCAATGTCAAATCTGTCTGTGGTTCCTTTAATACATGTTCATTGTTCTCATGCTTTATTTTCTCGGTTAGTAGCAGGCAACAGCCTCTGTTAATTCTTAGTTTCCTTGAACACCCGCGCCACTCACGTGACCAAATCGAGCTCGTATATTGTCTAGAACACAGTTTGGATTTCTGAAAGTTTCCGATATCTAGAAGACTACTTACACCTACAGTGAGAATGTACTTCATTCATTAGACAAATTACAAGCAGCAGGTATTTTCTGTGATTTATCAAAGGCATTAGATTGTGTGAAGCATAACATCCTTTTTAGAAATCTATTATGTCACAGGAATTGCTGAAAAATGGTTACAGTCGTACCTTGCTAACAGGAAACAAAGGGTGTCAGTGCAAGGGACTAGTGAATTAAGCCAACAGTTATTATCAGATTGGGAAGAAATTACATGTGGAGTCCCACCAGAATCCATCTTAGGGCCATTGCTTTTTTTTTCTTTATATATATATTAATGACCTCTCATCAGTTACACTGCCAGATGCAGAATTCGTTTTATTTGCAGATGATACATGTATTGCAATAAATGGCATGTGGAGCATAATTCTTGAAAGGTCTGCTAATGATATTTTCATTAACATTAATAAATGGTTGAAAGCGATCTCATTGACATTGGACTTTTGAGAAGTCTCACTACATGCAGTTGAGGACATGTTAGAGATTCCCAACCAGTATATGCATAAAGTATGAAGAAGAACAGATAGAAGAGGTTCAAAATATAAAATTCCTGGTATTACAGCGTGATAATAATTTCAGTTTGGAGGTGCACACCACAGAAATGCAGAAACAACTTTACAAATCTGTATTTGCAATACGAGTGGTATCAGACATAGTAGACATAAAAATAAAAAAAGCTTGCATGCTTTGCTTACTTTCATTCCATAATTTCATATGGTATAATATTTTGGGGCAACTCTTCAAGTCAAGCAAAAGAATTCACAACCAAAAATCGTGTAATACGTGTTATTTGTGGTGTAAATTCATGGACATCCTGCAGAAGCCTCTTCAAAGAACTGGTTATATTAACTACTGCATCTCAGTATATTTATCCTTTAATGAAATTTGTCATAAATAATATATCCATTTTTTCAACAAACATCTCAGTTCATACATACAACACTAGGTACAAAAATGATCAACAAAAAGAATAAAAAACACTTACTTTTTTTAAAAAGGGTTCCACAACTCAGGAATACATATTTTCAGTAATTTACCTACAAACATAAAAAAAAATTAGCTACAATAAGAGGAGCCGAAAAGATTTTCTAGTGGCAAACTCCTTCTACTCCACTGGCGAATTCTTAAATAGAAACAAATTATGTATGTATTTGTATTCATGATATTAGTATTATTATATTGTCAGCTTGTAAAAATATATGTACCTGTATTAAAATTATTATATTATTATTTTGGAAAAACAATTGACGTGTTTCACGTCCACGAGGATCTCCGCAACACGGATCTCTGGAACGAACAACTAATCTATAATTGGTGGTGTAGAAGTGGTCATTTTTGTTATCAATGTAGGAAGGAGAAGGAACTATTTGTAATGTAGTTTGAATTTCTACTGCTGAATTAATACTTATGACGTCGATTTTGAAACAAGCAAACCCTGTCGTTCTGAACTATAAGAATAAACCATAACCCTTTTTTTTTAAATAATGGAGTTGGTCATGTTTGTAACTATGCTACTGTAGCTGTAGATGTAGCACCGACAGGAAGACGTCGAACCATTTCGCTCATTCTGTCGATGACAATACTTCAGAACTTAGTTAACTGATTCCTTAATGTAGGCTTTCTTGGCGGATCTCGATGAGGAAATCTCCACGGGTTGACAGCAGAGTCAGTGCCTCGTTCTCTGGCAACGTTTCGGCTAGTTTCCTACTTGCTATCTTCAGGCAAAATCTGAAGCCTGAAGATAGTGAAAGTAGCTTGTCAAATTTTCTATGAATGATCTCGGGATGTAGAGATCACAAAATGCAAGTTAAAAAGCACACAGGTGCTCTAAATTACTTTTCGAGTGGCCAAAGTACTAGTGAAACGGAAATTTATCTAATTGCTCACTCCTTAATGGAGCAGGCAACTTTTTAACAAACATAAAATATTATATATAAGAAGGAATAGATAATTAAAAATAGGACGGGGAGCATGAAATTATAAAGCAGAGGTTTGATACTCAAAATTATTATCCATTGAATACAATGAACAAGCAAAATGTGAAGAGACGGTATAAGCACAATGAAGCACACACCTTGTACAACAGGGAATTAAATTATTAAGTTACTACCCGTAAAAAATGGTTTCTGCCCTTTTTGAATATGGAGGTAAAATGGGAGGATATTTGCAAATACACAGTGGATAAGGATAGCACACTAATTCATTCACAGACATGTGCATAATGCTTGCGGCACTTACTCAAGTGGGAACAATTCATATCGCTGGCAAAACGAAGCGTCGGTGGCGTTTTGGCGCGATGGCGTGTGTCTTCAAGCACAATTTAAAATTACACTATACACAAACGAACGCATGTGCGGGGAGGCAGTGGCGTACTATCCTCAAGTATCATGTGGTATACAACCACGGTTAAAAAGAATTTACAAAACGGTGATTAATTTAGAATAAGCAAGTAAAGCACATGTGAGAATTCAATATAAGAAAGTTAGTATCAGTAAGGACCATGGCTGTAGGCTGAAGTAATGACTGTACCGAAAGCACGTTGTGGGATCGGTCATACCAAGATAGCAAAGTCGGAACCAATTCAGAAATTTCGAGAAATAATTTAGCATGCTTGTGGGAACAGACACCAAACAAAAACATTAGTTAAGGTCAGCAAGGAATTCGGACATACTAAGTTAACGCAAAGGCTGAAGGCAACACACGTGTATTCTAACTTGAGAAAGCAGGACACAAAATCATCACCGAATTGAAAATACAAATACTAAATTTACACTGAATTACTTAAGTTATGAAAAGTAAGAAACACTTCTGCAGGTAATACTTCCGAGCTGATAGACGGCCAGAAGGAAACCAACTAAGTGGTACCGATTTGTTGACAACATCTTTGTAGTGTGGAACCATAGTGAAGAGGAGCTGAATGTCTTATTACTGCAACTCAATAGCATTACTCAAAAGATACAGTTCACGATGGAGAAGGAGAGAAATGGGCAACTTAAGTTCCTTGATGTATCGGTAATTAAACGGGAGAACGGGACTCTGGGCCATAAGGTATACTGAAAGGACATACACACTAATCGATACCTCCACAATGAATGAAACCATCATCTGATGCCAAAAAGAGGTATCATTAAGACTTTGGTGGAGAGAGCTAACAAAATCTGTGAGCCAGTTTACTTGGAGGATGAACTAAATCACCTACGGTCAGCCTTCGAGAAAAATGGAGAAGAATCCATAAGTTCCGAGCAACAACGGCAAGCATCTGGAAAAGTTTTCCTTCCGTACATTAGCAGAATTACTGATCGAATCGGGAAAGTATTGGCCAAACAAGGTATCCAGACGATCTGACCCACCAAGAAGATAAAAGAATACTTGAGATCAGCAAAAGACGCACGTCACCCATCCCTTAGCAACACCTGGGGTGTACAAAATTCCTGGCAGCTGTGGTCAAGAATATATTGGAAAAACTAAGACAAGCATCAACACCCTATTAATTGAACATAAAAGGAACTGTCGTATGGACCACGCGGAAAAATCGGCAGTAGCAGAACATGTTTTTCAACATGGGAACCATCAAATAAAATTTAATGAAACGAGTGTTTTAGCTAGGACATCACATTACCATGCACGCATGTATAGAGAAGCAATAGAGATTCACAAACACCGGAATAATTTTAATAGAAAAGAAGAAGGTCTGAAGTTAGATAAAATATGGATGTCGACATTGCAACAACAAGATGACAATCGATTACTTTTAATCGAGAATGACGACGTCATCCAAAGATAGCCACATACTCATCCTCACGTGACGTATGGTGGTGCCCTCTGTGCCGTCTATAAAGGCGAGAGCCCCTCAGACGACTGTGGCAGTTGCCGGAAGACCCTGTAAGATGTCTCCCGCAGTTGGAGACGAAACGTCGGGAGGAAGTTTTATACATGGACCACGGCCAATCAGCCCGGAAGTTCTACTTGAAGACAAGGCCGGCCGTGAAAGTTTACATTGTGTGATAAGAAACACGTCGCCTCGCATAGCGAAATAATTACTCAAGAAAAACTATCATTGCTAAACCAAAACTGCCTGATCACAAATGAAATAAAGTAGTAACAGAATGCCATCCCCTCAGCATGATTCGGCGAAATATGTCAGCAATCGCGGCAAGAGTGATGCCTCAGGCCTTCCCTCTCCGCCTCTGATGTACGGTGCATTAAAAGCCTACTGTCTACCAACTCTCGCTACCTGAGGGAGATAATACCCTCTGCAACAGCTCCAGAGAGATCTCTTTTGTCATTTTCTTCGTCCATCATTAAGTTGGTACTACACTAAGAACGGCCCACCTCGCCATCTTGCCAAAAAAGTGTGTCACTGGCTCCCCAGCAGACGGCAGTGCAGACGACATACGAGGCCATTCGTTCTTAACTAAAGTAAACGAGGCCTAAAGCGCGAGACGGCGACTGTAAGCGATTGCACGGCAGTCAGTATTAAAAGCAACGTTCCACATACATACGAACACACAAGTTTTATCACACAGGTGGAAACATATATATGCATGTAGCATTAATAATTAATAAAGGAATAAAATGATTGGTGTACAAATAAACAATATTAACGGTGGAGAAACACTTTAAAGTAATGAATAAATCAAAATAGAACACGCCCACACATTCAGTGGACGTGTTTCAATGGCAACTAGGACCTACATCTATATGGGATACCCTGCAAATCACATTTAAGTGCCAGGTAGAGAGTTCATCGAAGCAACTTTATACTTATTGATAGATCTGAAGCATTGAATTAAAATTTGTGGTGCGGCCGGGAATCGAACACGAACCTTCATGCTTACTAGGCAGACGTCTTAACAGTTAGACTACCACACCACTAACGGTTAATGCGCCTTGGAATAGTCTATGTACGATTTCTCTCCACAACACAAACTTTAATTCAGCTTCTTTGTTCCAAAGATAATTGCCACTACTGCCAAGGCTCTCCATGCAGCGGAATAGCACCTCAGCAGTGGACATGGTGGAACAATCCTGTTATGGTGATGGAGGTCCGGCTTCGATTCCCGGCCGCACCACAAATTTTAATTCAATGCTTCAGATGTATCAATAATGTCTTTGACATATTTGAGACGTAAATCCGTCTCTGGGATTATTTATTTGCAACTTTATACTATTCATCTCCGATTCCATTCTAGAATAGCGCGAGGGAAGAATGAACATCTGAATCTCTCCGTTCGAGCTCTGATCATCTCGTATTTTATTCTGATGATCATTTCTAACTATGTAGGTGGGAGTCAACAATATATTTTCGCATTCGGAGGAGAACGTTGTTGATTGGAGTTTCGCAAGTAGACCACGCCGCAGCGATAAGCGCCGTTGTTGTAATGATACCCATTCCATTTCCGTAACGCCGTCTCCCCTGTATCGTGACAATAGAAAACGAGCTGCTCTTCTTTGGACTCTTTCGATGGCTTCCGTCAAACCCACCTGAGAAGGATCCCACAATGGGCAGCAACACTCCAGAAAAGGACAGACATGCGTAGTGTACGCAGTCTCTTTAGTAGTTGTGTTGCATCTTTTAAGGGTTCTGCCAATAAAACGCAGTCTCTGGTTCGCCTTTCCCGCGACATTATCTACGTGTTCTTTCCAGTTTAAGTCTGAAGTAATAATAATTCCTAGATATTTTGTGCAGTTTACGGCCTTCACTTTTGATTGATTTATCTTGTAAACAAAGTTTAACGGATTTCTTTTCGTACGACTTCACACTTCTCATTATTTAGAGTCAATTGCCAATTTTTACACCATAGTGATATCTTATTCAGATCGTTATGCAGATGGGTTTGATCTTCAGATAATTTTACTAGACGGTAAATGGCGGCTTCATCTGCAAACAACCTAAGAGAGCTACTCAGAGTTTCTCCCAAGTTGTTTATGTAAATAAGGAACAGCAGAGGACCAATGACCCTATCCTGTGGAACGCCCGATATCACCTCTGTTTTAGTCTGTGCCTTACCATCAATCACTGCAAACTGTATCTTCTCTGACAGAAAATCACCTATCCAGTCGCAAATTTGGGGCGATATACCATAACCACGTAATTTGATTAAATGCCGAAAGTTTTTACCGACTCTGCTTTCAACCCCAGAAGATTTCCCCAATTGTCCATTAATTATTTTGACCAGTGTAGTGGCCAGAAATGTGCTATGTTGCCCCCTTGTAGCCCACGCACCTTCCCCGCTCGCTATAGCGCTCAGCCGGCCGTCGGCGCGGCACTGTGTAGTCGATCACTGGCCGGCCCCCGTGCGTCTCTAGCGGCAGCAGGCAGCGGCCAGCGGCCAGATGGTAATCGCAGCTCCACGCGTGTGATGGATGGGCGGCGCGCCGTGTCGCCGCCCCTAATTAAGCCGTCTGCAACCACGTGTCGCGGGGGCGGCGCCGCCCACCGACTGCGACCGCCGACACGGCCGGCAGGACCACTGGTCAAGCCGCGCCTCTGTACAGGGGGCGTCGGGAAACTGCGGCAACGGCCCGTAAAGTCTCGGCTGAGCCAACACCACCTAGAAGACAAGGCCTTACCACAGGCCGTGCCTACGTCACACTTAGAGGCCCCGGCCGCCATCTGACTGGCCGGCCGCTGCGCGGCGGTGGGCGTGCCCCAGCCAACAGCCAGTGAGGTGGCGGCTGGGGCCTCTAAGTGTGACGTAGGCACGGCCTGTGGTAAGGCCTTGTCTTCTAGGTGGTGTTGGCTGAGCAGGCTAGTCTCCACTTTCCCCTGACCAGCAACGTCTCGCTAGGATGAACCGCCCTTCCGGGCCCACTTTAAATCAGTGTCCATCTTAAGGGCAGGCACTGAGAGATGAAATTTGAGTGCTAATGCTGTGTTCCATCAGCTCTGTTTGCAGGTGTATAAAGTATTTGTTAATTATATTGTACAATGTTAATGATCCAATAACGTTTAATTATGAAAATACTTATAGTTTTGTAAAGCAAAATGTTCAAATGTTTGTATAGCTTATGGGACTCGACTACGGGGCCATTAGTCCCTAAACTTACAAACTACCTATGAACTACTTAAGACTAAGGACGACACAAATATCCATGCCCGAGGGGGGATTCGAACTCCCGACCGTAGTGGCCGTGCAGACCGTGACTGGAGCACCTCAGTCCCCTCGGCCACCGCGCCCGGCTTGTAAAGCAAGGTCATGCAATTAGGAAGAAGACAAGAGCAAGAATAATTTCTGGAGGCAAATGGCATCAGATTCAAAAGAGTACACCAATTCAAATACTTGGGATCTTAGTTTACCACAGACAACAAAACAGAAATGTACATCAAGGAAAGAACAGCAGTGGGAATGAAATGCATGCATTCCCTGAAAGAGACACTAGTCTCTAAATTAGTGTCTGTGAACACTAAGATAAAAATATATAACACGGTGATTTACCCCGCGGTTTAGAAACATGGAGCACGACTAAACGAGACAAGGAAAAATTATTAATATTTGAAAGAAATGAGGAAGATATGGGGATCAGTTTAAGATAACGGAGAATGGAGGTGGAGGACGAATGAGGATGTCTACCTTCTGATGCGACAGCCAAATATCTCTTACAAAAAGCAAGAGAATGCAATGGGTAGGCCATTAGCTCGTATGCCAGAAGGAAGACAGTCAGAGATGGCACTTGAAGGTAAACCAAACTCCATCGCCCCATTGGACGACCAAGCCAGCGCTGAATGGACGACCTGGCAATGGACCTCGCTGCCGGCCGCAATGGCCGAGCGGTCTGCGGCGCGCTAGTCATAGTCTGCACGGCAACTACGGTCGGGGGTTCGAATACCTCGTCGGGCATGGATTTTTGTGTCGTCTTTAGTGTAAGGTAGGATCAAAGAGCAGAACACATTTCTTGTAACTAAAACGCGCCGTTATGGGTCGCCTGAGTGGCTAACACTGTGGTTGGCGTCTAACTGACACGCAAACACACCGTCTATGGTATGACGTAGACACGATATATCGCTCCATCTATTATGAAAAAGTAATTTAACTACAAATGAAAGTAAGTGACAACTGTTATTAAATTAAATTTTGTTGCAGAAGTACCATCAGAATAATAAAGTCCGGACGTCTGCGTATAGTCCAATAGCTGTCCGTTATATCTCAGGATGAACAAGCCTTGAGACATTGTTCTGGATAGAAGAACGGTGATGACTATACACAGACTCACTTAGAGGATGTATGTACGACTACTAAACTATATTTCCGGCAAACAAGTTTCACACGCATGGTTCTGTTAGTAAAGCGCGTGTTGCCAACAGTCTGTGTTCCTTTATCGATAATGATATTGTGGCCTTTGGTTTCATCTCAAAGGAACAATTACACTAAAGGCACTATGACGTATGCAGAGTGAATTAGTAGATCTGTCATTTGCATCCTAATTACTCATCTCAAAACGTTTCCGTCTTGACTATGACTGCACGACAGGAATTAACTCGCGGAATAGCAACTGGATTTAAACCCATGATCATTTCCTTTAGGAAATCGTTATGGAAATCAATATCCTGACATACGGGGTGTTAAGAGTTAGAAGCGAATACAATTTCAGTCATTAGTATACACCACGGAGAACGCAATGACCGATAGTCTTGTCTTGCTAACTGAGTGATGATCATTATGATGATTATTGGTGTTGAACAGTGCAAACCAACTAAACCAGCTATGCCACATCTCCATCATATACTTCCTTCTAGTAGTGCTAGTCCTGCAAGGTTCGCAGGAGATCTTCTGTGAAGTTTTGGAAGTAGGAGGCGGGGTACTGCCAGAAGTTGTCAAAACGGACCATGAAGCGTGCCGGGATAGCTCAGACGGTTGACCGCGAAATGCAAAGGTCCCAGGTTCTAATTCCGGTACCGGCACACAATTTTAAACAGCCAGGTAGTTACGTATTGTGTTCTGCCGCTAGTTTACTTCACATACGACCAGGATTTCTTTGAATTTTCTACCAAGTTATGTGCCAGGGTTTCATTGTGGGAACTATTATAACGCCCTAGAATTGATATACGAGCTTAATTTCGAGTTTCAGTAAAAGACTGCCAGTCTTGGAGATTTTATGTCTATTTAAATTTCGCATGCTTTTTTCTTTGCTTTTGCACGAGTATCCAATAAGTTTCGTGTACCACGGCGGGTCAGCCCATTATTTTGTTAATTCGCTTGGTATAAGTCTGTCAATGGTTGTCGATATTATTTCTCTTAATGTAAGCCACACCTGGTCAACACGCATTCCGATTTCTAAAGACTGGATATTCTCCCTCGAAAAGCGTTAATGGAATTTTTATCTGCTTTTTTGTATAAATATTCTTTTAGTTAATTTTTGGTAGCTTTGGGAAATCCGATATTCAATCTCGCTACGAACACTGGTTAAGTAATCCCTGTGTCTGTTCTGATTATTTGTTGCTAAGAGGTCAAGTATGTTTTCACAACTTTTTACTATTCCACTGGGTTTATGGCCCAATAATGACAGATAATTTTCGAAGAATGCGTTCAGTATGATTTCGGACGATGTTTTATGCTTGTCTCCAGTTATGAAAATGAATTTCTGCCAACATGTTTAGGGTAAGTTGAAGTCGCCACCAAGTAAAATTCTATGCTGTGGGAACATTACTGAAATTTGGTCAAAGGTTTCTTTGAATAGTCTGAGTCAGGGGTCAGTAAAAAAAAAAAAAAAAAATAAAAAAAAAAAAAAAAAAAAAAAAAATATATATATATATATATATATATATATATATATATATATATATATATATATATATATATTCACTGGACAAATATATAGATACTGAGAAATCAGTACCCATAACAACCAACTCTGGCCGTAATAACGGCCTTGATACGCCTGGGCATTCGGGCAAACAGAGATTGGATGGTGTGTAGCCGGCCGCGGTGGCCGAGGGGACTGAGGCGCTTCAGTCACCGTCTGCACGGCCACTACGGTCGGGGGTTCGAATCCGCCCTCGGGCATGGATATTTGTGCCGTCCTAGTTCGTAAGTAGTTTGTAAGTTTAGGGACTGATGACCCCGTAGTTAAGTCCCATAAGATTTACAAACATTTGAACATTTCAACATTTGATGGTGTGTACAGGTACAGATGCCCATTCAGCTTCAACATGATATCACAGTTCATCAGGAGTACTAACTGGTGTATTGTGACGAGCCAGCTGCTCGGCCACCGTTGACCAGACGTTTTTAATTGGTGAGAGACGTGGAGAATGTGCTGGCCATGGCAGCAGTAGAACATTTTCCGTATCCAGAAAGGCCCGCACAAGACCTGAAACATGCGGTCGTGCGTTATCGTGCTGAAATATAGGGTTTCGAAGGGATCGAATGAAGTGTGGAGACACGGGTCGTAAAACATATGGAATGTAACGGCCACTGTTCAAAGTGCTGTCGATGCGAAAAAGAGGTGACCGAGATATGTAACCAATGGCACCCCATACCGTCACGCCGGGTGATACGCCAGTATGGCGATAAAGAATACACGCTTCCAATGTGCGCACACCGCGATGTGGCCTAACGCGGATGCGACCATCATGATGCTATAAACAGAAACTGGATTAATTTGAAAAAATGACGCTTTGCCATTCACGCACCGAGGTTCGTCGTTCTGTAGACCATTGCAGGGGCTCCTGTCCGTGATGCAGCGTCAACGGTAACAATGGTCTCCGAGCAGATAGTCCATACTGCTGTAAACGTCGTCGAACTGTTCGTGCAGATGGTTGTTGTCTTACAAACGTCGAATCTGTTGAATCAGGAATCGAGACGTGGCTGCACGATCCGTTACAGCCATGCGGATAAGATGCCTGCCAACTCGACTGCTAGTGATTCGAGACCGTTGGGATGTAGCAAGGCGTTCAATCTCTATATAAAACGTTAATCCTATATTAAGCTCAAATTGTGTGTGTGTATGTATGTATATATTAATTTATTGTGTGCATTGCAAACTTGTCTTCAGTTTATCATCATTTAAAGCATAATGTTAATCTTTGGCGCATCATGTCTTTAGGGTAAGTTCTTTGCTCCTGTTAGAAATAAACAGAAATGGTGGTTGTGATTTGTTACATGTAAGTGAGGTTGTGACAATAGAATGCACCTGTGGCCACTGGAGGTATGATACTTTAATTGTTTACATTGAACTTTATTTGAACAGTTGTAGAAAGTTACATTCTGATGTAGTGTTTTGTATTTTGTCTTGTAGACAGTGCAACAGGTCAACATAATCTATATGTACTCTGCTTAGTGTCATTCCACCTGATGATGGGGATTTAAACCCTCGAAACGAGTCGTGGTTACAACAAACTAAGTGACTGCTAACAGTAACACCCTGTGTTTCAATAAATTTCAAACAATTCGCCCTTCCGAGTATTCTACCTAGGTCAGCCACAACAAGACCCGTCTGCCGCCAGGTCCACCAGCCATCCCAACAGCACCCTATTAAATTCTTTAATCTTAATTTGTATCATATTAATTGCGACATCCTATGATTTTGCATTAACAATTTTCCAGAAAAAACATTCCGTTTTCTCTCGGAAATCGTCTGTGTGCAACAGTAGGTCTTGCTGTTCGTAAGTAATGTTTAACAACAATTATTTATATACAAATACCAGTAAAGACAAGGGAATTGTATGTGCATTAAACAATCAAGTTCGACGGTAGATCGATTGGCGGGCCGGAGCGTGATGAATGGGTCAGGGAGGGTCATTGAATCAAGAGTCTTGGTTTCAAAACCTGGTCAGAACCATCCATCACCTAATTTTCATTCGTAGATTACAATTTTCTCCACTAATTGTCATTACATTGAAATTCAATTGATGGGTCGATAAAAACGTATATACATTCATCGATAATTCTAACTGCAGTCAAATGCTTGGGATTATGCAAAAAAGAGACGTATACTATCTCTTGAAACACTCTATTAGGTATTGTAATACATTAAAACTCGTATGATATACCAAATTTGCATTTAAGATATAATAAAGAATTTCATATCACAGGTTTGTACACAAGTACTTACAATGTCACCTACTTGATCTTCGTATGGAGTACGTGTACGGGGGGGGGGGGGGAGGGTTCCATTGTTCCATTGATAACGATCGGGCTAAATATCTTACGAAATAACCATCAAACTAAAAAAACTACAACGAACAAAACTTTTCTAGCTTGAAGGGGGAAAACAGATGGCGCTATGGTTTGCCCGCTAGATGGCGCTGCCATAGGTCAGACTGATATCAACTGCACTTTTTTAAATAGGTACTCCCATTTTTATTACATATTCCTCTAATACCTAAATAAATGAATGTTTTATTTGGAACATTTTTTTCGATTTGCGATAGATGGCGCTTTAATAGTCACAAACGTACAGGTGTATGCGCGAGTGTCACGGAAATGCTCGGGAACTTGAATGGGGATCACTGAAAAAGACGATGTTGTTTTCAAGAAATTCTGTTGGGGAAAATTTAGAGGGCCGAAATTTGAAGCTGAGTTTAGAACGATCTTCTTGTCCCCTACTTACATTTCGTGTATTGGTCATAAAAACAAGATAAAAGAAATTAGGGCTCGTAGAGAGGCATCAAGACATTCTTCTTTCTCTCTTTCTATTTGGGAGTGGAATAGGAGGGAAAATGCCTGGTAGTGGTACGGTATACCCTTCGCCACACACTTTACGGTGGTTGCGGAGTATAAATGTAGATGTAGAATTTGCTCAGAATATTGGCCCGTAACAGCATTCTCTTCGGTGTGGGATCATTATTAATCTATGAGGATGCACGTGCTTTATTCTAAAGGTTGTTAGAGTTCTGAGGTGTCTCAAACCTCGATAACGTATGGTTTACCTTTTACCTTTTTCAAGTGATATGGATCATCATTTGCAGCAACTATAGGAAGTGTTTTCAAGAGGTGTCATTTTAATATTGAGCAAAGAAAGGTATATTTTTGAATTAGATGAAGTGCACATTTAGCTCACGTAATAAGCAAAGATGGAAGAAAAACATATCCTAGGTTGGTAACAGCTTTGCGTGAATTCTCTGTGCCAGGTTGTACAAAGGCATTTCAATCATTTCTCGGGGTTTCAAATTTGTACAGGCGTTTTGCTAAGGACCTTGTTGACATCAGACCGATAACATAGTTGTTAAAACGGATTTTAAGTTTGTGTGGTCAGATAAGTGTAAAGAAGGGTTAGAAATTAGAAAGTTTTTGGTGGATATTCCATTTTTATCATACCCAGGTTTAGTAAAGTATTTCAGTAACATCAAACGTCAAACGTTAATGAAAATAAGCCTAGTAGGCTACTTTTCGTGTTGAGTTATAAATAACTGATACTGTTCTAATGGGAAACTACGCAACATTTAGTTTTTGAAAAATATCCTGGACGTGATCTTTCTACGACAGCTTACTACCTCTGTGAATGCCTAGATATCTGAACTGTTTAGTCTCTGTCTAGTCAAAATGTCAGATGAGTTCTGTGTTATAAGCCTGCTGTGATTCCGCATCAACGTATTTTCTACAAGCCAGGAACTCATGTCCCCTGCCGCGGTGGCCGAGGGGACTGAGGCTCTCCAGTCACGGTCTGCACGGCCACTACGGTCGGGGGTTCGAAACCCCCCTCGGGCATGGATATTTGTGCCGTCCTAGTTCGTAAGTAGTTCATAAGTAGTTTGTAAGTTTAGGGACTGATGACCCCGTAGTTAAGTCCCATAATCTATACAAACATTTGAAACATTTTGAACTCATGTCTTGAACTGGCTTACGCATTTCTTAATACATACAGACAGCAGTACCAAGCTGGAATCATCAGCAAACAAAGATATTTTAGAATTATCTATGTACAGGATGAGTCAAAAGTCGCAGTACTTCCTGCACACAAAAGTTACAACTTATTTTGTTTGGAGGTACAGACTGGACACTTCTCAAAAACAACAGCCATTTAATGCTTTAAACACACTCTCTTGGTCAACGCACATTTGAAGACGCTGAATCTAATCGTCGGGCACTATGAAAGGGATTTCCGCAAATATGCGTTGTTCGAGATAGTGTCTATTTCTTTCTCTGCATATACAATATGCTTGAAATGGCACAACAGCTAAATTTCAAGCAGTGTGACATCAGGTAACTTGGGTGGCAATTTAACCGAACCACGATGGCTAATCCACTGACTAGGAAATTGACCATCCAACCATTGACGAACAACTGCTCCGTAGTGTGGTGGAAATCCATGCTGTTGAAAATGAAGAAGAATGCTGCCACCTTAATTCACAACTAAGAGAAAAACCATTTCTTGCAGCATTTGACGATAGCTGTGAGCAGGTTCTGGTCAAGGAAAATGTGTCCAAATATACGGTTACCCAATATTCTACACCACACCATAACCTTCACATAACCAACTACCTTTATAGCTTCCATACAGCTTGGATTCTTATCACTCCAGGATCTGTAATTGTGACAGTTTATTTCATCACTGACAATAAAAGTTTGCCGTATCACTGGTGAAGATGCGTTGCGCAAAAGAGGGATCTTGCTGTTACTTTTGAACCATACCTACGTCAAATTTGTTTATGGGATTAAACTTGTCAGAAAAGGCTGATGTTAATTGATATATCACACAAGCTCTTTTTCATTAAAATATGACTTCAGTTCAAGAGTCACACATCATCGGTACATACTGTAAAAGATAGACCACACTACCCACACTTACTGGAATATTCAGGTTAGCCAGTTACTGCAGAGTTTTTGAAATAAAAGAGTGTACTAGCACTTGTGATGCAACCTGCACTAGAGCTCCTACCATTTATATTAGTAAAAATAAGAGCGGCCCCAGAATATACCCTTGGGGATTTATTGCAACAAAATAACAAAGTCTGTAGTAATTAATTTTATTGCGTCATGTGTGAGGCACAATTTCATAACGGCACACTCTTATTGCTGCCGCTGTTCATAATCTTCTTCTTCTTTCTTTATATATAAAGCAGCGTGTCCAAGTCTCTGTGTGTGTGTGTGTGTTTGTAAGTTTGTGTGTACGTATTTCATACAAATATGTAGTTTTATTCCAATCATGATTAAGTTTTTCACACTTGACCTTCGAACCAAGAGGACGATGTCCGTAAGTGTAAGGACACGTACAATCCATAGTTCAGGCGATATGACGTCATAAAACAAGAAATACCGGAGAAATTTCTCATCACGCGACAATGTTGCACAGTTCTTTCGAAACCACCGGGCCGATTTCGACGTAATTTGGTATACATATTCCTTATGAGGAGGAAACAATTGCTGTAGGGTTAAGAACTACGTCCAACACATGGTCCAGGAGCTATAACGCTATAAATAATAGGAGTCGCAAAAACTGCCACATCATGCGATAATATTTATTATATTCTTTATGAGAATGAGAGTATTTAGCAACTATCAACAAACTTTAAACATAAATTAAAACCTTTGTTACTCCTTCTGATCGCTACAACATAATGATGAAAGGAAAAAGTTTCACTCTTACTACATTTCGCTATTATTGAGTAGAGCTACTGCATTCAGTAGGACTTGTATCTTCGAAATTGTATCACATTACGAAACGAAGTTTATGAGATATGAGAACATAGACAGCAATGTTCACGAAAAACCGCCTCACCATGCTCCACGTTTTAATCTATTCTTTACTACTATATTACATTCGCAACATATTTTACAGACATACAGCACTTACACAAATGAATACATACCTCCAAATTAAACAATTGTAAACATATAATTTAATAAATATGAGATGACATTCACTGCTATGCATAAGAACCAGTCACAGACATTTCTTATTTACTGCTAAGACATTTCAGTATACCAGTCAGCTTAAGGAAATTCCTGAAAGCTGACATTGCTGTTGACAGCACTGAATTGCGAAGCGCGCACGGATGCAGATGGCCGGTCGCGGTGGCCGAGGGGACTGAGGCGCTCCAGCCGCGATCGGGACGGCCACTACGGTCGGGGGTTCGAATCCCCCCTCGGGCATGGATATCTGTGCCGTCCTTAGTATTAGTTAGTTCATAAGTAGTTTGTAAGTTTAGGGACTGATGACCTCGTAGTTAAGTTCCATAATCAATACAAACATTTGAACATTTTGGATGCAGATGAAATCATTAGTCTTCTATAGATCTACAGGGAAAGGAAGATAGTGTACTTCCAACGAGTACCCATTATTTTCGACAGATCTACTTTTTAGCTTCAACAGACTGTAGTTTCCAGTAAGATTTGTCACAGTATGATCTATTAAATACTGCCGAGTGGATTTAATGTCCCCATTTTTCTCACAAGGGCAGCTTTATGTCACTATCTCCAGCACTTCGACAATGTCCTTCAAAACACGATACTCCGTTACATTTAGTTATGAAAATGTCTGTTGAGGTTCTGCACGTTAGTATCCAACAAAAATTTTTATTTACTGTTCTAAAAACAACGTTTTATCTTGATGATTTCTATGTAGTCATATTTACATATCTCATTCATCTAACCGCATCCAAGACATCCGAGGTTCCTTAATATTTGAAAACCTTTTAGTTTTACTCGTAATTTGTTTTTGTAGGTTTTAGTTTCCTGTGATGTTCTTGATTATCAGCGGGATTCTCCCAAAGGATCGTGTTGAACCAGACCCTGAAAAATTTGAAATAAAATATATCGGCGAATATTCACTAAACACACTTGAGGTGGTGTATTTTTAGTAAATAATTCCTTTGTTTCATGGAGAGTATATTACGTAATACACTGATAGTGTATTTTGGTCGGTGTTCTTTGTGTGAAATATTTGCGTAAAGTAATATTTGCAACGGAAGTCATCCAGAAGAGCGTAGAACTGTTGTAAGAACAGCGTCTACAGTCCGCCAAATAATTTACTCAAGACGGAGACCGACTGCAATCGTCGCACAAGAGGTTGAATTGCTAAGGTACCTTCTTAACATATTTAAATTAAATTGTCTATGCTAAATTGTAGGTCTCATAGCCCTTGTGTATTAGTAAAACGTTTACTACTCGCTTGCTACTGCTCTAAAATAGATTCACAACTACGAAAGAATAAGCTACTCCCAATAAATAAGTCACACAACACTAATTTTTATTCTTCAAGCCACTGCAATAACTGTTGAGCAGCTGTAGCACAACTTAAATATCAGAGTTTCCCAGTTTTCAGATACGTATTACTAGTAACAGCGACGATGTTCAGATGCTGGAGTTAAAGGTTATATCCAAATTTGTCCTAATCAGGAATATTTACTTTTCATAGCAAAGTGTTATTAAGTTCTAATTATATGAGTGATAGACACATATTATGAACATCATGCAGTGAACTACATCTTGTTGCAAGTTGGTAGCACGGCGTAAGTTTTAAGACCGAGACACGACCGCAGCGCACGTCTGTCGTACCAAGTTTTGCACTTTTCCGTTCAGTACACATTCTGTGCTGCTTCGGTTAATACAAACGATCGGTGAAATAATTTAAACATCATTAATCAACAACTCGAACGCTATTTTCTTTTTCCTCACAGTCGGACAATGTGTTATTTACTGACTCCCTGGTGGTATTATTTATGAACGATGCTTCTATCCTGCGACAAGAGAACAATTATTAGTGTGTAATACGACGGCACAAACTGGCAGATAGTTTTAGTATTTACAGAGATTATCCATAAACTGCTGCGTCTTGACGATCAATTGCCACTAGTCGGTTTGCAGGTCAGACATTTGCTATTTGTGAAAGGGTTACTCAGTAGTGGTTGAATAGCATCCACACCCTGGTACCCTTCATGTAACACAGACGCATAATATGCCAGTTAATCTCAGAAAAATGCAATATGCTTGTATCTTTTTTGGCAGCGCCTTTCGTTTGTGCTTATCTTTTTTCCTTCTTTTCCAGTGGAAGGTCTTCTCGTTTTCGAGGTGATAAACAAATGTAACTGTCTACCACATTCAATCCCGTCCCGTCCAACTAAGGCAACAAGCTTAGATGCTTCATCAAATATGACTCTGGATTCAGTTGCATATCTATCCTGTCGGCTTCATGTAGTCTACATCTACATGGGGTACTCTGAAAATCACATTTAAGTGTCTGGCAGAGAGTTCGTCGGACCAACTTTATACTATTTATCTCCCATTCCATTCTCTAGTAGCGCGCGGGAACAAAGAACACCAGAATGTGTCAGTTCGTGCTCTGATTTCTCATATTTTATTCTGATGATCTTTTCTACCTATGTAAGTGGGAGTCAACAATATATTTCCCGCATTCGGGGGAGAATGTTAGCGATTGGAGTTTCGTAAGTAGTCCACGCCGCAGCGATATGCGCCGTTGTTGTAGTGATTCCCATCCGATATACTGCATCATTTCCGTAACGCTGTCTCCCCTGTATCGTCACAATACAAAACGAAATGCCCTTCTTTGAACTCTTTCGATGTCCTCCGTGAAACCCACCTGATAAGGATCCCACACTGAGCAGCTATACTTCAATAAAGGGCGGACAAGCGTAGTGTATGCAGTCTCTTTAGTAGCTGTGTTGCACCTTCTAAGGGTTCTGTCAATAAAACGCAGTCTCTGGTTCTCCTTAACCACACATTGTCTACGTGTTCTTTCCAATTTAAGTCTGAAGTAATAGTAATTCCTAGTAGAGTTTACGGCCTTCACTTTGACTGATTTATCTTGTAGACAAAGTTTAACGGATTTCTTTTCGTACTCATGTGAACGACTTCACACTTCTCATTATTTAGAGTCAATTGCCAATGTATACACCATAGTGATATCGTATTTAGATCCTTCTGCAGTTGGTTTTGATCTTCAGATGATTTTACCAGTCGGAAAATGACGGCGTTATCTGCAAGCAACGTAAGAGAGCTACTTAGATTTTCTCCCAAATCGTTTATGTAAACAAGGAACAGAAGAGGACCAATGACACTACCCTGTGAAAAGCCCGATATCACCTCTGTTTTAGTCGATGCCTTACCATCGATTACTATAAACTACGTCCACTCTGACAGGATATCCCCTATACAGTAGCAAACTTGGGGCGATATACCATAATCACGCAATTTGATTAAAAGCCGTTAGTGAGGTGCGGTATCAAAAGTCTTCTGGTAATCAATAAATACGGAATCAATTTGAGAACCGTTGTCGATAGCACTCATCACTTCGTGTGAGTAAAGAGTAAGTTGTGTTTCACATTAAAGATATTTTCTAAATCCCTGTTGACCTTGGGTCAATAGATCATTCTGTTTGAGATAATTCATAATATTTGAATACAGGATATGTTCCAAAACCCTGCTGCAAATTGACGTCAATGATATAAGCCTTTAGTTTAGTGGGTTACTACTACTGCCTTTCTTGAATATAGGTGCGACCTGTGCAACTTCCATATCTTTTGGTACAGATCTTTCTTTGAGAGAGCGGTTGTATAAGACTGTTAAGTAAGGAGATATCGCTTTAGCAAAATCAGATAGAAATGTAATGGGTATATAATCCGGACCAGAAGACTTGTTCTTGTTAAGTGATTTAAGTTGCTTCACTACTCCGAGGATATCTACTTCAACGTTACTCATTCTGGCCTCTGTTTGTAATTCGAAATCTGGAATATTGGTTTTGTCTTCTATGGTGAACGAGTTTCTAAAATCTATGTTTAGTGACTCTGCTTTAGTAGTGCTATCACCGGCAGTACCGCCATTACTATCGCGTAGTGAGGATATTGTTTGTGTTTTGCCCCTAGTATATTTAACATAAGAGCGAAATCTCTTTTTAGTCAAATTTCGAGAGAGTTTCGTTTTGAAAACTACTGTATGCATCTCGCATTTAAAACCTCGCTAAATTTCTAGCTTCTGTGTAGGATCGCAAATCCAGGGGATTTTGTGTTTGTTTAAATTTAGCATGTCTATTCCGTTGCTTTTGCAACAGTGTCCTCACCTGTTTTGTGTACCAAGGGGGGAGCACCCCCTTCTTTTATTAATTTATTTGGTATAAAACTGTCAATTGCTGTAGATACCGATTCTTTGGATTTGAGCCACATCTTGTCTACACTTACGTTTAGTGTTATGAACGAATGGACACTCTTTTTCAATAAGCAATGTATTGCTTTCCTGAACAAATATACTTTTCGTCTATTTTTTGTAACTTTGAAAGTTTCGCTATTTAATCTCGCTACGACAGCTCTGTGTTCGCTAATTTGGATGGTCGTCATGAGCTCGGGATTATTTGTTGCTAAGAGATCAAGTGCGTTTTGACATCCATTGACAATTCTAGTTGGCTTATGAACTAACTGTTCGAAATAATTCTCAGAGAATGCGTTGAGTACAATTTCGCACGATGTTTTATGCGTACCTCCTGATTTGAAAACATAATTTCGGCAACAGATTGAGGGAAAATTAAAATGACCGCCTCCTATCATCGTGTGAGTCAGATACATGTTTCCAATTAGACACAGGTTTTCTTTGAACCTGTCTGCTATTTTATCGTCGGAGTCGGGAGGCCGGTAGAAGGAACCAATTATTTACTGCTTATGTTTTTCAGGTACAACTTCTACCCATAATAGCTCACAGGAGCTATTAGCTTTTATTGAGTGATTGTTCTGTTCATACTCTTATGTCGAGTACCTAAGGTAATAGTAATATTTTATTATGTTGAACACGTAACGTCTCCATTCATACCGGTCCACTATTCCAAAAGCTCATAACTGATAAAAATTATAGTAGTAACTGCTAAAGGGTGGCGAACTTTTACATGTCATCTCACGATTATTAAGTGTTTCGCTGGACTCCCTAAGTTGCTTTGGTTGTACAATGTCATTTCACTTATTCAAGCAGTTATATGCTGTATTCATCTAGTTAAGATTAAAACTTAAATTTTGAGTAATGCTAGTAATAATATGTGCTTCATGTATTGGATTGTGCAGATTGACCGGATAAACCCTAGTCTCCGATACCGCTTTGACCAATGACGTCACATATAACGTCATACATATCGAGAGATACTACGAACACATGTTTACCACAACACGGTATCGGTAGTTAGATTTCACCTAAATAGGTCAAATTTACTTAATGATACCACGTCTTCAAAATACATTTAATAATTAGGTAATTTTAAAGAAAGCTTGCACTCGAAGTTGTACGGCCTCAAATGATATATTTACGTCGAACATACAACTGTAAATCGAGTGAGTGTTTATGAACCGGTAATTGGAGCGCTACGCGCCCTCACGTCCTGAAAAAGGAAAAAAAAAATGTTTAACCTATACCTAACTTTCTTAGGCTACGCTATAGATAACTTTTTTAAAGTGAAAGTTAGGGTGTCTTCAAAAATATCAGACACGTAAACAGTGAGTACCGGTATTGAAACCACGCGCGGGACGGAATGACGTAAAACATGACGTCATTGGTCAAAGCGTTATCGGAGACTAGATTTGACCCAATTGACCGTTCGTTTCCTTCATTTGTTAACTGGTTTGTCCCACGCTCGGGTTTGCATCAGATGGTGGAACTAATTCTTCCTCCGCATAGTGTAACCGAAACATTGCAGTCGGGAGTGGCCACGCGCACTAAGGAGCGCTGAAGAGTGCGGGTCTGCTGCCCGTCGGAAGATCCAGTCCCTCCTCAGACATGGCAAACACCGTCTAGAGACAAGGTCTCACAGCAAACAGTGACACGTCACACCGAGTAGGCAGCGATCGCTAGCTGACGAACTGGCTCTATGAGACAGTGGGCTGTGTCCACGTGGTCAACCAGTCAGCTAGCAATCGCGGACTACTCGATGTGAAGAGTCACGGACTGTTATGAGGCGTTGTCTCTAGACTTGGCTGTATGTGTGTGTGAGTATGTGTATGTGTGTGTGTGTGTGTGTGTGTGTGTGTGTGTGTGTGTCTGTTTATTTGCTCTCAGTGTAAGGAGTTTAAGTAGTCTGGTCAAGTAGGTTTCAATACAATTCAACATTTGAAACTTTTCAACAACGTAGAATATGTCGGGAAACAGTGTTACCGCGGTGTTACTTCCTCGATGACATATAAGTATACACAAACTGGTTCTCTTCCATACTGATGGCTGGTACAGAACAGGTTATGAATTTATCTCCAAAGTCAGTCTCAGTTGCAAAATTTTCTTTATTTCATCGACGCGTTTCGCCCTTTTGAGGAATCATCAGATAATCTGAAAGCAAAATAAAAATAAAAATAATTTTTAAAAACGCACTTATGATGTGATGCATACTACGTATACATAATTTTAACAGTTATAAAAAAGTAACAACTCTGGTGGTGGGCAACGGGATTACCAACTATGGCTTAGTTCTTTGCTGTATGAAAGATAGCTGAATTTATAGAAAGTAAAAGAGAATAAACAGGTCTTAGCAAAGAAAGAATGGGGAGATTCTCATTTTGACAGAACCAACCAAATCACCATGGTGAAGTGCAATGACAATATTTGTGTTTCATTAGCAACAAATTTTCATATAATTAAGCCTCTGGTTTCAGTTTTTAGACGGTAAAAGGGACAAAAGGAAAAGAAGCTCGTCAAACAACCTTTTTATTCTGACACTGTAACGTGGCAGTCAGCCGCGAACGTAAAGAAACGAGGACTCTCACATACCACCTTGCAAAATGGTAAAAACCACTTCACCCGGAGTCGTTTGCCTTGGGGAAAGAAGTTTTATGCTCTATGATTTGTCTTATTATATATAAACAAACGTTTCTGGTTATTTATTTGTTCCCTTTTTTATGCCCGCGACCGGCTGTTGCGATATAGTGTCCGAGCTAACTTGTGGATCATTACAACAAATATATGTACAATGTAGACCGCCATGACTGACTTCTAGAGAAACATACAATCACAGTTCGAGGGGGTAAGCTGTACTGGTCAATTTTCATTAGGATTGTTGATAAGGCTGAGGTAAATTCATACAAGCATCTCAGAGGCCAGAGGTATAAAGGATATTCGAAGATACATTTCCGCCTCATATCTGAAAATCGAGCAGAATGCAAGAAGTAGTGTTGGCAGACCAGTACCGTTGCAGAACACTAGGAGGAAAATTCTGTATACTGTGCAGGGGAGAGGTCACGTTATTGTAAAAAGAGAAAAAGAGAAAAGATGCCAGTTCCCAAACTGTTAAGGGAAGTCACTAACATTTAGCACCAAATGTGATGTAACTTTATGTACACCTTTTCCAAAACTTCGTAAGTGACTAGGATAACTCATTTGGCCATAAATTGTTATCATTAACTTGCAGTTTATGATTACAGTGACACCACCTAGAGGCTAACAACAAATATTCATAAGTCATTTCTCAATCTTTCATGAGTACTAAATTAATTTTGTAATTTGTAACGTATAACTGAATCTTTACCACTTCAAAATTTAGTGTTTTGTTTCTAATTTATCGCCTTTAAATGAAGGTTGAACAAACATCGTAGAAAAATAAATGCTGCAACTAGATTGATTTCTGTTTGGACACCGCAAGTGCCCAACCTCCTGTTTATAGGACGGTGATATTTTTATTTCTGTCAGAGGGAATAACTTCAAACTTCAACTCTATGTCATTGTAGACATGTTTAACATATCCTTAAACTTGCATAAAGAAAGTCACACTAAAAATAATTTGGGCGCTAATTGGTTAACACGCTGCAATCTGAAGTCTGTGTAAGACTGTAACCAGAACAAAGTATATTCGAGGCTGTTTAAACACGCGCTCTACTATCAGGATCAATAAGCACCACACCGTTGAAATTCTATACATATGTTACTCTGCCTTCAGATGTTGTTCTGTCATGCATTAATTGCCTCTCTTTGTGTTCCAGCCGCGGAGGAGTAGCCGAGCGGTCTAAAGCACCTCGCTGCGGAGCGCGCGGTTGCTCGCCGTGGGGGTTCGAGTCCTCCCTGGGGCATGGTGTGTGTGTTTGTCCGTAGGTTAGTTTACCTAGGTTTAAGTAGTTTGTAAGCTACGGGCTGATGACCACGCAGTTTGGTCCGATAGATTTACAGACATTTGAACTTTTTTTTTGTTCCAATTGTACGGTTTTTCTTTTATCTCCTTCATTTCTGCCTAGGAAACCTCTTGTTTAATTCTGGATAGAAAAGAAAGAAAGTCATAGTGCCAACAAAAAAAGCTAGAATTCTCGCCAAGCGGGAAAAACATTTTTCCCCGCTAACACGTGAATTAAGAGCTAGATTTAGCGGGAAAAAAAGCTAAAGTGGCAACTCTGGTTGCGGCCCTGAGCTCTGAGTAGCCACGCGAGCTGAAGTCACTTTCCAGCCCGCTCCCCAACCACGTCTCGTACAATTCTTCCTGCTGAGAGCGTGACTGAATCTTGGCAACACCGTAGAATAAGTTTGGCAACTCTCGCACCGAGTAATTTCTTTCTGGTTGGCACTGTATTAGGCCCATAAATTCACTTGGCATTTCGTGTATTTTCAATTGAAGTTCTGATTAGTTTTTCACTCGTGGGGAGAAGTAAGAGTATTAATTCATGTTGTTGGACATATAAAAGATCGTTATACATGCAAACTGAAACTAATGTAGTCTTTTAGATAGCAATGTGTCTGTTCTAATTAATTATAATACAGTAAGGTAGAGATGTGCTCCACAGCTTTCCGTTAGATCTGCTTTGGAGTCGTCGGCTGTGAATTGGAAATATTGTTCCATGATCCTGGTCTCGCTGGGAAACAAATTTTTAGCTGTTTCTGGGACAGCACCAACAGGCATCAATATTTACGGAATACCTAAGTATAATTCTGCATCGAAAGTCATCTAATTATTTCCAGAATTCTGTTCTAAGATGTTCAAATGTTTGTTAAGCTTATGGGACTTCACTGCTGGGTCTACTTATGAACTAACTTATATTAAAGACAGCACAAACATCCATGCCCGAGGGGGTATTCGAACCCTCGACAGGGAACGGCCTCGCGCATCAGAGCATAGAGCCTCAATGCGCTCGGCCACTCCACCGCGTCCATTATTCTGTCACATTATCTGAAACAGGCTGACATTGCTCAGATAGTTTACCAATACTGATGGGAATATGTTGTCAAACTGTGTTTGAATAGTGCTTTAGACAGGAAACATATTTTCTTGATGCTTGTTCTCTTAGATGCTCAAAAGATAAATGTTTGTTTTGTGTCCCAACTTCGTCGCCGCTTTTGTGTCCCAGCCTCGTCGTAGGTGTCGGTGGCCGAGTGGAATGAGACCGACACGCTGGTGCAGGTACGGAGGGGAGCAGCCAGAAACTATAAACACTCGAGTAAATTAGAAAGAGATACACAGAATGTAACAATACTTAACTTTTACATAGTACTGCAGAATGTTGATACATAGTTGTTAGAGGCCTGCCTAGTGCCTGTACAATAGCAAAGTCTTCACTGGTGCCTATCTGATTACGAAGGTCCTCACTCGTTGCTATCTCAGTCCGAAGTCCTATATCTTTCCGTGGTGGCCACGAGCGGGGTTCCAGCAGAGGGCGCTCGTGGCTGTCGTCGGAAGAACGCCGCGCCGTGCATGCATGGCGGCGCGCGGCGAAAGTAGGTGGCGCGCACTTTGTACTTGTGCGACACCACACCCCTCCCCCCCAAACCGCCGCGCCGTCGTGGCGTAGGGCTGAGGGCCACGGCGACGGCACTGGGAGGAGGGCCTGGGCGGGGGCGTTACTGCTGGGACGGGCGTCGTAGCTGAGGCCGGGATCGAGACGCCGTCCGCGCCCCGGCATCCGCCTTGAGATCCTCCAGGGAACCCCCCGAAACCTGGGGAAGGGCGCCCGCCCCCGCCCAGAGGGAGCAGGTCATCTTCTTCTGTGGTGCGTGGCCCAAGCTGGGGCGGCACGCACGGTCCCGGAGTCCCTCTCGGTGACGCTGTCATCTGCGGCGGCGACAGCGGCGGCGTCGCGTCGATCTCCATCGGGACGATCTCGTAGTCCGGGGACGAACGATGTGGTTGTGCTCCCTGGCGGTGAACTGGGTCTGGAATCAAGAAACCGGAGACAGGATCGCGCGGCCTGTGCAGGCGCAATTGGTTTGCGTGGCGCCGCAGCTCCGACCCTGTGGAAGAACGTACAACAAACATATTGCGACCAAGCACGCGTTGAATGGTGCCCGGCAACCATGTCTTCTTGTTTCCAGCAAACATCCTGTACAGCACCGGCGTGGAAACCTGAAAACGCGAAGCGCCATACGAACCGACTCGGTGCGTGGGAGGCTGCAGCAGGTGAAGGAGAGTGCGGTGACGGCGGCCGTGTAGCAGCTCGGCAGGAGACGGGCCGTCACGTGGCATGCACCGATACGTAGACAGGAAAATTTGAAGAGCTTGCTGCCTGGAGTGCTGACCTTTCATCTTTCCCATGTGTGACTTGAATGTTCGAACGAAACGTTCTGCTTCACCATTGGACTGAGGGTGAAAAGGTGCAGTGGTAATATGCTGAATGCCATTCACACGACAAAACTGTTGAAATTCCGCACTAACAAACTGAGGTCCATTGTCACTGACGATAGTTTCAGGCAAGCCTTCGATGCAAAACACTGATGTTAAGGCACTGATTGTACTAGACGCCGTCGTTGAGTTCATGGCAATCACAAAAGGAAACTTGCTGAAAGCGTCTACAACAATTAACCATCGCGTATTCCAGAAAGGTCCGGCAAAGTCAATGTGTAAACGTTGCCATGGTCCCTTGGGGCGTGGCCAGTCTGAAAAACGTTGCGGAGGAGCCGCCTGATGCTCCGCACAAACAGTACACTGTGACGTCATGTTCTCTATCTGAGCGTCCATACCAACCCAGGTACAATGACGTCTGGCCAGTTGCTTTGTCCTAAAAATACCCCAATGTCCTTGATGCAGGAGGCGTAACACTTCTCGTTGCAGGGAACCGCCTGATGCTCCGCACAAACAGTACACTGTGACGTCATGTTCTCTATCTGAGCGTCCGGATACCACAATGTCATCTAAATAGTTCGAGCAACAAGGTACAGAAACTGTCAGCTGTTCCAAAAAACGCTGAAAAATAGCGGGAGCGGAAGAACTGCCAAAGGGTAGGCGTTGAAATTGAAAAAGGCCCATGTGAGTATTAATGACGAAAAACTTTTTTTGACTCGTCATCAAGTGGAATCTGTAAGTATGCCTCTGCTAAATCAATCTTGGAAAAGAAGCGAGACTGTCCTAATTTGTCCATCAGTTCCTCAGGTCTGAGCAGGGGATAAGTGTCGACAATTGTTTGACTGTTCACTGTTGATTTGAAGTCCGCACAGAGACGAAGTTTTCCTGACGGCTTGGGTATAATTACTATAGGCGAGGCCCACTGACTCGCAGAAACAGGAGAAATCACACCACTATCTTGCCAACGTTTAAGTTCTTCGGCAACTGTATCACGCAATGCGATAGGCACTGGTCTAGCTTTACGAAATTTTGGAACTGCAGATTCTTTTAAAGTCACATGTGCCACGAAGTCTTTTGCACAACCTAGTTCCGGCGAAAACAAGTCACTGTATTTGTCACACAATGCATTGATTTTATCCTGAGGCACTATTGACGAAATTTGAAGCACATCTCTTTGAATTGACAAACCAAACAAGTCAAAAGCATCTAGTCCAAAAATGTTCTGCGTAGATTTGGCCTGAAGAACAACAAAAGCAACTGTTTTCGTAACACCTTGAAAAGAGGCGGGCAGGCTACATGTTCCTAGCACGGGAATATTTTCACCTGTATAAGCTGTTAACACTTGCTGTGACGGCGACAATTTTGGCGAACCCAGAAGTTCATAAGTATCTTTATTTATTAATGTGACAGCGGAACCAGTATCAAGCTGAAATTGCACCGTCTTATTTTCTACGAAGAGAGTCACAAACAGTTTTTGCTTGCGGTGCTCGACAGGTGCGCGAATGTGGGCAACGTCTGCTACGGTTTGTTTGCTGCGTCTGCGCGGGCCGCGTAGTGAAGTAAGCGGCGCAGACTCGGCACGCAGCGGATTAACCACACTGTCACTAGATGACACTACCGCCGGATCGGCGTCCGCGCAATGCGAAGCTACTCCAGATGTACTAACTACTGCACTACACTTTTGAGTAGCTACTTGGTGTCTACTGTCACTAGCTACACAGTACTGGGCACTATTACAAGGATCAGTTGCAGAAGGCACTATTTTCACTACAGGAATGCACTGTTCATAGTCATTTTGCTTGTCCCGAACCCTTTTCCGTTGCACTGTTTTACGCGCTCGTCGGCGCTTGCTACGTGGTGCACTATATAGATTTGCCATAGGCGCAGAACTACTTTCTTGCAATTGAGATCCAAGGAAAGCAGTGTTCAATTCCACAGCCCGTATAACATTTACAGAATGAACTGTTCTCGCACTCTGCGTAGCACTGTTTCTAACGTTACTGTTCTTTGAGTTTTGAATTTGCATACACACAGACTGCACATGTCCCAATTTGCCACATTGATAACAGGTTGCGTTGCGACTAGGGCAATGAGCACGCTTGTGGCGAGACACACACTGGGGGCAAGATTTACGTACATTTTTCTGAAATGAGCGTTGGCGCCCGTTATTCAAATTACTGTTTCTAACACGACGGGGCGACCTTTGCGTCGCACTTTTACACTGGCTACTGTTCACTGTCTGTTCAGCACGGCCGGTAGAAAAATAAGAATCACTAGTGCTATACTGAGAACTACGGCTAGGAAAGCGTCCGTTGCGGCGCACTGAATTTACACTATGGCTTTGCATTTCTACATCAGCTAAGTCAAAAGTATCATGCGCTTCTATAAGCTGCAGTACACTGTCTAAGGAGGGGTCAGACTGTTTCAGAATTGCTGCTCTAATTCTGGGGTCCTGAATATTCTGCGTAATCGCATCCCTCAACATCACGTCACTATACGAAAGTCCACAAGAGCAAGTAAATTTACATTGGCGGGTTAAGCCCTTCAATTCCGTAATCCACTCTTGGTGTGACTGCTGCGGTAATTTTTTAAGTCTGAAAAATCGGTATCGTGCAGCGGCTACAAGAACTTTTCTCTCATAATGAGCATTCAGTGCATCTACAATTTGTTCAAAGTCTACATCACGAGGAGATGCTTGCGGGAATAGTTTCTGCAGTAATACGAAGGTTTTGGGGCCCACCACGGACAACAAAAGATGCTTAACTTTCTGACCTGTAATTTGATGAGCCGCGACGAGTTCTTGAAACTGTGCGAAGTAGTCGCTCCATTCTTCCTCACGTTCGTTGTACTGGCGGAACGTAGGAAGTGTTGCGGCGGCAGGTGTGGGCTGCTGAAGCGGCGGCTGTTGTTGTTGGTGAGCTGCTTGCGCTGTGAGCTGGGCCACAGCCTGCAGGAGCTGGGTAATTTGCGCCGTCTGTAACTGAATAATTTCCATTAAGTTTGGGTTCGGGGTAGTGGCCATGCTCACCGATTAGGCGCCGCATATACAAGTAACTTATAACAAAACACAAATGCAATATGAAAGAGGACGCCCTGCAACAAAAAAGTCCACAAACACGTAACTGAAAATGTTCCCCCAAAAATCTTATAATAAGGGTGGGTGGGCGGGAGCAATTTCTGCGTGCTCCGACTGCTGCTGTCTGGCTGCTGTAAGCGGGCTGGTCCAAGGTTCGTCTATCACTCCTCGTCGCCACTTTTGTGTCCCAACTTCGTCGCCGCTTTTGTGTCCCAGCCTCGTCGTAGGTGTCGGTGGCCGAGTGGAATGAGACCGACACGCTGGTGCAGGTACGGAGGGGAGCAGCCAGAAACTATAAACACTCGAGTAAATTAGAAAGAGATATATATTACACAGAATGTAACAATACTTAACTTTTACATAGTACTGCAGAATGTTGATACATAGTTGTTAGAGGCCTGCCTAGTGCCTGTACAATAGCAAAGTCTTCACTGGTGCCTATCTGATTACGAAGGTCCTCACTCGTTGCTATCTCAGTCCGAAGTCCTATATCTTTCCGTGGTGGCCACGAGCGGGGTTCCAGCAGAGGGCGCTCGTGGCTGTCGTCGGAAGAACGCCGCGCCGTGCATGCATGGCGGCGCGCGGCGAAAGTAGGTGGCGCGCACTTTGTACTTGTGCGACACCACAGTTTGAGCGCACTTTATCAAAGAGAGGGATGATTTCCAAAAGAGAGTATAGGATTCTTCTGTTTGAGAAAATAGTAGAAAGTGAATTTTATCCATTATGGATGTTGAACTCCGTGACTGTTCCTTATAGGTTGTAGAAATAAAATCCGCTACCAGTCACAATTATTGGTGATTTATTAAAACACTACCGGTTTCGGGCTTGTGCCCATCTTCATCTGTTTACATTCAGCGTTGTTGACTGTTTAAAGAAAACGTAAATTACATTGTGCTTAACATACAGATATACATATACAATTATCATATAGATATACATATACATAAAACAAGTATGGTATGTGTTGGAGTGATTTGTGTTAAGGTTATAAGTGTACTCACATATAAGTATGGTATCCAGATCCTGTTCGTACATTTCTCATGGATATCGGTTGCCAATAAATTCGACTCGATGTAAAAGCATTGTATTTCATAATGACCAGTTTACATAATCTAATTTGCTAGCAACTATTCTACATGTTATAAATGACAGTGTAGCTCCACAATAATATAACAAATCTCGCTTTTGGGATTTGTAACATCTCATATATCTCTGTACGTGGCATCTCTGTACTTCTGTGTGGGCAATATCTTGAGCTAAGTTCTTTGACCATAACATATGCCTGAATGAAAACATTGCTAGTTGTGAGTGACTACTGATCAACAGTTTTAAAGTGTACTGTGTATTGTGAGTGACTACTGATCAACAGTTATACAGTGTAATGTGTATTGTGCAAAACCCTTGACATGGGAGTGCAAATTAGGATTATATTGCTGCTACTGCATTATTCTAAACCGATCTCCATGAGATATGTACGAACATGAACTGGATACCCTACTTATATGTGAGTACACTTATAACCTTAACACAAATCACTCCACCACATACCGTACTTGTTTTATGTATACGTATATCTATATGATAATTGTATATCTGTATGTTAAGCGCAATGTAATTTACGTTTTCTTTAAACAGTCAACAACAATTAATGTAAACACCTGAAGATAGGCACAAGCCCGGAACCAGTAGTGTTTTAATAAACCACCAATAATTGTGACTGGTAGCGGATTTTATTTCCACGACCGAGTAGAAAGTGTTATCGTGTAGTAGTAACACGTGCTGTAGTGTTGCAAGCCGTTTTCCCGACAGTGCGACAGACCAGTAACTCACTTACGTCTACCAAATACCAACTGTGATGGACACACCCCCTAGCGTCGAAACGTAGTGCATTACACTACATCTGATATTACATTCCGTTACCTGGAAGATTATCTAAGTAAGCATATGCTAGGTAATATATTGACTTGTACTTTAGTAATTTTGTTAGAGCTCAGTTACCATTATTACACTTCTCTTGAACGTCATCAGTTCCCACATTTAGCATTCCCATGCGCCATTGCTACAAGTAATCAGTTTTGATGAAGTTTAACTAACGTCTCAAGAACAAACTGGTCACCACTTTAATTTCTTGTGCTTTTAGTTTGAGCATGCAGTACACTTACACCCATTTCCGGACCTGAATAATGAATGAAAATGTCATACGGTATTTCATCACGTTTATTATCGACACACTGAATGTGTTAAATCTTCCATGCAGAATCGATCAATCTTGAAGCAGCAGTATTTATTTTCCTCTGTCTTGCCAGAACCAGTCACCGAACTAGTTTCGAGATTCAAGATCCAATACATTACTGGTATATAAATACTATGTTACTTCAGGTAACGAAATAACAGTTTGTAAGCAGACTCACACGGACGCGACATTTTCACCTGGTCGATAGGCGGCTGACATGTTGCGGCCGTTGCCGTGCGTCAGTAGCCAGTAGCCGCTGGCAGTTGTCGACGAGGGGACTCCGAGCGTGAACATTTGTGGTCTCGCCGCAGCCATGATTTCCGAAGTGGAATTATTGTAAGATTTTGTTCGGTGTGAGACGAGAGGATCCTGGCAGGATTCGCCAAATGTAAGGTTTAGTCGGGATGGGATCATGGTAGGGTTCGCAAATGGAAGGTTATCGTGGGGAAAGAAATGCAATTGACACTTAAAAATAAATAAATAAATAAAATGACGGGGATCTACTGTTACTAATGTTTTTCTCGGAACACAATTCTTTGTTAATCAATTGAATATATCATTTGCTTCTAAAACAATTAGTCAGATTAACATAAAATTGGCATATCAACTTGGCAAGAGCCTGAACGACAAATATTTGAATAATGGATAAAATCCTACTTCAGTGTTACATGAATGTGTGCTACCACATTTTCATATATCAGTAACTGTCAAGTCCTTCCCCACTCCCCAATGAGTAAAACAAATCTCATGACATGACTATATAGAAAGCGAGGGCTGAATGTTTCGGTGCGGTCCCTAAGCATTACTGTTCTCCACAAGTTCGTGAACACGTCACAGTTCCTCTCAGACACAGACAAATGCTGGCGGTACGTCACCAAACATGGAGCAGAGGCGTGTTCTCCAAGTACATCTGAGGTGGCGCCCGATGGCTGGCTGCTGAAAATATTCGCGGCCGCGGAAACAATGATTTGCTTCGCAACACAGAAACTATTACCCCATAGCTCACAGTGCCCAACGATCTCGGTGATTGCGCCACTCGAAACTGCATGTATTGCTGCACTAGTATTTATTGGAGGCAAAGGTGACTCCAGAATCCCGAGCAAATCGTCTTCTGTGCAAAAGAAGCGCCAGATAAGGCAGGCTCACCTTATTAATGGTCAACTAGAACTCAGACAGTATGCTCAACTTTCAGAGCGGACTCTGAAGGCTGTACAATATTATAAGTCCAAGTTGAATTAAGATATTTCTCCAGCCGAAGCTAAGAGAGCCGTCTCCTGCCGAAGCATGTAGATGTAGATGAAGCTAATAAGCGAGTACACATCTTTGTACAAGCAGCACTCACCCGAGATGGGGCCACGCCCCTAAAATTCACGAAAGCCAATCACAGACGTTCGCGCGTTCTTGAAAGTTCTGCCCACACAGCTAGTGGTATTCCCACCCTCGGGCTGTGTTCCCACCTCAATTGGTGTACAAGCTCATTGTTGGAGTAAATTTCGTGCTTGTCAAGAAAGAAGGAGAGATATCGCCGATGGTATCTATCCCTCAGCGTTCGGCAGGTGGCTGCCGTCCCACTACAGGAAGTCTTAGCTTAAAACACGAAGACAGATACCATCTCATAAAAGAAGGTGCAATAAACGATGGATTTCTCCCGATTTTTGGTCCCAGGCACTCACAGGCACGACATACAATGCTGGCGCCAGCCAGTTGCCCTCGGTCTGGGGAACCGTACTCCCGCTGCCTGCACCTTTAGGACGCCGGTTTCACTTTGCAGATAAGCTATGACATGTATGCGTCCTAACCTCCCAACAGTTGGAGTCGGCGTCCACTGACCCCCGTCGCTGCTGCAAGGCACGTAGCATCGTAATACGCTGTTCTGGCTTTTAGTTCCATTCCCCCATCCATCCGGTGAACGCCTGCCGCCTGCCACCCTTGTGATTTTATTTATTTTTAATTATTATTATTATTTTTATTTACTTATTTATTTATTTATTTTTACACCCACAGCAAGCTCGGTTCTCTCCCAACAACTAAAGACGTCCCCGCACTTAATATTCAGGCCCATTTCATCTTAAGAGCCAAGTATTGCTCAACAATAAGAGATTACAATAAACAGAATGAAAAATCTGATGAGAGATGGGCTGACATCTCTCATTATTTCTAGAAGTTTTTTCTATTACTGGTAGGTTGGAAGTTTCCGAGGTTTACTCTAACTGATAACATAAGCAGTCAGTGAATATCTGTAAAATAAAATAAAATAAAAAGAGACAGCCCACAAGCTTCGCTGTTCCATGACATGGGGACAAATCTTCCTACAGACATTTTCGCATCATACAGTGTTGCCAGGTGGTGCAAATCGCCAGATTTAGCATGCTGAAGGGCAATCGAGTTTACTGTGAACGGCAAGGAGTTAGCCTCTGCTGCGGCCAGCCGGCGATCTTTTTTTTGTTGTTGTGTAAAACGGTATTTTTCATGTCAAAACAATGTCGACCAATCGTCTGGACTCACTGGCAAAGTGCAGAGGTAGAAATGCGAGTCAGTTAAGCTTTCTCGACTGAAGAAACATCAATAATAATTAAAGTAATAACAAGTGAGTCTTCTGGGATGTTTTCGGTATTAAAGAAGATTGTTAATAACAATTAAAACTCTGGACTCCGCTTGAGGAAAGGATAGAACCTGAAGCCACACACATTACAAATCCATCGATGCCTTAGACATCAACTGTCTTTAGATCACCAGATGAGCATGGCGACAGAAAGGTAACGTAAGACTGCCGCATTAGTCTCTGATTTTGTTTTGTTGGTAGTTAATGTAGAGTGCAGACAATTCATTATATGAAATATAAACGTGGAACGACCTTCCTGGGGTGAAAAATTAATGTCAAGTAAATGCGACCACTGAAAGTACGTGGTCTTTAAAATAAGAGTGAATTTTATATGTGAAACTATGTTCCTTATTGGATTGATGCAATCATTTTGCTTCTACATCTGTGCAAATCTGATTTAAGGGTCGCCTCTAGCTTTTATTTAAACACAAAAAAGCTAGGATAAAATAAATATATATCCATAAGGTGAATTTACTGTATACTGTTACTAACTGTATGCAGTGGCGACATGCAAGTCTTTTAATTGCACACTCTGTGCAATGGAAATATTTCCCCCTGACCTACCTATCTTTAGAAGAATTTTCCCTCCAAAATATTTACGGTTAAAGGTGGTTGAAACGAGGTAGGCACAAATATGAATAAAAACTATATTCACAAATTATATCTTTCAACCTGCCTGATACACATGTGACCATATGACATATATACAGAAAATTTACAAATAGATCCCTTTTGGAAGACAATAAAATACACTTAATATCTAAGTTGGTGACTTTACATAGAAATTAACTAAAGTTCGAAATAAAATGTTTTGAGTGGCTAAGTCACAGTATGGAATTGGCAAATCCACGAAGTGTAAAATTAAATACAAAAATGAAAATTTACCCCAACTTCGATCAAGTTTATTTTTGATCTACAAGAATAAAGACGTCCCTTCTGGCATATGCTAAACTGCCACTTAATACTACCATTCAACTCCCATTTCTCAGCAGATGCGTTGGCGCAACCTTACCGTCTTTCTGTTGAACGGCGTTGCGGGTGGAGAAGACCAGCTGAGGGCAGTGCAGTGTTGACAGCAATGATCGCGAATGTGGATTGATACGATTAGAACACGGTTTGTCGGTTAAGCCGACGATAATAGTAAAGTGAAAATAAAACTGTACTCTCAAGAAACGGTAAATATTCTGATTACGAGTGGTGTAGCTGACAGCAAACACACACTTCAGAATATTACAAGTTTCAATTTACACTATAGTAGCCATGCAGGACTAACACCTGACTGTGCAGAAAGCACACTGAAATAATTGAAAGCTAACACCGGAAATTACACAACTCAAAACAGCACGATCCGCTCAGGAGCGCGGCCCAGACCAGAGTCCTCAAAAACAGCATGATGCGGCCAGCAGCGCCGCTAACACCGGAGTCCTCTCACTCCACATCAAAAATTCCACCACTCCAAAATCTTCATTTCGATCCCCTCCAATTGGTGACGTCAAGCCAATCACAAATTTTGCTTATTGGTCAAACCAATTGAATACGAGAGCTATTGTTCAACATACCAGTCTCCTTCTCCACAAAACTGTCCCACGCTGCATTCTGCACGTAAGCCAGCATTTCTCAGATATCCATTGAATTTGCGGACCAGTGGAACGTATCTGCAGTCGCTGAAATGACTTTACTGTCGACGAGACGCCAGCGCCCCGTCGCGACAGCTCCGCTCTAGCTTCCACAGAAATCACCTCTGGCAATTTACAAAAACATTCGCCAACGCTCACCCCTGCCGTTTCAAACCTCGGGTGTACGTGCAGACCAGATCGACGCCAACTTTTACTGCCTTTCTCATTGTACTTTAGCGCACTTACGGTGCGTCCTGACTGGAGAGCCTCCCTACACAAAAGCAGCATCAAAGTGATAAACAAACTATCTGAACTCAGGTCAGCCACAGACGTGCCCAGACCAAATATAAATGTCCGTCTGCAGACGGAGTTGTTTCACCACTGGTGGTGGCGGCCAGCGGTCGCCCTCCGAGCGGTGTTGGCAGAACGCCTTGAAAGCAACATCAGAGAATGTGCCGCCAGCCCCTCTCTGGCCATGCCAGCCTATGGGTGTCGCCAGTGCCTTCCGCCTCGGTAGACAGTTATTCTATCGGCGATACTTACAATAATCAGAAACAGAGTCATAGCCCCTGTCCCGCCGGCGGTTTGGGGTGTTGCCCGCGATGGCGTGCTTGCTTCTCTCGCCACATGTGGCTGTGCAGCTGGCTGTGAGTGACAGCTGCCCATTGAGGACTGCTTGTAAGCACAGACAAATATATATGTTACTCTGTGTTGTAAGCCACGACGATGTTTTGGTGAGTCGACTGGGCCGAAGCGGCCAGCACAGCCTCCATTGTGTGCCGCTGCTGGGCGTGCCGTTCTGGGCGTCGCTTTCCCAGCTGACCTGCACACTTGTAAACAGCCAGTCCCTGGGGACTCTCCCTTTTCACCTTCACTGCTTCATTCATGAAACAGGTCGCCTGCACCCGACAGGTGTCTCGCCAAGCTGCCATCGCTCGTCTCGGCAGGCAGACGCCGTTTCTGCCTTGTGGTGTGGTGTGCGACTGGAGTCGACGAATACACCACTTTCTGCATTCTTTGTACAAAATGTGGTGTCGCACAAGTACAAAGTGCGCGCCACCTACTTTCGCCGCGCGCTGCCATGCACGACGACAGCCACGAGCGCCCTCTGCTGCAACCCCGCTCGTGGCCACCACGGAAATACATCGTTCACTTCGGACTGAGTTAGGAACCAGTAAGGACTTGGGAATCCGATAGGCACCAGTGAAGACTTGGCTATCAGTTAGGCACTAGGCAGGACTCTAGCTCAACTATGTATCAACATTCTGCGGTACTATGTAAAAGTTAAGTATTGTATAAATTCTGTGCAATATATATCTCGTTCTAATTTACTTTAGTGTTTCTAGTTTTTGGCTGCTCCCCTCCGTACCTGCACCAGCGTGTTATCTTTATTCCTGTGTCGGTCTCATTCCACTCGGCCACCGACACCTACAACGGAAACAAGACACAAAAGCGGCAACGAGGCTGGGACACAAAAGTGGCGACGGGGATGGGATACAAAAGTGGCGACGAGGAGTGATAGACGAACCTTGGACCAGTCCACTTGCAGCAGCCAGACAGCAGCATTCGGAGCACGCAGAAATTGCTCCCGCCCACCCACCCTTATTATAAAAATTTTGGGGGAACATATTCAGTTACGTGTTTTGTGGACTTTTTTGTTGCAGAGCGTCCTCTTTCATATTGCATTTGTGTTTTGTTATAATTTACTTGTATGCGCAGCGCCTAATCGGTCAGCATGTCCACTACCCCGAACCCAAACTTAATGGAAATTATTCAGTTACAGACGGCGCAAATAACACAACTCCTGCAGGCTGTGGCCCAGCTCACAGCGCAAGCAGCTAACCAACAACAACAGCCGCCGTTTCAGCAGCCCACACCTGCCGCCGCAACGCTTCCTACGTTTCGCCAGTACAACGAACGTGAGGAAGAATGGAGCGACTACTTCGCACAGTTTCAAGAACTCGTCACAGCTCATCAAATTACAGGTCAGAAAGTGAAGCATCTGCTATTATCTGTGGTGGGCAACAACACCTTCGTGTTACTGAAAAAACTTTTCCCCGACGTATCTCCTCGTGATGTAGACTTTGAACAAATAGTAGAGGCACTAAATGCTCATTATGAGAAAAAAAATCTCGTAGCTGCGGCACGGTACCGATTTTTCAGACTTAAAAAATTACCGCAGCAGTCACACCAAGAGTGGATTACGGAATTGAAGGGCTTAACCCGCAAATGTAAATTTACTTGCTCTTGTGGACTTTCGTATAGTGACGTCATCACGTTGAGGGATGCGATTACGCAGAATATTCAGGACCCCAGAATTAGAGCAGCAATTCTGAAACAGTCTGACCCCTCATTAGACAGTGTACTGCAGCTTATAGATGCGCATGATACTTTTGACTTAGCAGATGTAGAAATGCAAAGCCACAGTGTTAATTCAGTGCGCCGCAACGGTCGCTTTCCTAGCCGTAGTTTTCAGTGTAGCACTAGTGATTCTTACAATAGTACAGGCCGTGCTGAACAGACAGTGAACAGTAGCCAGTGTAAAAGTGCGACACAAAGGTCGCACCGTCGCATTAGAAACAGTGATTTGAATAACGGGCGCCAACGCTCATTTCAGAAAAATGTACGTAAATATTGCCCCCAGTGTGTGTCTCGCCACAAGCGTGCTCATTGCCCTAGTCGCAACGCAACCTGTTATCAATGTGGCAAATCAGGACATGTACAGTCTGTGTGTATGCAAATTAAAAACTCAAAGAACGGTACCGTTAGAAACAGTGCTTCACAGAGTGCGAGAACAGTTCATTCTGTAAATATTATACGGGCTGTGGAATTGAACAGTGCTTTCCTTGGATCTCAATTGCAAGAAAGTAGTTCTGCGCCTATGGCAAAACTATATAGTGCACCACGTAGCAAACGCCGACGAACGCGTAAAACAGTGCAACGGAAAAGGGTTCGGGACAAGCAAAATGACTATGAACAGTGCATTCCTGTAGTGAAAATAGTGCCTTCTGCAACTGCTCCTTGTAATAGTGCCCAGTACTGTGTAGCTAGTGACAGTAGACATCAAGTAGCTACTCAAAAGTGTAGTGCAGTAGTTAGTACATCTGGAGTAGCTTCGCATGCTTGCGCGGACGCCGATCCGGCGGTAGTGCCATCTGGTGACAGTGTTGTTAATCCGCTGCGTGCCGAGTCTGCGCCGCTTACTTCACTACGCGGCCCGCGCAAGCGCAGTAAACAAACCGTAGCAGACGTTGCCCACATTCGCGCACCTGTCGAGCGCCGCAAGCAAAAACTGTTTGTGACTCTCTTCATAGAAAATAAGACGGTGCAATTTCAGCTTGATAGTGGTTCCGCTGTCACATTAATAAATAAAGATACTTATGAACTTCTGGCTTCGCCAAAATTGTCGCCGTCACAGCAAGTGTTAACAGCTTATACAGGTCAAAATATTCCCGTGCTAGGAACGTGTAGCCCGCCGGCCTGTTTTCAAGGTGTAACAAAAACAGTTGCTTTTGTAGTTCTTCAGGCCAAATCGACACAGAACATTTTTGGACTAGATGCTTTTGACTTGTTTGGTTTATCAATTCAAAGAGATGTGCTTCAAATTTCGTCAATAGTGCCTCAGGATAAAATCAATGCATTGCGTGACAAATATAGTGACTTGTTTTCGCCGGAACTAGGTTGTGCAAAAGACTTCGTGGCACATGTAACTTTAAAAGAATCTGCAGTTCTAAAATTTCGTAAAGCTAGACCAGTGCCTATCGCATTGCGTGATACAGTTGCCGAAGAACTTAAACGTTGGCAAGATAGTGGGGTGATTTCTCCTGTTTCTGAGAGTCAGTGGGCCTCGCCTATAGTAATTATACCCAAGCCGTCAGGAAAACTTCGTCTCTGTGCGGACTTCAAATCAACAGTGAACAGTCAAACAATTGTAGACACTTATCCCCTGCCCAGACCTGACGAACTATTGGACAAATTAGGACAGTCTCGTTTCTTTTCTAAGATTGATTTAGCGGAGGCATACTTACAGATTCCACTTGATGACGAGTCAAAAAAGTTTTTCGTCATTAATACTCACATGGGCCTTTTTTCAATTTCAACGCCTACCCTTTGGCAGTTCTTCCGCCCCCGCTATTTTTCACCGTTTTATGGAACAGCTGACAGTTTCTGTACCGTGTTGTTCGAACTATTTAGATGATATTGTGGTATCCGGACGTACAGTTGAAGAACATTTAGCAAACCTGGAGTGCCTTTTCAAAGTTTTGACTGCAGCAGGTCTACGTTGCAATAAAGCAAAGTGTTCGTTTTTCCAAACTGAAATAGAGTACCTAGGCCATGTGATTAATGCCCAAGGAATCCATCCCTTACAGTCACATCTTCGAGCAATCAAAGACTTGCCTCCTCCTAAGAATGTGCACGAATTGCAAGCAGTAATGGGAAAGCTTAACTATTATTTCAGATTTATTCCCAATGCGTCTCAGATTGCAGCTCCACTGCATCGCTTACGTAGGAAAAATGTTCCTTTTGTGTGGTCCAAAGATTGCCAGGTTGCCTTTGACAAATTAAAGTCTGCACTACTCAGTAATGCATGTTTGATCTCCTTTGACCCACAGAAGCCTGTAGTGCTAGCAGTCGATGCCTCATCGTACGGTCTGGGCGCGGTAATCTGACATCGCATTGGATCTCACGATCGTCCTATTGCCTTTGCATCCAAGCTACTGACGCCAACGCAACAGAATTACAGTCAGATAGAAAAGGAGGCCTTAGCAATCATTTACGGCGTCACAAAGTTTCATCATTATCTCTATGGCAGAAAATTCTATTTGTTGACAGACCACAAGCCTCTCACGTCGTTGTTCTCACCCACAAAGCCAATTCCGCCACGAACGGCACAAAAGCTTCAGAGATGGTCCTTGATATTGTCAAATTATCAGTATGAGATTTTGTACCAACCTACCACTAAACATGCCAACGCGGACACTCTTTCCCGACTTCCGATTGGCCAGGATGTATCGTTTGATTCTTCGGAAATGACCTGTTGTCAGATAGACTCCAAAGATGCTTCCGCTGTCGCAGACTTCCCTTTGAACTCTAGTCGGGTTGCACAGGAAACAGCTGCGGATGCAGACCTAAGTGTGGTAGCACGTTTTGTTCGCTCAGGGTGGCCTGCCAGAGCCAAAGACATTGAACGGCCTCTTGTTCGACGTTATTTTGCACAACGTCATGCATTATTTTTTAATCAGGGTGTACTGTTGTTACATACAGACAACGACCAAACGAGAGTGATTGTTCCTCGTTCCCTGCAACGTGAAGTGTTACGTCTCCTGCATCAAGGACATTGGGGTATTGTTAGGACAAAGCAACTGGCCAGACGTCATTGTACCTGGGTTGGTATGGACGCGCAGATAGAGAACATGACGTCACAGTGTACTGTTTGTGCGGAGCATCAGGCGGCTCCTGCGCAACGTATCTCAGACTGGCCACGCCCCAAGGGACCATGGCAACGTTTACACATTTGACCTTTCTGGAATAAGCGATGGTTAATCGTTGTAGACGCTTTCAGCAAGTTTCCTTTTGTGATTGCCATGAACTCAACGACAGCTTCTAGTACAATCAGTGCCTTAACATCAGTGTTTTGCATCGAAGGCTTGCCTGAAACTATCGTCAGTGACAATGGACCTCAGTTTGTTAGTGCGGAATTTCAACAGTTTTGGCGTGTGAATGGCATTCAGCATATTACCACTGCACCTTTTCACTCTCAGTCCAATGGTGAAGCAGAACGTTTCGTTCGAACATTCAAGTCTCACATGGAGAAGATGAAAGGTCAGCACTCCAGGCAGCAAGCTCTTCAAATTTTCCTGTCTACGTATCGATGCATGCCACGTGACGGCCCGTCTCCCGCCGTCACCGCACTCTCCTTCACCTGCTGCAGCCTCCCACGCACCGAGTCGGTTCGTATGGCGCTACGCGTTTTCAGGTTTCTAAAAAAAAAATGTTCAAATGTTTGTTAAGCTTATGGGACTTAACTACGGGGTCATCAGTCCCTAAACTTACAAACTACTTATGAGCTACTTACAAACTAGGACGGCACAAATATCCATGCCCGAGGGGGGATTCGAACCCCCGACCGTAGTGGCCGTGCTGACCGTGACTGGAGCGCCTCAGTCACCTCGGCCACCGCGGCCGGCTCAGGTTTCTACGCCGGTGCTGTACAGGGTGTTTGCTGGTATGAAGAAATGGTTGCCAGGCACCATTCAGCGCGTGCTCGGTCGCAATATGTATGTTGTACGTTCTTCCACAGGGTCGGAACTGCGGCGCCACGCAAACAAATTGCGCTTGCACAGGCCGCGCGTACCTGTCTCCGGTTTCTTGATTCCAGACCCAGTTCATCGCCAGGGAGCACAGCCACATTGTTCGTCCCCGGACTACGAGATCCCTATGGACGTCGACGTACCTCCGACGCAGTCGTCGCCGCCGCTGTCGCCGCCGCAGATGACAGCGTCACCGAGAGGGACTCCGGGACCGTGCGGGCCCTCCCAGCTTGGGCCACGCACCTCAGAAGAAGGTGACCTGCTCCCTCTGGGCGTGGGCGGGCGCCCTTCCGCTGGTTTTCGCGGGTTTTCCAGCGGATCGCAAGGGGTATACCGGGGCGCGGACGGCGTCTCGATCCCAGCCTCAGCTACGACGCCCGTCCCACCAGTAACGCCCCCGCCCAGGCCCTCCTCCCAGTGCCGTCGCCGTGGCCCTCAGCCCTACGCCACGACGGCGCGGCGGTTTGGGGGTGGGGGAGGGGTGTGGTGTCGCACAAGTACAAAGTGCGCGCCACATACTTTCGCCGCGCGCTGCCATGCACGCACGGCGCGGCGTTCTTACGACGACAGACACGAGCGCCCTCTGCTGCAACCCCGCTCGTGGCCACCACGGTAAGACATCGTTCACTTCGGACTGAGTTAGGAACCAGTAAGGACTTCGGAATCCGATAGGCACCAGTGAAGACTTGGCTATCAGTTAGGCACTAGGCAGGACTCTAGCTCAACTATGTATCAACATTCTGCAGTACTATGTAAAAGTTAAGTATTGTATAAATTCTGTGCAATATATATCTCGTTCTAATTTACTTTAGTGTTTCTAGTTTCTGGCTGCTCCCCTCCGTACCTGCACCAGCGTGTTATCTTTATTCCTGTGTCGGTCTCATTCCACTCGGCCACCGACACCTACAACGGAAACAAGACACAAAAGCGGCAACGAGGCTGGGACACAAAAGTGGCGACGGGGATGGGATACAAAACAAAACTCATACACTTGCATTAGACACAGATTACATTTATACATGTATATATATGGTGAGAGAAATTATGGACTTTCTAATAACTTCACATAGACCAACAAAATGAAACCCTAAACAAGCATACATTTTTAATTAAATTATTATAACTTTACAAAAATTCTATATTTATAACATATATATTTAAAAAATTTACTTTATTATCTATAGCCTCTACTGATAGTAGTCATTACGTCCATGTGTCAAAAGGAAGATTTCACGTAAGTCTAGTCTTTTCAACATTACTGAAATAAACTACAACTTTCTACGATAGAATAACAAGAAGAAAGAAATTCTCCAGCAAGAAGAGGAATGGAGAGAAAAGATTGGATAAAGGAAAGTGATTGTATACTTTCCTCGTTTCCATCATTTTGTTGCTGAAAAATACAATTTCTTTATTTAATCGGACATCTTGTCCGCTACAGCTCTGCCCTGGCGTTGTCATGCAGGTTGTCATCTACAACTTAAGTAATTTGTGTTAACAACATAACTAATTGAAATCTTATCCAAATTCAAGTAACACCATATGGTAGAAGAAAGGTGAGGTACATGGGTTACGTGGACTATGACACTTGTGGAGAAACATTCCGTTGTCGCTCAATTACAAAACACCACCGCCAAATGCGACTATCCTATTAAACTTCAATTTGTCCTCACGGAGGCCAATAGGGACAAATAACCTCAAAACCCATAGGCCCAACACACCATAGCGTGGCCAAAGAGAAACAACAATTTCCATCTTTACAACTAAGACAAAACTTTAAGTGGGTGGCCGTCAGACATTGTAAGAATGGAGAAAACACAAAACATCTTAACCCTTTAGACACGCGCACGCCGGCACGGTCTGCAAAATTCAAAACGACACGGAATAGAGCGTCCACTAACAGAATCATCCACAGTCCAGAACACCAAACACAACGAAGACGTAATCCCTACAAGATGGAATGCCATAAATTCGCACAATTGAAAAACAACGACGACAGGTTTCACAACAATTTCGCCAGACGACGAACTGACAAATCACCTTGCCAAGATCAACATATGACAGCCACTGTATTTTCCAACACAGAAATCTACTTTCTGGCCAAGAAAAAGAAGACAAGTAAGCAGCGCTGACTGGAATATGACAATTCTCTGTCTGAAAAAAAAAAAAAAAAAAAAAAAAAAAAAAAAAAAAAAAAAAAAAAAAAACTTTCGATCATTAGCAACATCTTTCTCTATTACAAATATTGACAACAACAAAACATTCTTATATCTACTATACTTATTCGAAACATAGGACAACAATACAGTATGCACATAGTACTTGATATCAAAATAATATGCTACATAATTTACGATAGCCCCTTACTCGAGATATGTTTTCATATGACTAATATGGTGCACCCCCATTGCTTTGACGTTTTTTATTGTTTCCAACAAGGCAGCGCACGGAGGTACCATTTTTTGAATTCTCACAGATAAGAACTTGTGGCATAGTTACTTTTCTTTATTGGAAAGGCGAAAACTTTTAACCAGGACCTTGGCCCCAGCTACAAATTTACGATCACTGGCATGCCTGTATGGAACTTGCTTACGTTTATGTGCGACTTCCTTGACGCGTTGAATGGCTAACTCAATCACCTTCTTGTGACGAAGTCGGCGTAACGGCGGAAAATCCGCAATCTCTTTTATTTGGTCATTAGGCTCAATGTTTTTCAGAACCATGATAGGGAAAGACGCGTCGTACTATGGTGGATATTGTTGATCACGTCTTGGAAATCTCTAAGGAATACATCCCAAGCCGTGCAATTTTTACTGCAATATACCCAGCACAGATTGCCAATCTTAATCATCACCGTTTCTGCAGGATTGCTTTGGGGATGGTAGACAGATGAAAAGATTGGCTGAATCCGGAGTCGACGTAACGTGTCTTTCCATATTTGCCCACGGAACTGAGGACCATTATCTGAGATAGCCCGTTCGACCCTGCCAACTTGTTTTATAAAGTCTCTACAGAAAGCGTTGCTAACAGTACGAGCTGTAGCTCTCCTTAGTGGAGTTAACGTAACAAACTTCGATGTAAGTTCCATAACCACTAAGATGTAACAGAATACTCTACTCGTCCTAGGAAGAGGACCCATTAAATCTGCACAGGCTATCTGTCGAAGGCGTTCAGGGATAATTGGATGGAGTGGTGCTTGCATACTTACTGTGCAATGTTTTGTCTTTTGGCATGGTTTGCAGACTGCAAGCACCTTCCTAATTCTACTCTCCGTATTTTTGAAATAACGTAACGACCTAAGCTTCAAATAACACTTCTTTGGACCAAAGTTTCCATACGGCAGATGTGTGTGCAATATTAACTTATTAACGAGTTCATCCGGCACGCACACACGCCATGGAGCTCCATCGCCACCAGTGGAGAAGAACAAAACCCCTTTTCGTAAGATGTAGTGTTTTAGAAGCGCTAGTTCGTTTTTGTCTTTGACTCTTGTTTTCACTTTCAGCAGAACTGCGTCCTTATCCTGTTCTTTAGCGATGTCTTTAAGACTCGTTGTTATAAAATTATCGAAAGCCACTTTTTATATATATAATAATCTGTAATGATCTTGTTCCAATGGCTAATGACCTAACTGTTTAAAACCAACAGGTGATTTCTAAAGAGGATCTGCAATAATATTTTCCACCCCAGAAACATAGTAAAATAATATTCTTGGAGTGTCAGTACCCAACGGGCAATTCTCTTACTTTTCAATTTTGCAGGTAAAATGAACTCTAATGCTTTGTGGTCAGTGCATATTCGAGTCTTGCGGCCGTATAGGAAATATCGAAATTTCTGAAATCCCCATACAACTGCAAGGGCCTCTAATTCCGTGACGGAATAATTGCGCTCTCATTTACTGCGAATCCTGCTTCCAAAAGCGATTGTTTTAAAAACAGTATTATCAGCTCCCATACATCTCTGGAAGACCATAACCCCCAGACCCGTATAAGAGCAGTCCGTCGCCAAACACAACTCCTCCGAAAAGTTCGGATGCGACAGAATTGGAGCTTCAACCAGAGCTTTCTTCAAACACTGAAATTCCTCTTCTGCCTCATCGTCATAATTCCAGAGGGTGTTCTTTCCCGTAAGGGAACAGAGATGTGGCGACGCCAGCTTCTTGATAAAAATATAACGTTTATAAAAATTTATGACTCCCAAAAACCTCTCAATTGTCTTTTGTTAATGGGAGTCGGAAATTTGACTATTCCTCTATCTTTTCAGGATCTGGTGGTATCCCCTCCGCAGAAACAACATGACCGAAATATTTTACACTGGAGTTTCCGATACACGACTTCTTAATATTGATGGTCACTCCGCATTTCTGAAAGGCTCTAAGCACTTCAGATAGTATGAGGTTATGCTGTTCCCAGTTTGGTTCAGCAATTAAGAGATCGTCAACATACGTTGACCCTGTTTTACACAAACATTAATACTCAAAGCTTTTTTATCTACAGGTATACAGAAATAACTATAGTTTTTTCGATGAAACGAGGTATTAATTGAATTTAATATTTGTGGAAGTATATATCAGTCTATTGCAACTAAATGAAAGGCGTTTCGCTTCTTCATTTGTTAAGCATCATCAATGGCAGTTTTTTTAGTGTTAATACAATGTACGACTTCATGGAGTTGTGTGTGTATTCTACATAGTGATGGAAGCTTTGGTTCTTTATTTCATCACTTCGCCGTGTACTTCACTGTGACACTGCAGATTTTATTAGGGCTTTCTATATATTGATTCTAATTTTGTGAGACATGACCATGAACGCTGTTAACACATCTTTATTAACAGGCATCTTTTAAATGATGAGATGAAATTCATACATGTAGCCAGTTTGCACATGAATTGGAACTTATAGAGAGTGACATACAGAGAAAATCCTTTAACTGGTTCAACGAATCCGTAAGTGCAGCTAAAAAAAAAAAAAAAAAAAAAAAAAAAAAAAAACTCAGTGACGCTAAGGTAATTGTTCTTTTATATTCTTATTTACAATTGAGGCGCTGAGACTAGGAGTGTGTTTATCTGAAACTCCTGATGCACCTAACCTTGCATCTCTCTTGTCTCAGGCATTTTTCCCTCTTCATTTTACCTGATGGATTCACTTTATGTATTGCCTTTGAAATAATTCCCAGTTTTCGAAAACGTACAGTTGAATTTTTTTCCAAGGGAGATCAAAAGATAGCAAACACATACCAAACAAAGTATTGCTTTGTAGCTCGTTAAATGTATCGACAACAATTGTAATAATGTTTGCTGTATTGTTACAATTTATTTCATTCTGACCGGTTTGAGTCTTCCTGGGAATATAGAAAACAATAAGATTTTAAAATATCAAAGATGTCATCCATATCATACACGAGACATTTGAATGTAAATGGTACAACATTTACCTTTGTTCAACGGACTGTACTGGTATGAATGAAATTTATGAAAATGTTACATTAACGGTGTCATGCATTTCCTCACACCTCTACAGATCACCTAAACAAAAAAATCAGTAACTACCGGTCACATTTATTATTTCCAAAACCCTAAAAGCCAAAACTGGTCCTTCTTCAATCTTCATTTCCGTTTTATAACAATTATATATATTCCAATCCCGGCCGGGCAGAAATTTTCATTCGACACACTTTGGTATTTCAGTAAACCTAGTAGAGTGAAGCCATAACTGATCGAAAATAGCGATTTATTTCATCTCTTTTATTTCTCCGAATTTTTTCTGTCTATTCTTGTATATGTCACTAGATTGCCATGTTCAAAACACGTTCAAATGTTTGTAAAGTCTATGGGACTTAACTACGGGGTCATCAGTCCCTAAACTTACAAACTACTTATGAACTAACTGAGACTAAGGACGGCACAAATATCCATGCCCGAGTGGGGATTCGATCCCCCGACCGTAGTGGCCGTGCAGACCGTGACTGGTGCGCCTCAGTCTCCTCGGCCACCGCGGCCGGCAGATTGCCATGAAATCTAAATCTGTTCAAGTACAAAGTCAGTAGCTCAATGGCGTGACGAGTACATATTTCATAAGTGGTTCATATCCGTTTTTCTTCAGTCCGCTTAGCTCGAGATCTTTCTGCCAGTGCCTTCAGTCGTCGCGACTCCCATCGCAACATGCTCACTGGTGCAGTCCTGCAATTGCCACTGCATCAGCCGCGCGCCGCACCCCAAAGTACGCATGCTAGAGCAGCCAGTCTCTGACGTCACGAGACGACCCATCGCAGTCGCAAGTTGCGCCTTGGACAACCCACCTTAAGGTGGCATGTCTTGTATCGGGCTGCCGCTCTCGCCGCAGGTTCGCATCCTCCCTCAGCCATAGGTATATGAGTTGTAAGAACATTTAAGTAATGTCCCGCAACCCAAAGATGTCTAAACAAATTAACATCAAAGTCTGTGGGCTACGCATGTAGCCCGCGCGACCGCTCGTGGAAGTAAAATTTCGGAGTGCACAAATTATGGGTCTGAGGTAAATATCCAAATTGACTGCAATAAATACTTTAAAATTACTATGGATATTTTGTGATTTATAGTATTGCCGTTTTTACACGTTTTTGTTGTTAGAGTAAATTTGTAATCTGTGCATAATGATTTTTAGATTGCGGATTATTCATCTAATATCGATGAACAAATTCCTATATGGCTGCTGGAGGAAGACATAGAGGAAGGGTTTTGTGTTATTTGCTCTTCACAATAACGACAAAATGGATGCTGCTAGTGGTGAGGCAAGGAAACCAGAAACCATCACCTTTTATAACAAAACAAAGTGGCATCGATATTTTTGATAAAATGTGTAAACAATACGACATTTCTCGAAATAGTCGTCGATGATCCCTTATGCTGTTTTACAATTTGTTCAATATGACGGGCATAAATAGTCTCGTTATTTATCAGATAAATAAATCTGTAAGTCGTCTGCTGCCATTACCTGCAAGGAGATGGATTGAGCGTCGAATATCACAACAGAATATATCCAGAGGCATCAAACTGAAAGGCGGACTTCTGCTTTCGCTTCCAGAGCAACCGATGCACCCTCTTATGCATGTTCGTGGAAGAGTTGGTCGTTGTTCTTCCTGTAGCAGAGCCCTCGACCGTAGCTCGCGGAAACAGTGTAGTACATTTACAAGACACATTTGCAGCGTCCATCAGCAGTCTTGTGCCCTGAATGACTGCCAGTGGAGTGAAGATGACTGTCAAACATGGTCCATTGGTCCTGTTAGGTGATAATTTAACATGGAACTCATAATTATTACTTATGAAACTTAAAACATGTTAACAAAACCGAAGCCCTTGCTGGGATATTCATTTTTAAAGACAATTTTGTTTCGTTGTTTAGAATAGTAAAAACGTTAGATTTTTGTCAGTTTTATGTAAAAGTGTGATAAAAACAATAGTATTTAGTGAGTATACAAATTGTTTCGGTTAAATTACTTCCAAATTTGCAAATAACCAAATTTCTTGTTAGGCTACGTATGTAGCCCGCGCGTACACTCATGAAATGTTTACGGGCGCGTGCACTCCAGTGTTGAACATTTTGCCTATTCACAGCCCGCTGCAACTAACCCTCAGACGAGCTGCACTGCCAAATCCCTATATAAGGCCTCAGTCCAACAGCACATTAAACTATTGAAAAATGCATATGAACTGCAAACGTATCGTCATCAAATTGAGACGAAAGCTCCTTTCAACAGAGAGAGAAATCAGTGAAAACGACGACATCCTCCAAATTGTTAAGCAACGGATATATACTGCACAATCATCTCCTGAAATATATTGTATTCACTTTCAGTCTGGTGTCACACATCATTCAAATTTTCGGAATACGGCGTAAATATGCATATCTTATGGATCCTACATCTTGTATTCTCAAGAAAATATCGAATAAACGGTTCCAGAAGCAGAAATTTAACAGAGGTGTGAGGCAGATGTGCAGTTAAGTACGTTTCTCATCTTCCAGTATTATTTGATATCAAGATGATAAATTACAAATCCGTGTCTCTGACAGTGGTTTCAAATATTTTCGAGGACTTTGTTTTGTGTTGTTGCTGATGTTACTTGGTAGGGACCCATCTGCAGCAAGGTTTCCATGAACATACGACATGAAGTGATTACTTCCTCATAGACCAAAATGTGCTGTTCGTAGAGAAAATGTCACGATATGCATGTATGAATTCCAAGCGACGTTTTATTGTTATAATACCATGCTATGCTTCGTTGGGTAGCGTTCTATTCGCGGATAACACTAAATTTTAGTTTCAGCCTGTGTGGTGTCGCACAAGTACAAAGTGCGCGCCACCTACTTTCGCCGCGCGCCGCCATGCACGCACGGCGCGGCGATCTCACGACGACAGCCACGAGCGCCCTCTGCTGGAACGCCGCTCGTGGCCACCACTGAAGAACACCGGCCACTTCGGACTGAGAGAGCAACGAGTAAACACTTCGGACTGAGAGAGCAACGAGTAAACACTTCGGACTGAGATAGCAACGAGTTAGGACTTTCGTAATCAGATAGGCACCATTGAAGACTTTGCTATCGTACAGGCACTAGGCAGGCCTCTAACAACTATGTATCAACATTCTGCAGTACTATGTAAAAGTTAAGTATTGTTACATTCTGTGCAATATATATTTCTTTCTAATTTACTCGAGTGTTTATAGTTTCTGGCTGCTCCCCTCCGTACCTGCACCGGCGTGCTGTCTTGTTACTGTGTCGGTCTCGTTCCACTCGGCCCCCGACACCTACGACGAGGCTGGGACACAAAAGCGGCGACGAAGTTGGGACACAAAAGTGGCGACGAGGAGTGATAGAACCTTGGACCAGCCCGCTTACAGCAGCAGTCGGAGCACGCAAAAATTGCTCCCGCCCACCCACCCTTATTATAAGATTTTTGGGGGAACATATTCTGTTACGTATTTTGTGGACTTTTTTGTTGCAGAGCGTCCTCTTTCATATTGCATTTGTGTTTTGTACTAAGTTACTTGTATACGCGGCGCCTAATCGGTCAGCATGGCCACTACCCCGAACCCAAACTTAATGGAAATTATTCAGTTACAGACGGCGCAAATTACCCAGCTTCTCCAGGCCGTGTCGCAGTTGACGACACAGGCTGCTCACCAACAACAACAGTCGTCACATCAGCAGCCCACACCTGCCGCCGCACCGCTTCCGACGTTCCGCCAGTACAACGAACGTGAGGAAGAATGGAGCGACTACTTCGCACAGTTTCAAGAACTCGTCGCGGCTCATCAAATTACAGGTCAGAGAGTGAAGAACCTTTTCTTATCGATTGTGGGCCCCCAGACTTTCGTACTATTGCAAAAACTTTTTCCGCAAGCATCTCCTCGTGATGTAGACTTTGAACAAATTGTAGATGCACTGAATGCTCATTATGAGAGAAAAGTTCTTGTAGCCGCTGCACGATACCGATTTTTCAGACTTAAAAAGTTACCGCAGCAGTCACACCAAGAGTGGATTACGGAATTGAAGGGCTTAACCCGCCAATGTAAATTTACTTGCTCTTGTGGACTTTCGTATAGTGACGTGATGTTGAGGGATGCGATTACGCAGAATATTCAGGACCCCAGAATTAGAGCAGCAATTCTGAAACAGTCTGACCCCTCATTAGACAGTGTACTGCAGCTTATAGAAGCGCATGATACTTTTGACTTAGCAGATGTAGAAATGCAAAGCCACAGTGTAAATTCAGTGCGCCGCAACGGACGCTTTCCTTGCCGTAGTTCTCAGTATAGCACTAGTGATTCTTATTTTTCTACCGGCCGTGCTGAACAGACAGTGAACAGTAGCCAGTGTAAAAGTGCGACACAAAGGTCGCCCCGTCGTGTTAGAAACCGTAATTTGAATAACGGGCGCCAACGCTCATTTCAGAAAAATGTACGTAAATCTTGCCCCCAGTGTGTGTCTCGCCACAAGCGTGCTCATTGCCCTAGTCGCAACGCAACCTGTTCTCAATGTGGCAAATCGGGACATGTGCAGTCTGTGTGTATGCAAATTAAAAACTCAAAGAACAGTAACGTTAGAAACAGTGCTTCGCATAGTGCGAGAGCAGTGCATACAGTCAATGTCATAGACGCTGTGGAGTTTAACAGTGCTTTAGTTGGTTCTCCATTGCAAGAAAGTAGTTCTGCGCCTATGGCAAAACTATATAGTGCGCCACGTAGCAAGCGCCGACGAGCGCGTAAAACAGTGCAACGGAAACGGGTTCGGGACACGCAAAATGACTATGAACAGTGCATTCCTGTAGTGAACCTAGTGCCTTCTGCAACTTCTTATTGTAAAAGTGCCCAGTACTGTGTAGATAGTGCCAGTAGACTTGTTGTAGATACTGAAAGTAATTTTAGTGCAGTAGCCTCGCATTGCGCGGACGCCGATCCGGCGGTAGTGTCATCTAGTCACAGTGTTGTTAATCCCCTGCGTGCCGAGTCTGAGCCGCTTCCTTCACTACGCGGCCCGCGCAAGTGCAGCAAACAAACCGTAGCAGACGTTGCCCACATTCGCGCGCCTGTCGAGCGCCGCAAGCAAAAACTGTTTGTGAATCTCTCCATAGAAAATAAGACTGTGCAATTTCAGCTTGATACTGGTTCCGCTGTTACATTAATCAATAAAGATACTTATGGACTTCTGGGTTCGCCAAAATTGTCGCCGTCACAGCAAGTGTTAACAGCGTACACAGGTGAAAATATTCCCGTGCTAGGAACATGTAGCCTGCCTGCCTCTTTCCAAGGTGTAACAAAAACGGTTGCTTTTGTTGTTCTTCAGGCCACATCGACACAGAACATTTTTGGACTAGATGCTTTTGACTTGTTTGGTTTATCAATTCAAAGAGATGTGCTTCAGATTTCGTCAGTAGTGCCTCAGGACAAAATCAATGCATTGTGTGACAAATATAGTGACTTGTTTTCGCCGGAACTAGGTTGTGCAAAAGACTTCGTGGCACATGTAACTTTAAAAGACTCTGCAGTTCCAAAATTTCGTAAAGCTAGACCAGTGCCTATCGCATTGCGTGATACAGTTGCCGAAGAACTTAAACGTTGGCAAGATAGTGGGGTGATTTCTCCTGTTTCTGCGAGTCAGTGGGCCTCGCCTATAGTAAGAACTACCCAAGCCGTCAGGAAAACTTCGTCTCTGTGCGGACTTTAAATCAACAGTGAACAGTCAAACAATTGTCGACACTTATCCCCTGCCCAGACCTGACGAACTGATGGACCAATTAGGACAGTCTCGCTTCTTTTCCAAGATTGATTTAGCAGAGGCATACTTACAGATTCCACTTGATGACGAGTCAAAAAAATTTTTCGTCATTAATACTCACATGGGCCTTTTTCAATTTCAACGCCTACCCTTTGGCAGTTCTTCCGCCCCCGCTATTTTTCAGCGTTTTTTGGAACAGCTGACAGTTTCTGTACCGTGTTGCTCGAACTATTTAGATGATATTGTGGTGTCCGGACGTACAGTTGAAGAACATTTAGCAAACCTGGAGTGCCTTTTCAAAGTGTTGACTGCAGCAGGTCTACGTTGCAATAAAGCAAAGTGTTCGTTTTTTCAAACTGAAATAGAGTACCTAGGCCATGTGATTAATGCCCAAGGAATCCATCCCTTACAGTCACATCTTCGAGCAATCAAAGACGTGCCTCCTCCTAAGAATGTGCACGAATTGCAAGCAGTAATGGGGAAGCTGAACTATTATTTCCGATTTATTCACAATACCTCTCAGATTGCAGCTCCACTGCATCACTTACGTAGGAAGAATGTTCCTTTTGTATGGTCTAAAGATTGTCAGGTTGCCTTTGACAAATTAAAGTCTGCACTACTCCGTGATGCATGTTTGATTCCCTTTGAACTCTCGTCGGGTTGCACAAGAAAAAGCTGCGGATGCAGACCTAAGTGTGGTAGCACGTTTTGTTCGCTCAGGATGGCCTGCCAGAGCCAAAGACATTGATCGGCCTCTGGTTCGACGTTATTTTGCACAACGTCATGCATTATCTTTAAGTCAGGGTGTACTGTTCTTGCATACCGACAACGACCAAGCAAGAGTGATTGTTCCTCGTTCCCTGCAACGAGAAGTGTTACGCCTCCTGCATCAAGGACATTGGGGCATTGTTAGGACAAAGCAATTGGCCAGACGTCATTGTACCTGGGTTGGTATGGACGCTCAGATAGAGAGCATGACATCACAGTGTACAGTTTGTGCGGAGCATCAGGCGGCTCCTCCACAGCGTTTCTCAGACTGGCCACGCCCCAAGGGACCATGGCAATGTTTACATATTGACTTTGCCGGACCTTTCTGGAATACGCGATGGTTAATTGTTGTAGACGCTTTCAGCAAGTTTCCTTTTGTGATTGCCATGAACTCAACGACAGCTTCTAGTACAATCAGTGCCTTAACATCAGTGTTTTGCATCGAAGGCTTGCCTGAAACTATCGTCAGTGACAATGGACCTCAGTTTGTTAGTGCGGAATTTCAACAATTTTGTCGTGTGAATGGTATTCAGCATATTACCACTGCACCTTTTCACCCTCAGTCCAATGGTGAAGCAGAACGTTTCGTTCGAACATTCAAGTCTCACATGGAGAAGATGAAAGGTCAGCACTCCAGGCAGCAAGCTCTTCAAATTTTCCTGTCTACGTATCGGTGCATGCCACGTGACGGCCCGTCTCCTGCCGAGCTGCTACACGGCCGCCGTCACCGCACTCTCCTTCACCTGCTGCAGCCTCCCACGCACCGAGTCGGTTCGTATGGCGCTACGCGTTTTCAGGTTTCTACGCCGGTGCTGTACAGAGTGTTTGCTGGAAACAAGAAGACATGGTTGCCGGGCACCATTCAACGCGTGCTTGGGCGCCATATGTATGTTGTACGTTCTTCCACAGGGTCGGAGCTGCGGCGCCACGCAAACCAATTGCGCCTGCACAGACCGCGCGATCCTGTCTCCGGTTTCTTGATTCCAGACCCAGTTCACCGCCAGGGAGCACAACCACATCGTTCGTCCCCGGACTACGAGATCCCTATGGACGTCGACGTACATCCGACGCAGTCGTCGCCGCCGCTGTCGCTGCCGCAGATGACAGCGTCACCGAGAGGGACTCCGGGACCGTGCGGGCCCCCCCAGCCTGGGCCACGCACCTCAGAAGATGACCTGCTCCCTCTGGGCGGGGGCGGGCGCCCTTCCCCAGGTTTCGGCGGGTTCCCTGGAGGATCGCAAGGCGGATGCCGGGGCGCGGACGGCGTCTCGATCCCGGCCTCAGCTACGACGCCCGTCCCACCAGTAATGCCCCCGCTCAGGCCCTCCTCCCAGTGCCGTCGCCGTGGCCCTCAGCCCTACGCCACGACGGCGCGGCGGTTTGGGGGGGAGGGGTGTGGTGTCGCACAAGTACAAAGTGCGCGCCACCTACTTTCGCCGCGCGCCGCCATGCACGCACGGCGCGGCGATCTCACGACGACAGCCACGAGCGCCCTCTGCTGGAACGCCCCTCGTGGCCACCACTGAAGAACACCGGCCACTTCGGACTGAGAGAGCAACGAGTAAACACTTCGGACTGAGAGAGCAACGAGTAAACACTTCGGACTGAGATAGCAACGAGTTAGGACCTTCGTAATCAGATAGGCACCATTGAAGACTTTGCTATCGTACAGGCACTAGGCAGGCCTCTAACAACTATGTATCAACATTCTGCAGTACTATGTAAAAGTTAAGTATTGTTACATTCTGTGCAATATATATTTCTTTCTAATTTACTCGAGTGTTTATAGTTTCTGGCTGCTCCCCTCCGTACCTGCACCGGCGTGCTGTCTTGTTACTGTGTCGGTCCCGTTCCACTCGGCCCCCGACACCTACGACGAGGCTGGGACACAAAAGCGGCGACGAAGTTGGGACACAAAAGCCTGCTCATTAATGAACTACTGAGTAGATCCCGAATTTCCCTCATTTGCCAGCCACGCTGACTTTGTGAAGGAAAGTGGACAAACTGGCGTTTTGGGAAGTCTTTTCTGCTAGAGTTTGCCAGTTTTCCTGTTGTTACTGAGTGTTCGTTATGTGTAGACATATAAGTTAACCTAATTGATTATCAAGTTATCTGTGTCACCGAAATGGGAATACCACTCAGTGGAGTATTATCTCCAATTTGAGCCACACGGCCACATAGAATTTCTGATATGTAGAAAGCACAGTACCTCGCCCTGGAATGTACTTACGAATCGCATCTAGATTTTCCAGTTATAAAAATGTATTATCTTGCCAAAAGTGTAGTACGGTAGTGAAGATTTTGCATAAAGTGGTTTTCGGGTATCAGACAGATTTATCCTTATAAAGTTGTTTGTCTTTTTCTTGTCATTTCGGTAACATACTATGAACAACTTCCATTTTAAACTATTGCATTTAGTTACTATAGTGAATAAATTTGAGGTCAAGGCCAGCTTTACATACAAAACCTACTACTAGTCTGTTTATTGTAGCGAGCAATTTACCCCGTCAATGAGTGCGGCAATGACAATGCGTTTTCTGAAGTAAGGCCTTCTTCACATAGTTGCAAGATGGATCTTGCCAAAACTGTAACTGCTTTGAAATCAGTTTCAATTCATTCTCAAAATGTTGCTCCTGTAATTTACCCGGTGACGGTCACCACGAAAGTGGTTGGCCACGTGGATGGTATAGGTCCGATCCCGGTTGTGTGGTAACAGTGTTTAAATGCCAAAAATATATCCTCTTCACCCTCACAGAACCAAGTAAAGAACTCAGGATTGTGCCGTATTTCAAATCAGCATACTCACATGTATTCGCTACTAAGTAGAAAAGAGTTGGATTAATTTTCCTTGTTTCCTCAAATGCTCTACACCTCCACGTCTCTACGAACTGCGCAATCATAGCTTCCAGTGAACGAGAATGAAATTTTTGAAACCTCCTCGGTGTGGGTCAACAGTTACGATATGCACGGAGTTTGTTGTTCCAGGAAATACAAATTAATTTGTGGTGTTACATCTAGTGGAACATGTGCACATCCCATGTGCGAAGAGAAAACGGATATATTATTTCTGTTCGTATCTATAATACAACAGTGAATAGTGCCGTGTTCGAGTCCCTGCTGGGAAAACAAATCATCTCTGTTTCTGGTCCCAATATAACGCTATTTGTGACTATATTAAATATATGACATCTTATTGTGCTTAGTTAACAATCCATATAGGTAGTTACGCTCTATTATACAATCTTATGGCATTTGAAACCTAAGAGTTGCACTATACTACATACCTTTAGTGGTTACCTCTCAGCAACAATGCAATCCCTGGTGCAGTGGTAAATTGATCTTTTATTTCCAGGTTCTGACATCGGCCTTTTAAACTGGTACTCATGAAAACGTCACTGTTTTACGCCTCTTTATACCTAACCGAGTTTCGATCAAACACCTAAGCTTTCGTTGGTTAACGGTGCGTTCAAATTCAGAACATGAACAATAACTCTTCAAAATCTCATTGAATGAGTGTGAAAAAGTGTATGACTTGTCACTTATTGTAAAGGCATTTAATTTACAAGTGTTACTGTCTCCTCTTTCATGACGTAAATTATAATAACTGTTGTATGACGCCATTGGTTTACATCTGGTCTGACTGCCAAAATGCGCTATATTCTCTAGTCTGTCTTGTGGTACCCATAGTGTGTAGTCAATGACTACTGCGCAGGGAAGCGATGACCTGCTTACTGTCAGGTGCGGCCAACACATTATAGTTCAGGGGTGACCCAATTTTTTGTAAGTAAATTAGTGTATAAAATTGTAACTAGAATATTTAGTTTCTGGTGGTTTATGTTGTTTGTACAAAACTAGGAGGCCGAGATGCAAGACCGGTTGGGAGCCGCTGGAGTAAAAAATTTGGAGGCATATGGTGGAATAGGGACGGAAATTGATGAGACGGTAGAGTCTCTGGAGGGGATAGATAATTCGAGGGAGGCTGGATGACCTTCGAGTATTGGCAGTTTTTTTTTCCCTTAATTGTTGTTTCCATTATCAACTGCATCGTTAGAAGCGCCCCTGCCCTAGTTTACCATCATACAATCTGTGACAAATTTAAAGACATCTGCTGGTACTTACTTCAATCAACAAAATATTTCAGCTGTAGTATTACTTATGGAAAAAAACTGAGACAATAATGTTCCATTAACAGTCCTGTAACATTAACGTAGATGAACTATTAGCTAAGATAGTTTACTGCCCTTCAGTACAGTCACCTCACATATCTATGCACTGCTGAACTCTTGTGATATACGTCTGGAGGTCTTCCTCTGGATTCATTTTCAAAAGCTTTGTCACGTTTCGTTGGCTACCAGTAATATCGTCAAATCTCTTTCGTTTCGAAGCTAGTCTGAGTGAAGACGTCTGTAGGATTGAGACTGGACGAATATGTTCAAGTTACACGACAACGCTTACCTATGATCAGCCAATATTGTCAAACAGTTCCTGGCAAAAAAGGAGGAGGGTGCAACTCGCCAGGTGTCAGATCTCCAGACTGCTTCTTGTTCCCTCGACTGAAACTGGCTTTGAATGGAAAAAGATTTGACAATATTCCTGACATGTAACGAAACGTGACGAGGCTTTTGAACACCATCCCAAAAGAAAGACTTCGTCAAAAATTGCCTGGACATGTACCGCAGAGCACAGCGGTGCATAGTTAAGGGACGTGACTTATCGAATGACATTAGTAACTGTAGTTCTTAGTTAATCTACGTTAATATTTTTTCCTTTATAGTTACTAATGTACATACATTGGTAGGCTGGCAGCAGAACAATGACATGACGATAAAAACACGAAGAATTTAAAAATGTTGACACAAAGAAGTTCATTGATGCAACTTCCAGTGTCGACACTTGTTTCTATTGTGGTGGTAAACGCATTGTTAAAACTAAACACTGAGAAACATAACACTATGCACTGTTTAAAACTGAAAGCACTGATGACCCCAGAGGGGTGGGGAGGGTGGGTGTGGGCAGAAGGACGGATTGAGGGGAAGGAGGGGTGGGTGGGTAAGGGAGGGGAGTGTGTGTAGGCACTCAAGAGGAGGGGGTACCGAAGACCTAGCCGTGGTAGGGAAAGGGAGGGGAGGAGTAGAGGGCGCGTTAACGGAGAAAGGATCAAGGTAGATTGGAAGGGTACGGACGAAGGGCGACATCCGGGAGGTGAAGGTGCTAGAAGTTACGCTGGGAAAGGATACGGAGAGTACGGAGGTGATGAAGGCGTGACAGAGGCCTAGTGTAGAAGCTGTAGAGGATGGGGTGCATATTGGATCTGTAGGTATATAGGATAGTGGATGGGTTGAGGCCCCACATCTGGCCAGAGAGGAGGTTAAGGCGGAACATTGCTTTCTGTTGGACTGTGCGGAGGTAGGCAGTCCAGGAGAGGGATCGATCATGGGTGAGGCCGAGGTATTTAAAGGCTGTGGCGGACAGAGGTTTAGGTAGAAATCGTGGAAGGGAGGGGGGGTACGACCTATGACAATAGCCTGAAACTTGTCAGGATTGATGGAGAGGAAACACCGGTTGCACCATGCAGCAAACTCGGTGAGGTGAGACTGTAATAAGTACTGTGAACGGGCGAGGGAGGGGGCGAGGGCCAGGAAGGCGGTGTCGTCAGTATGTTGCAGGAGGTGGACGGGAGGCTGGGGTTGGGCATATGGAGTAAATGAAGTAAAGAAGAGGAGAAAGAACAGAGCCTTGAGGTACTCCTGCAGAAGGTTAAAACTGGAGTGGCAAACAGTTACAACGGTGGGTGAGGAAGGAAGCAATGAGGCGAAACAACAGGAACAGAATACAACTGGATCTTGAAAAGGAGACTGGAATGTTATACACGGTGGTAGGCTTTCTTGATATCGAGGGAGAAAACGATGGGCGGGGGGGGGGGGCGACAGGAATTAATCTGGACAGAGAGGAGGTGAGTGAGGCGAAGGAGGAATGAGGGAGGGAATAGGGTTTAACGTCCCGATGACAACGTGGTCATTGGAGACCGAGCATACGCTCGGATTTTTGGGGTAGGATTAGGGGAGGGAATTCGGCCGTGACCTTTGAAAGGAATCACCCCGGCATTTGCCTAGTGATTTAGGGAAATCACGGAAAACCTAAATATGGATGGCCGGAGGTGTATATGAACCACCGTCCTCCCAAATGGGCCACCGCACTTGGTAGTGAGGAGAAGGAGCATCAGTGGAGAAGGAGGGTTGGCAGCCCCATTGGGACAAGGGGAAGAACTGATGCTGGCGGAGGTGTTAATGGATGCCGCGGAGGGACCTTGCTAAACAAAGAGGTGAGACTGATGGGACGGTTGGATAAGGACTGGGTTAGGGGCATGTCAGGTTTGGGGAACATGAGGATACAAGAGGTTGTCAACAGGTCGGGGTAGAAACTGGTGTAGAGGACAGAGCGGCATGGAAGGAGGGAGGTGCCTGTAGTTCAGCTGCTCGTGGGCGAGGGCGGTGTTTGGTTTGGTGCGAAGGGTGTTGGCAATGCCATGAGCGGTGATAGGCGTGTTTAATTCTGAGGGCGGATGCGTTCCAAGTACTGGAAGCCAGGGGCGACTGGGATGAGGAGGTGTTGGTACGCTGATGGACATAAGGGAAGAGGAAGTAATCGAAGCGGGGATTGTTGGGATGGAGAATACTTCAGACAGGACTTTTCACTTAACTTTATTCTAGTGTAGGTTCTAAGAGGGTTCAAACCGTGCTTCCAGTCCTGTTAACTTTCATACATTTAAATAACTGTCATTTCTGAGTACATTTTTGGCATGAGTTGCTTTGTAGACATTACAAATAGTTGAAATGTGATTTATTATCGCAAAATCTCATTCTATAAGTATTACTTACACATCAGAATAATACAAAAATGCTTAACAAGACCTGAAATTATCAGCTGTAATAGTTCACAGGAAATGCAGAAGAAAGTTTTTCCAATAATGACAAAACCAAGCTGTATTTTTTCTTAAGTTCAGAGCTGAAGAGACGATTTTATGATGAATATATACGAAAATTGTTTGTACAGGTTCCACATAACTCGATATTTATACTGAAATTTTTTACCACCAGGTCTTTTAAATTTCAGGGCTACCTCTAACTCGTAAAAATGAAAATTAGTAGTTATTGAAGGAAAAACATTGAAACAAATTGCTAGTATTAATTCACAAAAAAAAAAAAAAAAAAAAAAAAAAAAAAAAAAAAAAAAAAATTGTGTATATATAATAGCAGATGATTTTCTTTCTTTTCCTTGTTCTTATTTATTTATTTATTTATTTTATTATTAAAGAACAATTCAACTCAGAATTCAATAAAGACATACTCGTTACCAGAAATGTTATTGGGTCGTAACATGGCGGCTATGGCTTCACTTCTGAGGCGTTAAGGCAGTGATCTCCATATAATCCGGGTGTTGAACTACAGATTTCTGCGAGTGCTACCCAAAGATGTTCATAGTCTGTTTCTTTACTAATTACAACGTGGTTTCTATGTAGTATTACAAGAAAACGAAAATTAAATGTTTTTATTGTGTGCTCAAGGGAGCACGTTACTTCCCATATTCACATAAATTCTCAAATACAAAGGTAATCTTGCAATTATTTGTCACATAGTAACTGATGGCTATTCATATTCAGTGGCTGTTCCATCGATTCCTGGCCTGTTTAAGATATATTTTTATATTTTAATTTAGCCAGGTTAAAACACACACACACACATTTAAGATATATATTCACAATGCTTCCATGTTTTTGACGTTGGTCCTGTTTAAGATAATTTTCGGTCAATTTTTTCAGCTAATTTCTATTATTTTAATTTATATTTTTTAGGATAATGTGATAATTTATTATATTGTCATATATTTTATCAGTCAGAAACTTACACCACAACTTCAATTATAATAATTCCTCAGGTTAGTTATAAACCAGAGCAGTAGTGCCCCCAGAAAGTTATATATCTAACTTAAACTTGTAATCTTTACTTGGCGTAACAGCCGAAAATCGGTTCGTAAGCCAATAAATATGCAGACTATCACACAGTTATCTTGTGTGTTTCATTCATAGTGATGGAAATCCGTTTGACTAACTACAACATGGCGGACAATGCAAATTCATGTGCAAAACAAAGCAGACATACGAAGCAGACGACTTGACTAACTAGCACCGTGTAAAGTACGCTTCTTTGTAGTTCGATGGTCTATCACAAGGAGCGCTGCAGCTGACAACGACTTTCTTGTGCATGTCGCACGTCCCATATATGGGTTACCAGCTGCCCGTTGGCAGAAAAGAGGACATTTCTAGATTCATAAATGAACCTCTCTCTCTCGTATTAACAACTCAAGTACTAGTGATGACTCTACTGTATTATCAGAGTCTTTATTTGTAATAGATCTTACGCATCTTACGAAATTTGTTCATCTTCTTACAAATTTAGAAGCATGAAATGTTGAGACCCGTAGTACGAATTACAGGACTACTTAGCGGTGAAACCCTGATATTTCATCTCTTCACCACTTGTGATAATCGTCTTAAGTGCTGAACGTTTTTTCCATACCTGAAAGGTTTTACGATGCATCATTTACGGAAACCACAGTACTGTTGACTGTAAAATCATCACGAATAAAGTAACTGTAAAAATTATCTAAGGGTTCCTCGATATAGTTATGTTTCCATTTCGGATCAGACCGACGTGACTATATACATGATTAGGATCTAGATTCTAGTGAGTGAATGGAATATGTAAGGCCTAGGTGAAAAAAGCAATGAATAAGATAAAAAAGTTTATTTCCTGTACAAAGGCTTGCAATTAATCATTAAAAACTACTCAGTTTTTGGGACGAAGGCTTTAAATCGATTTTTTCGAAACACTATTTATGTAGTTAGATCACTTTGGTCCTAAACAGGCGAATGGTCAAACGGCAATGGTGACTGTGGTGTCTGACCTTATTTATATGAAGTTTTGAACAAGGTTTTAACTTATGTATAACGAACATTGCACTAGCTTTTGATCTTAAAGTCATGTGGTTGACAGTCACACACAGAACTGCCGAGTTCCAGCACGACAGACCGTCTTATTTTTGGGTGTCACACAACTCTGCGACCAAAGAAAGGAGGAGAGAGTTTCATATTGTACTACGTGTATTGCAGTGTCTAGCATTGCTGCAAACGTACGTCTGTAATTGACCGCCTGGCGAGAATTGCCACGCCAATTATTTCAATTGTTACGAAGTACTTTGACCTCGGAGCAGCACGGTACAGAAACGAGGAAAAAAGTCACATTGTTTCAAAAAAAGTTGAATTTTCTAGAGTTAGTGATTGTGACAGTTCAGAGGGTTATATTTACGCACTTTCAAGTTGAAGCAGTTCTACAACTCAAAAAAAGAGGACATTTTCCCATTTTGTTAAAAACCCGACCGGACCATTTTTAGGATCGAAAAAAGAGGACATGTCCGGGTAAAAGAGGACGTCTGGTAACCCTACCCATATAGAAAGGGCTTTGTTGTCAGAGGTTGTACAACAGATCCTCAATTTTCACTCTCTGTAGCTGCGCTGAGTTTTGTTTTCTGCAAAGTAAAAAGGGTTCGGTGACGAGCTCGACGGACGGTGGACACCGCAGGATGAGAAAGACCGACAAATAAAGAGGCAGAGAGCGAGAGAGAGAGAGAGGGAAGGTGGGCCGCCGTGCCGCCTGGCGGACAGTGCGCAGAGCGCAGTGCGCATGCGCGTCTCGGCGCGGCCCGGCTGCTGCTGGCTGCTGGGGCTGGCTGCAGGCTGGCTGGCTATCTGGCGACATCTGTGGCGGCGGCCGTAACTCAGCGCCGCTAATTGAGTCCTCCGCGAGTAATAGCGGGCCGTAATTAACGCATGATTTAGCCGGCTGCCGGCTCTATCTGCGGATGTTTTTCAAATTAGGCCCGCGCTGTGCGTCCGCGAGGCGCGGCGAGCCGGCCGACTCCCGGGACCACCCGAACGGCCCGCAAAATATGCGCCCTCATTAGTCTCGTTAGCAGGGGGCCCGCTGCGGGCTGCGGGCGGCTTCTGCTTCTGGCCGCAACCGCCGCGCAGACCGCGCCACCAGCGACAAGGGGGCGCCCAGCAGGTAGTGTGAGTGGCGCCGGCGGGGCAGCCGCAGAGGACTGGCAGCGAAACGTCCTACGTAGGCTAATACCCTACTGACAACCTATCTACAGAGCAGAAAAACAGTTCCAGCCAATGACTGCGCTAGGCGAATGTCGGACGTTGGAAACATGAGTCTTTAAGTCCGGATCCACACATTGGAACCAACTGTGATATTACAGATCAGGACCGACTACGGTCGGGGGTTCGAATCCGCCCTCGGGCATGGATATTTGTGCCGTCCTAGTTCGTAAGTAGTTCATAAGTAGTTTGTAAGTTTAGGGACTGATGACCCCGTAGTTAAGTCCCATAGACTATACAAACATTTGAACTTTTTTCGCTGTAGATTCATGCGAATGTGCAGTTGTTGCAGATGTCTTCATGATGGCGATGATAGTGGTCAAGGCCAACGAAATTTTACAACTGCACATCATTTAATTCATTAAATATAAGACCATATATAATACGAAGGGAAAAATGTTCTTTACAGAAAATTCTCAATATGTTCACCATCATTCCTTAACAATAGCTGTAGTCGAGGAATAATGTAGTGGACAGCACTGTAAAGCATGTCCGGAGTTATGGTGAGGCATTGGCGTCGAATGTTGTCTTTCAGCATTCCTAGTCATGTCGCTCGATCACGATACACTTGCGACTTCAGGTAACCCCAAAGCCAATAATCGCACGCACTGACGTCTGGGGAGCTTGGAGGCTAAACATGACGAAAGTGGCCGCTGAGGACACGATCATCACCAAAAGACACGCGCAAGAGATGTTTCACGCGTCTAGCAATATTTTTTTGTTCTAATAAAACACCATGTCATTCCAAGCGCATCTGTCAATTTTTACCTCTCTATGAACATTATTTCGTGATATATTGAGTTTTGAAATGTACACAGACTTTTTGGTCACCCGGTATATTATTAGCTTGTAAATAAAATTGCATGTTTCACATCCACCAGAAACTCCTCGAAATGGATCTCTGGAACGAACAACTAATTTTTTGATCAGGACCGGCGAAAGCCCAAGTGCCGCCCCCATGCGAGCTGCTAAAGTGCCCCCCCCCCCATGACTTTTTTCACAAAGCGTATGTGAAATTTTATTTAAACAAATCTGTAGGAAAAGTCAGCAATCAATAGCAATTTTTGTTTTTACTTTTCAGATCTACCTGGGTTTCGGCCACTGAGTGGCCAGTTTCAAAGCTTTTAATATGAGCTTACATCTAAACGGTCATGTTGACAGGTACGTTCAGCACGACTGTATACATGTAAACATAACTCAAAGCATTGAGAATAGACACTCTGTTCCAGAACTCTATGAAGATATGGAAAATAAAAACAGTTGAAATTTTCAAAGAGTGGGGCGGAAGACAATGGAGAGAGGAAGAATAAGGAGTTGGGGAGGGGGTTCGAATCCCCCCTAGGGCATGGATATTTGTGCCGTCCTTAGTATCAGCTAGTTCATCAGTAGTTTGTAAGCTTATGGACTGATGACCCCGTAGTTAAGTCCCATAAGTTCTACAAACATTTTTAAGGAGATGGAGTCACATAATAATGCAATAAAATTACAGATACAGGGGGAAGCTGATTGTTTCCATGTGAAAGGCGGGTTTTGCCAGGCTGTTGGGTTCCCCAGCTCGCCGACTACCAGTTTGTACCTAGTTCAAATGTTCAAATGTTTGTATAGCTTATGGGACTGAACTACGGGGTCATCAGTCCCTAAACTTACAAACTACTTATGAACTAGCTAATCCTAAGGACGGCACAAATATCCATGCCCGAGGGGGGATTCGAACCCCCGACCGTAGTGGCCGTGCAGACCGTGACTGGAGCGCCTCAGTCCCCTCGGCCACCGCGGCCGGCAGCTGTATCTAGTTAATGGGATATAGCAGGTAGTCAGGTTTTCCCTGATGTGATCCGAAACCGAAAGCAACGCTGTTGACTGAGCAAGGGCGGCTAACCCAGAATGCAACTGAAATACAATATAGTCACACACATTATTCTAAAAATCCATATAAAATCAGGGAATGATCATACGGAAATATAGCTATAAGAATGGATTCAGGAGACTTGGGAGAATCAAACGCTGTATTTACAATTTCAGTATCCCTTTCAGATAAAAAGCCGACAAATTTCAGTACTATAATAATCTGTACCTGTAAATGTGAATGTCTGTTCGGTGTACGTTTATCACGTATGAACCACAAGACATAAAGAGCTAAAAATAATGTCTACCCGGGGAAGGTTTTAGGTACGGTTTCATGGCGATCGAATAGCTATTTATCTATATATATTAATGTGAATGTCTGTTCGGTGTACGCTTATCACGTCCGAAAGACAACACGCAGAGACTTAAATATTTCTACAGTTCCTAATTTATACCTGGGGAAGGTTTTAGGCATGGTATTATAGCGATCTGATAGATCGCTATAGATAATGACAAAAGGGTGGATATATCGGGATGGAAAGTTATCGGTGTATATAAAATTCTACGTGTTTGTGTGTTAATATTTCGCTCTGCAGCGAAAACTAAAGAACGCAAACGAATGGTCTGTGTGTAACTGTTGTGTGAAGTCTCCCGTTGTACACCATAGCAGTTCCGTGCCGATAGTTATAAGGGGGTGGAAGATATGGTGGTTTAAAGTCGTCAAATTATAAAATAATTCGGACTGAAAGCCAGCGATGACGTTTGCGACTCTATAGCAAAGAGGTTACATACAGCGAAACGTGACGCCACAGACCATATATTTGGTCTATGCGTGCTACAATGTCTTCAGCTCTTTCTCTGTAAGGATAAGCATACGAATAAGGAATGTAAGAATAAATAAATAAAGCAGTACAGAAGAAATTTCTTTTAATACAAACATACAGCACTTATACAAATGAATACATACCTGCATAATTATACAATTGTACAACATATAACTCAGTAAATATGAGATCGTACGCATTTTATATGTCATTTGTGTTTCAATTACTGCCTTTCTTTGTTTGGATACTTAAAATTTTGTACATTATACGAGACAGAAAGAATAGGAGAAGTACTAACTCAAAGCAGGAATAAATAGATAAATACCCGGGCAACGCCGGGTTTTCAGCTAGTAATATTATAAGACTTATATTTAGAATTACTGATGCATAGTTTTCATCAGTACCAATTTAAGAGTCATATGGGCAACATTCCACCACGCTACCTATCTAAAAAAGATGTACCATGTTATTTCCGTATTCTTTCAATAAACTTTATTTTACTCTCTTGTTCTGCTTTTCGTTGAGGTAGTAATAATCTTGTTTCCACCACAGAAACACAAAACATGAACCCAGCAAATATGTATTTTATTATACTTTATATTATTCTTAATAAAGTTATTTTTTATGTTGTATTTATGTTAAATATTTCATGGCCGACTAAAAATAGTAGATATGCAGCAGATGATTTATATTTAAACATTTATTGTGGATTGTGAATAAGAACTGAATATATTTGTATAAAAAGCCATGATAAATTCAATATTAATTGTGTAACTACATTTCGACGGCGTCAGTATATTTGAACAGTGAGACCCCACGCTTAATGGCTATCTGAGCAAAGAGCTTCAGTCTCAACCGTTTAGTATTTTTAAATATATAGATGTTTGTTAAATGTAAACAACATTTGTAGGGAGGTGGTCCATGCGTTTAATTCTGTGATATCCAAATGTATAATATTTTGGAAGAGAAATTGCATTTTATTTTAAAGATATGACTGAAGAACTTAGTCTCTGGTCATAATTCAGCAATCGTGTACTCGTGTGATGACAAACTCTGTTTTATAACAAGAACTACACATAATCGCGGATTAATTACGAGTGATGGGCTAAGCGGAAAATGTGTACCCAGTCGAGATTCGAACCGGGGTCTCCCGCTTTCTAGGCAGTTGCGCTGACCGCTACACCACTGGGGACACGTTGATCACCACACCTGCAAGGACTCCTGTCATGTAATATGCCAGTGACGGGCAATGATCTTTTCGTTGGTGGAGAGGGGTGAGCAAGTTTGGAGCCCTTACTCTTACTGGAATTAGTACAAAGTGACTACGAGTTTGAGTACTGTGGGCAGGGTAAAGCTGGAAATTTGTGGCTGACGGGAGGCGTGCTTAGGTAGTCCTTGCAGATGTGATGATCACTGTGTCCCCAGTGGTGTAGGGGTCAGCGCAATTGCCTAGTCAGCGGGAGACTTGGGTTCCAATCCCGGCTGGGTACTCATTACCAGCTTTGCAAATTTGCAGTTGATGTCATACGTTATGTGAATACGGTATGAAGAGATATGCTGCACCCAATCATCTTCTTCCACATTGTTTCCTTTTTTGTTTTGCAACGAAAGAAAATATAATCACACTCAAAAACACTAATGGATCGGTCGCAATCTGTGGGATCCGATATGATTACATTGGCTCTCAATGAACTGGTCGTTGGCTTCAATGTGTGGGCGATGGCGCAAAAATAGTGCCCAATGTTACGCCAGCATTGTTGCCAATGTGTGTACGCGGAGTTAGAGGCCTAATTCATGTTACAGTTAGCAAAAAATGTTGAATGACCTCATTTTACCTCAACAATTATTATAATAAAATTTTATTACTATATTATTGTACTAGTATATTATTGCAATCAGAATGAAAATAACACCCATGTCTGCAAAATGTTTTATACAATGTATTTGTTAATAGGGTAACGGGTTTCGATCACTCTGAGATCATCATCAGACCAATTAGTCGCTGATGCCGATGTGGTGAGCGTGCGGCCACTGCTTGGTCTGCTGATAATCTCAGAGTAGATCGAAACCGGTCATCCTATTATCAAATAAATTGTAACAACATTTTGCGAACCTGAGTGTTGTTTTCATTCTGAACTACGTACCAATTCGCTGACTTTCCCATAGGAAATTATGTTTTCCAAAACAATCGCAAATAGACAAACATTTCGGCTTGTAGCTTCGCAGAGATTTTTTTAAAGATTACATCATAATTAATATCAGCCGCTATTTCTTTCTTCACTTGATAACGCAAATAGCTCATTGACTCACCGTACTCTTCAAGTAGATCTTAATCAAATTTGAGAAGCTTCTCTCGAGTTTTAATCTGTTACTCCTTTACTATTTATTGTATTTCCCAGAGATCTTACAGACATACAGCCCTTATACAAATGAACATATACCTGAAAAATGGCAGGAATAAATAAATAAATACCCGGGCAGCGCCGGGTTTTCAGCTAGTTCTTTATATGTGCAGGAAACATCACATGTCATGGCGGTGCACGATTGGTGTGGGCATGAGTCAGTCGTGGCAGACGTATGGACGTCTGTGTCATTGAGAATGGCGCTTTGACTGCTCAGAGGTATAGAGACGATATCCTTGGACCTTTTTCTGTAACCTATGCTGGTGCCATACGAAGTGGGTTCCTTCTGGTGGACGGTAGCTCTCGTCGCCACGGAGCTGCACTGATGAAGAGCTTACTTGCAGCTGAAGGAATTAAACGAATGGAGTGGCCAGCTATTTCTCCTGACTTAAACGCAACTGAGCATGTCTCGGATGCACTGTGTAGGCGGATTGCAGCCAGACCAGCACCCCCTCAACGGTTGCAGAGCTGGATTTTGGATTAATGGAAGAATGGTCAAGTATCCCACAAAAGCTGAACGATAACCTCTTACTGTCCATGCCACGCAGGTGGGCAACTCTTCTGGTACTCGAGGTGAACACACGCCATATTAGAGCGCAAGAAGGAGGAGTTTTTCACCATAATGGTAGCCGTGTGCTGCCTCGCTCACAATCTCAAGTAAAGAGTTGAGACAGAAAAATATCACAAACAAATTACAATTGTAACCAACGTCTGAATAAAATACGTTACCAAATATACAGGGTGTCTCACCTAACGCTGCCTCCTCAAATATCTCTGGAACGACAAAAGATATTCAAAAACGGTTTTCACCAGGGGCCTAAGAAACTAAATACTATGAGAAATTTTAAAACGTTTACAAATACTATTTTCAACACAAACTTGTGGTTTTTTTCAATGGACACCCCTATTTTTTCGTTTGCAATGAATAGCATAAAAAATCACATAAACAATGGCGTTTATTGCATCGCAAGACGCCAATTACATCCGAGATATTGCGACGTGAAGTTGGCGCTTGAAATAAATTAAGCGCACAGCTGGCGCACGTCCTGAGACTCAAGCGTGAACCTCACGCTGCCGGTAATCGTGATCTGAATGACGTACTACGTCAGTGGAGTGTTAATGTATGATGTGGTATTGTATGACAACACAAAATTGACCCAATTCATTGATGGCACTCTTAAAGGGGATAGTTTAATCCCTTCTTGAGCTGCACCTTACTTGAACTCATCCACCTATTATAATATGTCAAATAATGCGGTATCAGAATGATGGATGTCCTGCGCAAAATGTTTATTGTTGCGAAATAACAACTAGAGGTATAATTAGTGGTAACAGACGTGATTTCACTTTTAAACTTCATAAGTTCAGCAATATGTAGCTTGTAATGCATAGCAACGGCGTCACAGTTTCTGACGTAATGTATCGCATGTAGTACTGTGCTCAGAGCAGGGGTTGCCTGCACTGGCACCTGTATCCTGCTGTAAACAAACCACGGCATGCTCTACCTTCAATGTACAGGTGTCTCCTAATCCGCTCTGCTGAACTGCTCTCAAACTGTAACGTAATTCACATACGTTGCTACAATAAAACCTATTTTCGTGTGGCTTGTTACATTTGCTTTCATCTAGTCAATATGCCGACCTTCAGTAATGAAGAAAAACTAGATATTATTTTAATTTGTGGCGAATGTCACAGAAATGCAACCGCAGCTGTGGCACTGTATGCTGAACGCTACCCAGATTGGCGGTGTCCGTCACTTCGTACCATTGGAAACATCTGCAAGACACTCACGGAAACAGGAAGCTGAAGACCCACAAAACGTCGACGTACAACGCCAGCGACTGGCAATGGAAACGAAATTGCTGTTCTGGCTGCTGTAGCGCACAATCCTCAGGTGGGTGTACGACAGATTGCACGAGGTGTAGGAATAAGTCACAGTAGTGTGTGCAGAATCTTGCATCGGCATCGGTTTCATCCGTTCCCTGTCTCACTGCACCAAGAACTGTACGGGAATGACTTTGCATCCCGCATTGCATTCTGTCATTTTGCACTTCAGCAGTTGCAAGGTAATCTAGTATTCCTAAGCAATATTTTGTTTACGGACGAGGCTTCATTTACAAATCATGGTAATGTGAATCTGCGTAACATGCACTACTGGTCCGTGCAAAATCCCCAATGGATTCGCCAAGTTGCTCATCAACGACAGTGGAGTGTTGATGTTTGGTGCTGTCTGTATTGTATGTCCCTATTTTTACTGTGGGACATTAAGTGGACAGCGATTTGCATCTTTCCTTCAACACACACTACAGGATCAAAGATTGGAAACTCGACTATCAATGTGGTTCCAACATGATGGATGTCCCGCACACACTGCAAAAGTTTCCAGAGACGTTCTAGATGCGACATTTCCAAATAGGTAGTTTGGGTGGGGAGGTACTGTGCGACGGCCAGCACGGTCCCCTGACTTGGCGGCATTAAACTTCTTTCCCTGGGGGGCAGTGAGAGACAGAGTGTATCAAGAACCCCCAATGACAGTAAAGGATATGAAACATCGTATTACTGCAGCCTGTGTGGCTATATCTGTAGAAACTCTACAATCTGTGCAACACTCTCTCGTTAAACGTCTCCAAACGTGTATTGATGCAAACTGACGGCATATGTTGACGTAACACATTTTCAATCGTCAAGATGTGGGTGTTTCTTCTATGCTGGATGTAATGCGAAACAATACAGTTGCTGTTGCTGACAGGGCACTAGTAAATATGTTAAAACAGTGAAACCAAGTGTGTTATCTCTAATTGTAGCTCTATTTCTAATTTCGCTACAATAAACATATATTTACAATGTGAAAAACGTAACTTTGCGTTGGAAGTGTTTCTTGTTCATTTTTGAGGGTTGTTCTTACCTTACCATTGTGTGAGCCCCTGACATAGGCGGCATGAGGTTCACGCTTGAGTCTCAGGATGTGCGCTTAATTTATTTCAAGCGTCAACTTCGCGTCGCCATATCTCTGGACGTAATTGGCGTATTGCGATGCAATAAACGCCATTGTATATGTGATTTTTTATGCTATTGATTGCATGCGAAAAAAATAGGGGGTGTCCATTTAAAAAAACAAAAGTTTGTGTTCAAAATAGAATTTGTAAAAGTTTCAAAATTTCGCATAGTATTTTGTTTCTTAGGCCCCTGCCGTACGTTCATGCTGGTGAAAACCGTTTTTGAATATCTTTTGCCGTTCCAGAGATATTTGAGGTGGCAACGTTAGATGAGACACCCTGTATATTGTGTAGGAAACCTCACGTGATCCCCATATTGTTTTGATCAGAGTAGATAATAATTTGACAAGAACATGTAAATGTTTACATAACAATGAGAATCATGCTGACAAAATTTCATAAAGATTGGAACAAAACTGTAGATTTGTACGGAACACGTACAAATATACGGACACTCTGCTTTATATATTAGATTGTTCCGAGATCCTCGCTCTCTCCAAATGAGGGAACGACGATTGTTGAGCTGAACACAAAATCTTTTGTTATCTGTTTACAGAACCCGGCGCCAATCCTAATGTTCCTCCACCTAGTTCCTTCTGGCTAAACGGTGTCGTAGTTTTAATGGAACACATATCATAGGCTTCCGTGATTTGAGTCCACGCTCCAAAAGGAGATTTCGAACTGTTTGTGTTGAAATGGGCGTCCTGTTGCTGCCTGAAGGGTGCGTTGCATTCAACCTTCTCTCTTGACAGGCTGTTAACCGGAGGTAACGCTCATCTCTTGCTAATGTTTCCCGTAGACGACATTGGCCTTGCCTTCTTTTAACAGTTTATGTTGTGTGAAATCGCATTTAGTACCTGGAAATTACATTTTGTGACACTTTAATAGCTGCAGCCACCTTCATCTGTGTCGGTCTCACTTCCAACCTTCCTATGAGTCTCTGTGCCATAGTTTCAGGTAAGTCACATTGCACTACCTGCTCACTACACTATCTGAACCCAACTGTTTGTGTAATTCGTTTGTTAAAGTAAATAGAAGTCAACACAAACCCTCATTCTCTTATAACAACTACCGTGATTGCTATACGTTGTCTCTACTTCGTAGAACAGACAGAAGGACGAATAACGATTCTAGTTCACTCTGCCGATGACAATACTTCAGAATGTAGATATGTCAACTGATCCCTTAATGTTTACGTGTAGATTGCTGACAACACCATTTTACCATTGGTCGGTTGAACGTCACGTGGTACTTGCCGAGGGGGTCGCAGGCGCGGAACTGACGGACACAACGCAACTCAGGTGAAGTCAGGATAGGTCTCACTAATCCCCACATACTAATTCCTCACCTTCCCCTTCAGGTAGACGCACGCATATCGGGAGCTTCGTGCCTAAAACGTAAGTCGAAGACAAGGGCCGGAGAAGATGACGCGGACGACCGACCGTGTCTCCTGAGACCCCGCAGCCTTGCATCTGCTGTCAGTGGAGCGCTTAGTATTGGTTAATACAATAGCAAGGTACCCTTTCCGAAAAACATTATTAAACGTCTAGTACAGTGGTAATATGGAGAACAGTGTAAAGATAACAGACTTGTCCTATGCAGCAACTTTCCATTCAGTTGTTCCAAGGAAGTGAAATCTACAGGAGAACAGGACTGAAGAAGCTGAAACAAATGTACAGCCAATTATTATTACTATTATTATTTGTTTTACGAAGTAAATCATATTCATGATTCATATTCACCACAAGAATTAGGAACAAAATTAGTGATGCATCAATAAAGAAGAATGCTACTGATTGTATGGAACAGCGACCGGCCAAAATCATTGACATTTAGCATTTACATGTTTAAATGTTTGTAAATGTATGGGACTACGCTGGTCACCAGATCCTAGGTTTACACACTACTGAAAATAACGTATGCTAAGGACACACCCACCCTTGTCCGTGAGAGGCCTCGAGAATCCGACGGGGAGCTCAAAAAAAAGTTCAAATGTTTGTAAAGCTTATGGGACTCATCTATGGGGTCATCAGTCCCTAAACTTACAAACTACTTATGAAATAGGTTATACTAATGACGGAACAAACATAAATGCCCGAGGGGGGGGGATTCGAACCCCGACCGCAGCGGCCGTGCAGACCGCTCGGCCACTGCGGCCGGCCGACGGGGAGCAACCGCACGCTCTTTCGATGGTGACTTAGAGCGCTCGGACAATCCACCACGACTTTGTTTATGTACTATTTTACTGTCTTGTAGGTACATATTTAAATGGAGCACTACATTTTTGACGTGAATGAAAAGAAGATGTCGAGTTCGAAATATTAAACATCACAACTGTTTCGGGGCATTGAAATACAAACGCGAAGTTGAAAATTTGTGCTGAACAGGAATTCGAACCCAGATATTCCGCTTCGAGCCAGCGGTAGCCTCATCCAATTAGGCTATCCAGGCACATGTCCCTTCCAACCCAAATTTTCAACTTACAGCACACTAGGATGGTAGGGTCCCGTGCCCATAAGTTTCTCTTGCTCGCATCCTACACTGGATTCCTGCAAATGAACATAATGTTCAAATGTGGGAACAAACTACTGTGGTCATCAGTCTCTAGGTTTACAAACTACTTCAACTAACCTAAGGACAATAGGCATCCCCATATCCGAGGGAGGACTCCAACTTCCGGCGGGAACTACTTCGTAGTCCTCGACAAAGCGCCTTGAACGGCTCGGCTATTCCCACACGGCCCGTGACTGATCATACGTATTTATGCGTCCACATTTAAATTGTCAGTTGCCTGTTGGGAGCATATATACAATTACTGATATGATGTCTGTCCATTTTGGGACATATTGTGTTTGATATTTAGTCATCACACATCTGCCGCTTAATAGATCTGTATAATTTCTTCGGCAGTGTAAATGTGGAATGTTATTGTACCACCTAATAGAGCATGTGAAATGACATGGAAATCGGGACAGGTTTCATCTGTCTGGACCAAAGCAGTAGTCGCACCAACTTTCAAGCATGGAAAAAGGATCAATTTAATTACCTTTGCGGGCAAAATCTTTTCAGAGTTTCAAGGATAGTGCGAGTATTAGTGAAAGAATGTTTCGGATTCTTAGAGGCTGTCAGAACCAGATCTTTAGAAAAGTGCTGTGAGTGGAACAAGGAATTGTACCTACGAGTATGTTGTGCTGATCTATAATGAGCGTTCGTAGGAGGAAGCTATTGTTAATTCTACAAGATTATAGAACAGGAGGCAAACGTCTGCATGCTAGTGAAGGGCTTTATGTAAACTGTCAGGCAGCAGTTAGAGTAGACGGTAAACTGAGTTCATGATTCGGGATAGTTTCAGGTATAAGACAGGGCTGCAACAAATCACCACTTTTTCTCCTTTGGCCATGTTCCCGCACATGCGGGGTCGGCTCTTTATTAAATCCGGATTTGGCATGTGTGTTAATATTAACGGGGTGGTCGGATGCCCATCATGTCGCCACCCCATGACCTCAGGCGGAAGTGTGTACCCCAAATGTCGGTATATAGTGTTATATGTGTCAGAGTGTAAAGTGTTACGAAATGTTTGTGAATCGTGAAACTGAGGCGGGACTTGGGAATCAGCCCGGTATTCACCTAGGGCCACGTGGAAAACTGCCTAAAAGCCACATCCAGGCTGTCCGGCATTCCGACCCTCTTCGTTAACCCGCCGGGCGGATTTGAACCCGGGCCAAGTACGCCTCCCCATCCCGGAAATCGGCGCGTTAGATCACACGGCTAACCGAGCGGACCTGTCACCACTATTGCCAATATTATCTGTATTAATAATTTAAGAAAACACTAAAAGTTGTACACAGCTGGTTCTTTTTATTGGCGACTAGTTTCGGGCTTACCTGAACCTATTATCAACTCAAACCAACTCACTGTCATCACTAATAGACAAACGATACATGTACAAAAAATTTCTATATTTCATTTTTTAAACGTGTAATTATTGCTCTTTCAATGCCTGGCATTGAAAGAGCAATGGAAACAAAACGTACTCTCGTATATGCCGACGATTTAGTGATGATGGAAGATTCGATTGAAAGGTTGTTGACAAATATTTCAGAACTAGATCAGAGATGTAATGGTTATGATACGAAGATTAGAATGTACAAAGTGAAAGTAATGTCATTAGTACAGAGATTTAAACAGGTTGAGTAACAAGGAACACATGAACTGTTTCAAGTAGTTAAGATGTATCTTCTCACGGGATGCCAACAAGATCTAAAAACTGAAATCAAGGTGTAGCAAAGGAAGTGAGTACCAAGACTAAGTTAGCAATGCAACCGCCAATCTTTCGACAAAATTTATTTTATGGGAGTGAAAGCTGGGTCGTTACAGGCTACGTTATCAATGAAGTTGAGGTTACAGATATGAAAGTTGCAAGTATGGTTGCAGGTGCTAATAGATGAGAACAATGGCAGGCGGGTGTATGAAAAAAAAAAGAGAGCAGGAAAAGAACACCACAGATGCATCAAGCAGGATTACCTAAGGCCGGCAGCAGTGGCCGAGGAGACTGAGGCGCTCCAGTCACGGTCTACACGGCCACTATGGTTTGGGGTTCGAATCCCCCCTCGGGCATGGATATTTGTGCCGTCCTAGTACGTAAGTAGTTCATAAGTAGTTTGTAAGTTTAGGGACTGATGACCCCGTAGTTAAGTCCCATAGACTATATACAAATATTTGAACATTTGAATTACCTAAGGGACCCATGAGTACGGCGAGAGAAGGTAGGAAAAGACGAGGTAGACCAAGGAGAAAGTATTTCTTCAAGTATGACTGAGAATTAACATGCATGAATTTTAGCACTGAATAGGAGTGCATGGAGAATACTCCAGACTGAACGTTGAATGGCATAATCAAATGATGATGACTTTAAAAGCCGTAATTTCATTACGATGTACTAGAGCGTATCAGACGACGGTTTCCGAAGTTATTATAGTGTAATTGCAACCATCATTGACTCTTGAACTGAGGTAAAACTGCCCATAACCTCGATCGTCACCAACTGCTCATGTTTTCTCTTCTGATTGTATAATACGTAATATTAAAAACAAACAACAATTCATGAACAATAGAAATTTTCATTTAACACATTTAGTGAGACAATTTACAATACTTGTCTTTCAGAGACAGCTATTACAGCAACCGGTACGGTAATGCAACAATTTTCTTAATTCTCTTACTCTTCCAGTACTTATGTCTTAGTGTCACGCTGTTCATTGTAGCTCAAAGTCAGATTGTGTATCAACTCACATTCCCATAACGGGAAAATAATCTGAATGTGGCAGGGTGTTGTTGCATGTATTGGAATATGAATCGCCGAAACTGTGTGTAAGACAAGATACTACTATACCTATGCAAGTTTAATCACGCAATAATGATTTCACTTCCTGCAATTGAGCTAATGGATTGTATGAAACACATACTTTCCAAGCAATTCATGCTTGATTGGATACATACTTTTGAAGTAGCTCAATCGGTTTGGAAGGCCAAATAAATTACATTACTTGTGCATGATAGATGCAAAACGAGTTCGTAAATACTGTAAAACAAGAAAGGTGTATCACTACAGACATCTACAGGTTCAATGAGTCGATCTACTAGGTTGCCAGTATTGCCAGCACTAAAAATCAAAATTTCACGGAAACGCAATAAGTCTTGGCGTTGCAGCCTCGGGTGTTAACCTAAAAAACTTTGTTGCCATCTACTGCTGATCCAGAGAATTCATTTCAGCTCCTAATTTTTAGTTACTTCATTTTGAATATCTTTCTAAATCCGTTATTATATGGAAATGCACCATTCCGAGAAGAACTAAGAAACTCCATTCCAATAAATTACAATTACATTAAAAATGTGTTTTGCTACTTTATAACACAATTGGTCGATTTCAACCACAAGCAGTACTAGTTAAAACAATTATTTGGTATTTTAGTAAATGGCTTTTACTAATTGATTTTGGTTGTGTTGTGGTCTTCATTCCGGAGATTGGTTTGATGTAGCTCTCCATCCTATTCTCTTCTGAGCAAGCATCTCCTCATGAGGATGGCAATCCACGTCTATTTCAATCTGCCTACTCTATTCGTCCCTTGGTCTCCTTCTGCGATTTTTACACCACAAATTTCCCTCCAAAGCTAAATTCGCGATTCCTTGGTGTCTAAGGATGAGTCTACCCAATCGATCCCTTCTTTTAATCAAAGTATACCAGAAATTCCTTTTGTTTCTTATCCTGTTTGAAACCTCCGCATTAGTTAATCGATCTAACAATTTAATTTTCATAATTCGTCTATAGTACCACATTTGAAAAGCATATATCATTTTCCTGGTTGAACTATTTATCATCCATGTTTCACTACCGTACATGACAACACTTCACACAAAGGCCTTCAGAAAAGACTTCCTAACACTTAGATGAATATTCGAGATTAAAAAAAAATCCTCTTTTTCAGAAACGCTTTCCTTCCCATTTCCATTCTGTATTTTATATTAACTGTGCTGCGACCATCGAATGTTATTTTACTGCCCAAGTAACAAAACTCATCGACTTCCGTTATTGTATCGTTACATATTTTAATTCCTTCAGCATCGCCCGATGTTCATGTTCTCTGACTAGATTCCACTACTCTTCGTTTGTTCTTATGAAGATATTATAACCCATTTCATGACTCACCATTCAGTTCAGATGCTATTTCAGGCTCGCTGCTATCTCTGACAAAATTACAATGTCGCAGGAAAACCATAATGTCACATATTTTTTGAAACATTTTTGTTTCACTTTTTGGGATAACAGCACTTTTATATTTAAATTTATATATAAATACAGTCTCTAGTGCAATGATTTTTATTTAATCAACTAGTTTCGATCCCTTTTTTGGACCATCTTCATGATTGCAACTCCATTGACGTCGTGGAGCTGGGCAGGAGCTTGGGAGACTTCCAGTGGCATTGCACGGTGTTTTTTTCGCACGCATTTCTTTTTGAAAACCTGACTGATCTGCAGTGTAAACGTAAGCTTCACTAAAACTGGCGATCTTATTTGTTGTAGTCGTAAAAGAAGCTTCTATCATTTCCATTTGAGTTACTTCATTTTTCGACCTGTTTCTCGATAGAAATTTTGTTATTTGTCGTGCCATAATTTTATGAGATCTTTTGAAGCGAATAATCCAACTTTAAGAAGCTGTAAATTCTTTAGTGCCTATCGCGTAGGCAATCTGTTCAAATGTTCAAATGTTTGTAAATCTATCCGACCAAACTGCGTGGTCATCAGTACGTAGCTTACAAACTACTTAAACCTAGGTAAACTAACCTAAGGACAACACACACACACCCATGCCCCAGGGAGCACTCGAACCTCCACGGTGAGCAACCGCGCGCTCCGTAGCGAGACGCTTTAGACCGCTCGGCTACTCCACCGCGGCGTAGGCAATCTCTAACGCCCAATCACGCAAAGTTGTGTCGCTGACTCTCGATGACTGTCGTCTGGCATCGGTAAATTGCTCAAAAAGTCGCGCATTTATCTCCGTCGCAATTTAAAGTCGACTCTTACGTCGTCCAGCAACTTCATTTTTCCATTTATACAATTCACGTTCAGAACGGACAAAGCAATACCTATATTGAACAGTACTGACATGTAGGCGTTTCTTACCACTTTCGTTCAACCAATACATCACCGCTTTTACTTTGTCTGATAATGTAATTATAGTTGCTACTGTTGCTTTCGGAGATAATTGATGATGGTACGTGGCACAATCACTCGAAGAGTCTTCATGTGTGCAACTTTCTTCCGTTTCGTCCGTTTCTTAGCCGTCTGTAGACTCACAGTCTGCAATATCGAGTGTTTCAGTCGTTTCTAGACACATGACTGCACTAATTCTATGCTCGTCTAGAAGTTTAACTACCATGTCACACATCACATAGTCTTCATGCGCGTTTTCTATTGATTGCTTCCATTGGCGTCTGTGGTATATCTCCAAGGCAAGCAGCAAAACATTTACAGGGTTTGCCATCACCTGTGAGTGGAGATTGAATGTTCACCGTAAAGTGGCTTGACGAATATAGATGTAGATGTACAGAATATCTTTTACACCTCTAACCAGTTTCAGGACGGCATGTTTCGAAATACGCACCAGAAAAGAAAATGAAGTGCATGCCACAGAAACGTATATTCGTTTCCCCTTTCCACCAAAACCGTGCAACGATATTCCTCTTTAGTGAATTGCCGCACCTCCCGACCATGCGCACAACGCTCACCATAACAACAGCTCGCGGCCGGCCGCGGTGGCCGAGGGGACTGAGGCGCTCCAGTCACGGTCTGCCCCCCTCGGGCATGGATATTTGTGTCGTCCTTACTGTTAGCTAGTTCATAAGTAGTTCGTAAGTTTAGGGACTAATGACCCCGTAGTTAAGTCCCATAAGCTACACAAACATTCGAACAGCTCGCGACTCGCCATTTCCAGGGATGGCCAGCCGTCACCGCAAGCGCCAAGCAGTCCAAACAGCCCTCTAACCGCTCCTCTTTACCCATTTTGCATTTCCTGTCAATCTTATTTCTTAGTCGTCTGTAATCCATTTTACCTGCTTCATTTTTTTTAATTTTTTATCTTTTTCCTTCATTAATTTTTTTTATTTTTTATTTATTTTTTGTAATATCCGAGCATATTTTTTAGGTCTTGTTTGGTCCACTGTTGTTTCGTCCCTCAAAGCTACCTATTCATCTTCTAATGAATTCCCCCCCCCCCCCATTTTTCTTTATTTTTGCCCAAAGTTACGTCTGTGAAGAAGCCCAGGATTTTTTAGGTCATCCAGATTCCATCTCCATATGTTACTATCTTTCTGCAGTTTCTTCAGTTTCAGTCTGCTGTTCATAACTATTAAGATATGGTTTAGAGTTTATTTCTTCCCCTGGGTATACTTAACAGTTTAAAACCTGATTTCGAAATCAATGACTCACCATTATAAAATCCATCTAGTACCTTCCTTGTCTCCTGGTCTCTAGAACGTTTATCATCGTTCTTCATTATTTTTAATCTAATTGTTTGTTGCTGTTAATTGCACAAAATTCTCTTGCATTCCTTTTTCCCAGTCAATATTCTCCTACAATTTTTCCTTCTCTTCATTTTCCTAGTACCGATTTCCAGTCCTCCATAACAAACAAGTTTTTCTCTCCCTTGACCTCATTCCCCCATTATGAATTCAGCTTTGGAAAAATTAAAATTCAGTATTTTCTATATCAATACAGTGCAATAAATATCAAAATATGTGTTTTTAAAGTTGTTTTCTTATTACATGCGTTTCATGCACAACACAGATATTTGTATGGAGGTATTTTATTACTTGGGACGTGATTTTGATAGTGAACACTGTCAGATCAATAATGCTAGCATAATATTACCACAACAGCAAAGCAAAACAATTCACTGCTAAAATAAAATAACATGAATCACACTGACGCTCACATTCACAGTCGGGTACAGACGGCTGCGCAACACAACCTCCAAGATGGACAGATAAATGTCTCAGAAGCGGCTACACGCCGTACCAAGCGGCAAAATGTCGCACTAGAAATATGGTATTCATCAACAACAACGTAACCATTAAGGACTGATACAAAAAAAAACCGGTATAAATCAGACTTTAATACGTTATTGTGGAGGAACAGCACTGGGAATGAAAGGGTTAACTGTGAATAGTTTACTTTATCTCTTCATAGATTTCTTCGATCTCCCTCTCCTCCGCAAATGTTGTTGGCATATGGCATATGGTCGGTGTTGGTTTAGTTTCTGTCTTTCCTATGCTGTTCTTAATAACGAACCCGTATTCCTATTTTCTTATTCATTTTTAAGACCTACTCCTGTAATACCCTCCGCTGATAATGTGTTTGTAACCATATACTCACCTGGCCAGAAATCCTGTTCGTCTTTCTTACAAACTTCCGTAATCCTAATGATGTATAACTTTAGTTTTAATTTTTCTTTCTTACTCCATGTGTGTCTTCATGGAGCTGTGCGTGTATTCTCCAGGTGGATGGATATTTTGGTAAGGACCAAAATAACACATTTATATTATCACTTCACTGTGAACTCGTTTTGTGGGGGTTTGTTTATAATGTGTTTCCAACTGTCGCCTTTCATCTGTCTCTTGATTGTGTTGCTTGTGTCTCTGACTGTATCAGTTATTTAGTTATTTTTTGTTTGTGTTGTTCTCTCTCTCTCTCTATGTATGTGTGTGTGTGTGTGTGTGTGTGTGTGTGTGTGTGTGTGTGTGTGTTTGAGTGAGTGAGTGAGTGTGTGTGTGTGTGTGTGTGTGTGTGTGTGTGTGTGTGTATTTTTGTCCGTTTAGTTGTGTGTGTGTGCTGCTATTTGTGTTAGGTGTTTATTTATTTATGTTTCTGAAAATATGGGGGAGGGCGAAGAAGAGAGTAAGAAAGGAAGAGGAAAGGCATTTCATGTTTCATCACTGTTTTTCACTGTAAAATATTGTAAATGCTACATGAAGTCTTGCAAGAGGCAGGCGACCATGATTAAATGAATGGGTAGCGCTGCTGTAAAGCTGATTAGGCCGCAAACTTTATTTTTTATTATAGGTCAAACTTCATACATAGCATGACTTCAGTGCCACTTTTCGGATTACCCGTCATTGGATTTGTATCTCTTTTTGTGACATAGCCACACTTAGGCAGATACATGGATATAAAAGTTGTTAGTTACACACACACTTATGTGGTTTACAACTTTTTTAAATCCACGTATCTGCATACGTATGGCTATATCACAAAAAAGATACAGTTGTGATTGTGATTAACCAGCTTTTCGGCAGCACTATCTATTCGTTTTTTTCACAGTTTTTATGGTCAGCTTTATCAGTGAGTTGTTGTTTATGTTGATGTGATCCTTAATCAATTTCTTATTCATTTTCAGGGCTGTTTGTGTATAAAAGTTTTCCTGAAGTGCCAGGAGTTTACTGTCTGGATTATTGACTATGATAATTTTCATGCCTAGTTCCGTGTCGGATGGTTCATGTCCGTGTTCTGTCAGGTGTTCTACAAAGGTATAATGGCTATTTTCATACTTCCTGCTTCTTATATGTTCTACGTATCTGGTTTCGAAATTACTGCCCGCCATTATATTCTTTGCATTCTAGCTTCATTTTTGTCTGGTTTTTCTGTTGTTTGCAAATGTGACAGAACTGTTTCTTTAGTACGGTTCCTATTTTGTGTGTTGATTTGTGTTTTATGTTAGAGTGTATCACGTATTTTTGGTGTTTGAGTCATGAGTGTTCCTGTTTTGTATGTCTGTGTGTGCTGCCTTCTCTGTATTTGTGAGAGTTGTGGGTGTTTCTTTGTACTTCTCATAATTTCTCTTTAGTTGTATTTCGATTTTGTTGTTTATTATTTCTACTGTTTGTGCGTTATAAACATTGTTTTCAGCTACAAGCTGTATTATCTTTAAATCTTTCTCACAGTTTTATTTGCTTAGTGGGAAGTTGTTCAGTCTATGTAACATGCGCCGGAGAGCTGATAGTTTTCTTTAAATAATTTTTATATTATTTTCATTATTATTATATTATGGTGTGGTTTGTTTCTGTTGGTTTTCTGAAGATGTCAGTTGTGTGCTTATCAGTGTCTCTCTTTATCGTGCTGTCCAAGAAGCGTATCTGCATGTTTGTTTCTTTTTCCATTGTGAACTGAATGTTGGTGTGCATGCTGTCTATGTCTGTATGGAGCTGTTGTATTCTCTCGGCTGATTCATCTACCATACAAATTATGTTATCTAAAAATATGTACTAGTAGTCAATTTTATAGTTTTTCTCGGTGAGAATGGTTGATCAAGACTTTTGCCAGCTATCCTGATGTATGGGATCCCATAGGCAGTCCGTCTTTTTGTAGGTAAAATTCTTTTTAAAATCGTAACTTATTTGGGATATGGCTACGTTAAGAGTTCTGGTTATGTCTCTCTCATTGTCTGCAGATAGTTTGAGCCATTAATCTTTCTTCAATTAGTTTTATTGTATCTGTTATGCATGTTGAGGTATACATGATTTCTATGTACAAAGACATGAGTGTTGCTGTTTGTGGAATCTATAAGGTTCTTATTGTCTTACATATTCCTTTGCGTTTTTCAATGTTATTTTTTTCTCCATTCCATAGTGTTCCTTTAGGATTTTGTTAATGTGTTTGGCCACTTAGTATGATGGTGCATTCATGTCTCATGGAAGGTTTTGTTTATGTACCTTGGTTTCGATACTGAGTCTGGATGCTTTTGCGTTCTTCTGAAAAAATTAAAATTTATAACATAATTTATTTCTCCAATCAATTTGGTCCCTGTTGGGCCTGCAACACTATATATGTCATTTAAACACATCATGTAATAAAATTTCAATTCATTATAGTCGACATGGTCGATTGGAGAATGTCCGCAACTGCACTATGTCATTTTAAATGTGTTTTTTTCCGTCAACAGTTGCAATAAAATTGTTTAATAACATGTTTCGATCACTTGGATCTTCTTCAGATCTTATAGTTGCGTCCGCAACTCGTCTGGCTGAGTACTAATTGGTACTGAGTTATTGCAACTGTTGACGGAAATAAACACATTTAAAATTTCAATTACTGATTTAAATACAAGTATCATTCATTACCTTAATTATAACTTATCCTACTGAATATACATACATCATATGGTCGTGACATCCACATACATCGATGGTTTTCGTGCTGTCAGCCCATTTATTGCTTCGAAAAATTTTGTTAGAGCCATATTTGTTCTGAAAATACGTTACGATTTTCTTATTTATGTTTGACAACTTCTACACAGATAACCAGCGATATAATGTGGTTACATGTTGTTTGTTTATTATGAAGACAAACTTTGCTGTTTGAGTAGTTGGTTGAATGTATGATTTTTGCACCTATCGGAAAGTTTTGTGACCTTTGTTAACCGAATCTTTATTGACGTGTGTGATCTTGGTATCGTTGATGTTAGTTATTTTTGCTACTGAAATCTTATTGATGTGTAATCAATGATCAATTTACGAACTGTGAATGGGTAAAGTTGAAATTGTCTATCCAGTCGGGATTCGCGGCCTGGTCTCCCGCTTCGTAGGCAGTTACGCTGGCCCCTACATCACTGAGGACGTAGTGATAATCACATCTGCGCGGACTACTAAATCTCGCCTTCCGTCAAATCCGAATTCACAACTTTTTCCTGCCCACTATTACTAAAACGCGGTTTCTTCTAACTGATCCTGTAAGTGTGAGGGCCTAGGAGTGCCCGTCATCGGCCACCCCCGCCCTTTATATATATATATATATATATGTGTGTGTGTGTATGTGTGTGTGTGTGTGTGTGTGTGTTTCTGTGTTTTGCTGGGTGAAAAGTATTTAAACCGACAAACTCAGGGATGTTGTAAGGGACACTAAAACAAACATTTTTCCCTAATGTCATTTTTTCCTATTATGAGTATTTAAACCGGCGGAGTCCGTATTAAATGGCAGGAACTATTACAGTTTTCTCACCAGAGCATTGCCAGAATTGCTGGAAGACGTCCCGTTCCCTACAAGACATCAATCGTGGTTCCAACACGACGGGGCGCCGGCACATTTAATTCGTCGTGTGCGTCGATTCCTGAACCGACGGTTCCCAGACACGTGGATTAGCAGAGGTGGTCCTGTACCATGGCCTGCTCGATCCCCAGATGTGTTCCCTCCGGACTTTTTGTGTGGGGAGAGATGCACAAATTCGTTTACGCAACTCCTGTTGCATCAGAAAAGGATCTGGTTGCCCGGATTGTAGCAGCAGCAGGAACAATTCAGGATACTCCTGGGGTTTTTGCCCGTGTCAAACAGAACGTGATCTGACGGTGTAACCTTGCCAGTGGAGGCATTTTTGAAAATCTACTGTAATTGAAATTAGGTTGCGTTAATGTATTCTCTCCTGGTAACTCAAAAATGGAAGAGTGTTTGATGATTTAATCAATTTGCCGCCAGAGAAATCTTCCTCTATCGGTTTAAATACTCCCCAAAGGAAAAGATTACATTAGAGAATAATATTTGTTTTGATGTCTCCTATAACATCCCAGGGTTTGTCGGTTAAAATACTTTTCACCCTGTGTATATAACTTATAAGAAATTTATTTGTTCAGAAACTATAATATTGGCGAATAATTACAATTTTAAAAGGTTTTCTTTGTGATGAGGTGTATGAAATGAAAACCTTCGATGATGGCAGTTTAATTTGGCGAAACCAGTCTTCTCAATAAAAACAATTTGCGATCTTGCCAGTTTTAGATAATAGATGGAAAAAATGTTCTTAAAAGTAATGTAGATGGGCAAGGAGGGATTATCTTAACTTCACACTTTTAATGTCGTATGAGCTCTATGACTGAATGACAGCCACAATTATATTTTGTTTATGGACTTCAGTAAAAGTCCTTTTAAAACAATGATTTAATCAGTTCAAGTGGGTGAAAACAACTGCAACGCTGGGACTTTCTAATAATTTCGAACTGGCAATCAAGTAAAACTAACCATCTGAGAATTTTCCAACAAATGCGTGAAACTAATAGTAAATTAAGGATCTCAGTGAAACAGCTGGTGCGGTACTGAGGATTTCAAAATGTTCAAATGTTTGTTAAGATTATGGGACTTAAGTACGGTGTCATCAGTCCCTAAACTTACAAACTACTTAAGAACCACTTACGAACTAGGACGGCACAAATATCCATGCCCGAGGGGGGGATTCGAACTATCATATGCTCATATGATTGTTCGTCTGACCAAAAGTGAGAAGTTATAGCACAAACAAGACTGACACATGCCCAAGACATCCAAAGAAAGTGAATGACATGAGCCACCTATATGCCAACATCCACAGGTTTTTTTTTGTTTTTTTTTTTTTTAACTGTAATTTGGCGGTTTTCGAGAACAATTTTCTTCACAGCTACGATGTTGTTAATCTGTTGTTGATGTGATGGAGTTTTCCAGGGCGTGGGTCGTCATTGGGATATTTTGGGCTGTCTAGGAAGAACTTGTACAAGTTGCAAATATTTTCTCTTTCTTTTAGAGCAAACTCTTTGTATGCCACTGTGAACATTTCAAGTGTTTTAAAGCACTTGATTCCATTTACAAACAGAATTTGATATAATTTCTGTGCACCATTTTTTTAAGTATATAAAATCGCCGCGCACACTAAAACGTCTAATCTTTCTGTCAAAGCAAAGTATAGTATACACTGCAAATTGGGAAAATATGTTCAGGGCATGTGGACCAACATAACAATCTAAAATCGATAATCGAATGTGCGTTGCCCACGCAAATTTGGAAAATTGTCTCACTTTTTTTAACTGTCCTCGTGTTTAGAAACCGTAGACGAGTCGTTTCTGAGTTTAACCCATTTCTTTGTTTTTGTTTCAAAGATACGATCAGAGATTGAGTGCCGCAGAGACATCTGTTGGATCGTTTGGTAATGCCGCGTGCCCACGGTCGCTGAACATCGACACCTTACAACAGTCCGTGTCACATCGCGTTGGACGCGATTGCTAGCTAACTGGCTGGCCGGCACGTGGCAGTGGGCTGTGCCGCAGAGGCCAGACAGTCAACTAGCGATCGCGGTCTACTCCGAGGCCTACGAGAAAGACAGACCGCGACGCTAGCGGATTGGCCAGCCGCAGGAGCACAGCCTACTGTTTCATAGCGGCTAGCCAATCTGCTAGCGATCGCACCAGCAAAGGCCTCACTTGATCACATGATATGATGTGCGCGCCGCTTCCTGTCTTTCTCGTAGGCTTCGGGTCCACTCGGTGTGACGTGACTCCGACTGTTGTGAGCTCTCTAGACGGTGTCGGCTCGCTCCGGCTGGACGTCACACGAGCTTCAGTGGCGCCACTGCCTCCCCGGCGCGGCTGAGACAGTAGTGGCGCGGCACCCGGGTTCCCACAGGCTCAGGCGCGCTGCCACCAGAGTTATGATGGGGAGGGGGGTATTGTAACGATACTGCTGACCCCCTCATCTCAATGTTATCGTACGATACCGTCTGCCTGGTCCTCTCATCTCAGTGTCATCCTACGATACCGTCTGCTTCGGATCCGGAATCGTGTGGTTCAATAGTGATAAATGTTGCGTGTGAAGTTAAAAACGAAATAGCCAGCCTAGGAATCAGTGTAGGACAGTGTCTCGGTGATACTGTGTTTTAAACAAGTAATAAATTTCATTAATTAAGAGATTTGTATAAGACGTTTCCAGATAATTCTATAAACAATACTTTTGTCATTGTACATTATTTCAATAAATAGACAGACGAATGGTAAAAACTTTTCCATCTACAAAAAGACATTAAAATAAATAGCATTGTATATATGTTAGGCTCTTAAACAAGTTGTGTAGACCAGCTAATTGTGTAATTAATATAACAGACGAGATTTAAATATTATGATTCATTGTATATATGGACTGATGGGAGATTTTAAACCTAGTTTCAGAATGGACAAGAGATTTGATAGTTCAGTATATGTTAGGATCATGTATCATGTACTCATTAACTAATTAATTGACATTCAAAATCGCACTTTGTTGTCAACATAAAGATCGGAAATTACGACTTAAAAATATTTGATTCATCTAAAATTATTGTATATATAGTTTACATTTTATATTGTGATTATTTTTGTGTACATGAAATATTTTCTTTGCGTGTTTGTTAATTGTAAATCAGTATACTCAATTGTTATGAACAGTGGATAATGTTTCATAGCGGCCAGCCAATCTGCTAGCGATCGCGCCGGCAAAGGCCTCACTTGATCACATGGTATGATGTGCGCGCCGCACCCTGTCTTTCTCGTAGGCCTCGGGTCTACTCGGTGTGACGTGACTCCGGCTGTTGTTAGGTCTCCAGACGGTGTCGGCTCGCTCCGGCTGGACGGCACGCAAGCTTCAGTGGCGCCACTGCCTCCCCGGTCGGAGCAGAGACAGTAGTGGCGTGGCGCCCGGGTTCCCACAGGCGCAGGGGCGCTGCCACCAGAGTTATGGCGTCGGCGCGTATATCTGCCGGTGTTAACATCGGCGCCAGTCGATGCAAATCGGGCTGCCGATCCGCTCGCGCCCGTGTTCGCCGACGTTCGCATACGAAATTATTACTATTATACGGCCATAAATAAGGGCGCGCTGCCGTTTTAAGCACTCGGCTGGGCCGCGAGTATGATAAAGATCGCGCGCGCCGCGCGATGAAGTCCGCGGCCGTCCGCGCGGCCGCTGCATTCGTTAGAATAAATTTCCCAGCTGCCGCCGCGGGCGCGGGGGATCGCATTTCAGTATCGGACCGGACTGCTGATTGCGACAACTTTTGTTCCCCCGCCGATCGCTCGCTTACTGAATTTGCCTCGCCGGCTGCAGGCTGAGTTAGGGCCCCGCGAGAGCCCACAGGAATTATGCCTCGTGCCGCCGCGTTCCTGCATTTTTAGTCTGTCCGGAACGCTTGCCAATGCTCCGATATAATTTGCTCGCGTTATTTGGGGAGTGCTCCTCCGCGGCAACATTCAAATGAACAGACGGGCTGCGCGCTCCGGGACTTGTAGGGGCTCTTCCGAAATGGCCGCTTCTGCATTCGGAACACGAGGAACGGAATTACACGACGACCTCGAATTCGGAAGAGTTCTTCCTTTATAGCTTCGCGGACTGACCCTCAGGCGTTCCACAGGCAGCGGCGTAACTATTCGTTCCTCCAGGCGACATTCGTTGGATGCCTTTCAAGATACAGGGATGGATATATTCTGTAATCTTACAAGTAACAGCTTGACTCTGTCTTTTCCCCAGTCGGCCGCCGTGGCCGAGGGGACAGAGGCGCGCACGTCACAGCCTGCACGGCCGCTAGGGTCGGGGTTCGAATCCCCCCTCGGGCATGGATGTTTGTGTTGTCTTTAGTATAAGGTAGTTCTTAACTAGTTTGTAAGTTTAGGGACTGATGACCCCGCAGTTAAGTCCCTTAAGCTTAAAAAACATTTGAACATTTTGGTGGGGGGGGGGGGGTGGGAGGGGGCGAGCAATGGATGACCTAATGTGTAGTTATGGCTCCTATTGGTCTTGACGTAGGTTATGATTAATTTTGCTACCTGCCTGGGATGCATACTGGTTTCCATTAGACGATGTGATTCAGTTTAATTTCAATCTAATTCTCACTTACGATTTGCCCGTTCCATGATTTTGATTTAGATACGGTACGTGATCTACCCACCTAAACTTCAGCATTCTCATGTAGCATCAAATCCAAATTTCAAAACACTATGTATTCCTTTCGCCAGAAACCGTCAGCATCTACGTTTCACTCCCGTGCAACGCTACACTCCACAGAAATCCCTTAAAAGACTTCCTAACACTTAGATTAATAATCGATGTCAACAAACTTCTGTTCTTCAGAAAAAATGAGTATAATAATGTAGATTTTCGTTTTCCTTTAAACCCCATACTACCATATTAAAGTGTTGAATGTTGGACCTTATTCCGCAGATTAGTTCTGTAATAGAAGTTACAATGTCGAACGGTTGCATGCATTTTACCTAAGCTAGAGTTTGTCTTTTCCTTGAAATAACAAAATAATCTGTTAAAGGTCAGGTGTGTTTCATGCTATTTTATTTTTATGTAACTTTTATTTATATGAATTCTTCGTTTTAACGAATATGAAGAACTATTCCAAGGTATAATAATCTCATGCACCTAGGAACTAAACACTCGTCTTTACTTTGTGGTTATATTACCATATAAACACATGAAGTTTCTTAAAGTTGCTGTCAAAGATCTCGAAAATTTTTCACCAATGTAATTCACAGTCTAATTTCTTCATTTGTAGGTGATACACAAATAGGAACCATCATCGAAAAGTTAACCATCAATTATTGTCTTGGTTTCACGGCGGTAGAACATAGCGTCTTTATTTCTAACATGTGATTAACTAGTTGAAATCTCTGGATATCCAACTACCATGATAAATGAATCCACAAACTTCATGTATGGAGCTCTGAAACTCTATTTATCTATTTTACATACTTGAGTACATATATTTCCTTGTAATGGCACATAACTCTTTATATCAATTATTGTATTTACTCAGTATATATTCCTATAATCCATACGGTAAATAAATAAAAATAAATATACTTACGAGATTAGCCGAGAAAGTGGGGCACCGCATTTTTTTTTCAGCCGAAAAAATGTCGTATGAATTACTCGGACTTTTTTGAGTGCGAGTACAAAATTTCTGGCTCTTGACACAGATAAGGTAGCTGCAATGGCATTGGCGAAGCTAGGCTTGTGGTCTCTGGGATGGATGGGGGGGGGGGGGGATCAGCTCACAGAGATGTGGCATCTTAACTCAAAGTCGCCTTTTACAAAAGAGCTATAAAAGTGATATTCGTTGCATACCACATTATTATTATTTATTGAGATTTTCATTACAGTTGTTTACCTCCAACACAATAATTAACCCGGAAATGAGTACACCTAGTACATAGGTCTTAAACTAAATATTCCAGATATTGCTCTAGGTGTCTCGATCCCGCGTGTCCTTTTCTTTTGTTCCAAGTCTTCCTACTGTGTGTTGGACATTTTCGAGCTATGTGCTCACAGGTTGTCGCCTTCTTCTTCTTCCCCTCAGCTTACCAATCCAGTGCCAGTTTCGCTATTCCAGTGTCCTCCATTGTTGGTGCATGCCCATACCTCTGTAATATGTTTTAATCATTACTTCATCTATTATTTCTTTTATTTTTCTTATCACCAAAAGCATGTAGTAATGATCCAACATTCAGCTGAAAATTGTGAGACGGGAAGTCAGGCTCATCCAAGGCGTTTAAAAGTTCATTTGGGTAGTTGGTGACTTCATCTTCGTTTGTTACACTGTCAATAGATCTGAATGAATGCAGAATACCAACGATTTGATTCTGAATTACGAAGTTAAAGTCATCCACATTTTTGTTCTTCGTCGCCAAAACTACATCGTGTTAGCAGTTATGTATTGGAACGCTTTGGTAATGAACTCGTCTTCCGCTGAGACAAATTGCAGAAATTCCAAAGAGATGAAATCAATTCTGTTGTTACATCGACAGGAACTCGACCATTACCTATAGTCAGTAACTGTTCGGAGAAATCTTGAGTAGATGGATCATCGTGCAATGAAAATCACATGTCTGCTGTCAGCTTACGTTTCTTCACATAGAGTTATGATTAGAAGCAAGCGTTTATTTCATTGGCAGGCGTCGATCTTGAAATTACTGGCAGTGTTTGGCGGGAATCGTCAGATAATAAAATCACTTCGCCTCTAAAACATCTCGAGTCGGGTCTTTCAATGTTCGGTCAAGTGCATCCAATACGCGTTTGTGTTCCATTGTGCCCCAGACGATGATTTAAGATGCCATTAAAACATTAGCCATTGCCGAATATTTCGCTACGTTACATGTCGGCTGTTGAAAGTATAACGGCAATTTTAAGGCTGATTGAGCCGTACGGCATCCTTCTACAATGTGGTCGCTATTACAACGAGGCAACTGCTACCGCAATGTCGGGCCTCGCACGAACAGAGGCCAATATCTATTACATAAGAAACGTTTTCTTCCGCGGCGGAGCGGCCGAGCGCATTGAGGCGCTATGCTACGATGCACGAGGTCGTTCCCCGTCGGGGATTCGAATCCCCCCTCGGCCATTATAAGTTTAGCGACTGATGACCCCGCAGTTAAGTCCCATAAGCTCTACAAACATTTGAAACATTTGATTTGAAATGTTTTCCCAGTTCCACCGGTGGCATAAAGGAAAAAAAAAGCCACCATTTCCATCATCAATTGCCTTCAGTATCATACACTTCCCTTTGTTGAGGGTGCAACAGAGGTACATTCATTTGAAATGACTGGTATATTTCATGTCGATGATATTGACGTTCACGTTCAAATTCTTGATTAAATACACTATTCATTCCACGATCTGCCGCAGGCATTCATAACCTTACAAAGAAACTGTCGAACATGACGTATCACATGACTTCTATCAATTGCGAAGTATTGTTATGAATATTCTCATTCACCTGAAGATTTGGATTTCTGGAACGGGCATAAATTCTATGTAAAATGTCGTCTGACATATTATCTTTGTATTTGTTCCAAAGGTCACATGGATTGGATAGCAAGTATATCGAAATAATGATAGCAGTGTTTGTAATTGAGTTGGACATGCAGAAATAATTGGTACTTCGATTCTCGTGTTCTAATTATTATCAAGCAATTTGAGCTCTTTACATGCAGTACGAAATGTTGGGCACACTATACCATTAAAGGTCTGTAGAGATTCAAAATATGTTGACCTACGAAAATTCACTATCAGCTTCCGCCAATAGAAGCATTCTTCCGATGAAATGTGTAATTACGCCGAAGGGCATCAGTGGAACGCACATCCGGGTGACCAGGAAACGCATCGCCTAGCTTCCGACGTACAAATTTCTTTGACGAAGCATTCCAATGGTAATAACGTGGTATTTCCAAGCAAAGGAACGTCCGTTCAATGGGATCGTTCTGGGAAAACGCAAAGACACTGGTTAGTGTTGTCGCTTTAGGTGATTCAGCACGTTGAGCAGCATTCGTTGTGATGAAATAAACTCTTTGACCATTCTCGAGATGGTCCGCGAAATGTACAACAGTGCAATGCCGTTAATGAATTGGGAATGACAATATACACCATATCGCCTCACTGCTGTACACATAACGACTAACTCGATAGCGCGTAGTTTCATCGTTATCAATGAAGGTTAGGATGCCAAAAACCACAATATTACTGCCTTTTGTGACATATTTCCATATGTAATTATTAGACTTCGGCGAATTGCAATACTTAACGTCAGAATGTGTCTTGAATGTTGTGGAAAGAAGAGGCGAATATCGAGCAATCAAACTTTTGTCGACCACGAAACTTCCATTGTGTTAATTTGACATTTATCATGGGGACATCGTCCCCGATCAGTGGATAATAATCGTTGTCAGTGATGGTCCCTGCCATGAATTTTCAAAGACAACTTTTGGAACACCCGCCGTCTACCGTGCACGGTAATTGGAGGCTGGTGGTATCACACACTCCGTGAATCATATTCGCAATTACCTCATCATCATGTTGGTCTGGATTGGTTTCGGGATCAGGAATCTCGGCACATATCATCTGTTAGGTCTGTTCGAATTCTTGCGACTAACCAAATGAGAATGTGAGCGTGCGGCAAGCTCCGGCTTTGCCATTCGACTGAATACATCCAGCATCGAGTATCCCGAAAGATGTGTTGCTTAACAATGTAGTTCATCAGTGACCGGTGTCATGTACCGGTGGTTCGCCTGATGAACGGACAACCCGCAATGCTCCTTCGTAGTTTACTGGCCTGAAGTGAAAAAAGTGAAATTAGTGATTTAGATGTAATCTGAAGTCATTATTCCCTAAAGGGACGTGTGAAATTACTAAATACCCAAAGGTCACTTTTAGCATATTCGAATGCGGTTAAGATAAATAATTTAAGCTTGTTTACCATTCCTTTGCTCAATATTCTCCAAACAAACTGTCCCTCATAAGTTAGTCGCTTCTTAGTACCTCCTGGATAATGAATTTTGCAGTTAATGTAGTGGTTCCTGACCATGTTGAACTGTAATTCAAAACAGCCCTCCAAAGTTGTGCATTCAGTTAACGATTCAACCATTAGAAATTTCAGGGAAAATCTTCAGCAGTTGGACTGGGATGAGGTGTATAAGGAACCTGACGCTAATTTAAAATATAACTTACTTCATGATACTTTTGTAAGTGTATTTGAAAATTGTTTCCCCAAGAAAATAGTTAAATATAATGTTAAGAAACCATGAAAGAAACCATTACTTATAAAGGAATAATAATATCTTGTAACCGAAAAAAGAAACTCTATCTAACAGCAAGAAAGAATAATGACACAGGAGCAGTCAAAGATTATAATAACTGCTATGCTACATTAAGTAAAGTTTTAAAAAATCCAGAAGTATGTGCATCATGTTTGAGATTAGTACCACTGATAACTAAATTAAAACAATTTGGAATATTAATATCAGGGAGACAGGGCAACCAAGAGCACTGGGAGACAGCATTATCATCAAGGTGAATGAAACGTTTACAACTTACAAGCGAGAAGTTGAAAACATTGTAATAATAATTTTTTAAATGTTGTGGAGAAAATAGGATATAAATGTTTATTAGAAGAAGCGAGGCAGTTAATGGTACAGGCCATACCTACACAATTTGATACAATAGAAATTCTACCCATCTTTCCTTCTGAAAATACGAAAATGATAAACTCTCTCAAAAGCAAAAGCTAACATGGAATTGATGGTATTTCCAGGAGGATAATAAAAGCTTGTCCTCAAAAAATAAGCAGTACTCTTAGCTACATATGTAATAGTTCTCTGAAATTGGGTGTTTTCCTGATAACTGAAATATACTATTGTTAAACCACTGCACAAAAAAGAGGATACTCTGATGTCAACAACTATCGCCCCACCTAATTCTGACAGCGTTATCCAAAATTCTTAAAAAAGAAATGTATTCTAGAGTAGCTTCACACATATGTAAAAATAAAGTTCTAACAGAATGTCGGTTTGGTTTTCAGAAAGGAATTTCAACAGAAAACGCTATATATACTTTCACCAATGTAATATTAAATGCTCTGAATAACCGGACATCACCCATTGGGATTTTTTGTGATCTTTTCAAGGCTTTTGACTATGTAAATCATGGAATTCTTCTAGATAAAGTGTTGTGGTATGAATGGGACAGTGTACAAATGGTTTAAATCATACCTAACAGGAAGGGTTCAGAAATTGACGTAAGTAATTCACATAATATGCAAAAAAAAAAAAAAAAAAAAAAAAAAAAAAAAAAAAAAAAACAAAAAAAAAAAAAAAACGTGTGATTCCTCAAATTGGGGAACAATCAAAGCTGGGGTGCCACAAGGTTCGGTCTTGAGCCCTTTGCTTTTCTTAATGTATATTAATGACATGCCATTCTATATTCATGAAGATGCAGAGTTGGTTATTTTCGATGATGATACAAGTATAGTTATTACACCTGACATACAAGAACTAACTGAAGGAATTGTAAACGACGTCTTTCAGAAAATCATTAAGTGGTTCTCAGCAAATGGACTATCAATAAATTTTGATAAAATACAGTACTCACAGTTCCATACTGTAAATGGAATGACACTATTAATATAGACTTTGATCAGGAATCTGTAGCAAAGGTAGAATATTCAAACATTTCAGGTGTATGCATTGGTAAGGGATTGAACTGGAAAAAAATTGTAGATCTGCTGAAACGTTTGAGATCAGCTACTTATGCTATTAGAGTGATTGCAAATTATCGTGATATTCATCTCAGTAAATTAGCTTACTACGCCTATTTTTATTCTCTACTCTCGTATTGTATCATTTCCTGGGGTAATTCATCATTGAGTTAAAAAGGTATTGATTGAACAAAAGCGTGTAATCTGAATAATTGCTGGAGCCCATCCAAGATCATCCTGCAGACACTTATTTGAAGAGGTAGGGATATTCACAATAGCTTCGCAGTATATATTATCAATTGTGAAATTTGTTATTACCAATCCTCCCGAATACAAAAGCAATAGCAGTGTACATAACTACAACACTAGGAGGAAGAATGGTCTTCACTATTCAAGGTTGAATCCAGCTTTGGCACAGATAGGGGTGATTATGCTGCCACTAAAGTCTTTGGCCACCTACCAAACACCATCAAAAGCCTGACAGATAGCAATGTAGCATTTAAAACTAAATTAAGAGAATTTCTGAATTCTACACTATAGATGAATTTTTAGATATAAATTGGTAAATCTGAAAAATGATAAAAAATTAAAAACATAAATTTAGAAAAAGTGTGTCATGTAATATTTAGCTCAAAGCAGTAATTTGTAAAGACACCTTTCATTAACCTGACACGTTCCACATCATTACGAAGTGTCGTATTCATGATCTATGGAACAAATACTAATCTAATATACTAATTTTATATTTCAATGTTACCTGTCGCGTGTGAGGTGTCGTCGTCAGTTCGTCTTGTTATTGTGTCGAAATCTTTCTCCAAATCTACACATGCTAAAAACGTAGGTTTGCCATTCTTCTAAGATAAGTGGATGATGTTACAAATACATTGAAAACGTTGCCTGCCTAGCGTCTTCGTTGTGCGCGAAGCTATTCAACGACTCCTAGCGCCGTACGCTAAGGGATACGAACTTGATTACTATGTGAAATACGCTTGTTTAGACACATTCGGCCAGCCCTTTCACAAAAATCCTGTGTGCACAACAATTAGTTCTTTTTATTTTCTTTCTCAACATTGTCTTAACAGAAAAAGGGGAAACTTGCATGTATATATTGCTGTTTTATGATCAGAAAAATGATACAGAAAATGACTCATCTCTTACTTTGAATGTCTTTCCATTCAGAGATTAACAATATTATCCTTACAGACCCAACAGCTGCCACAGACGATATACCAATGATGCCTACTGAGACGAAGAACCATGCGGAATGGCATCGTGGTCTAATACGTTATGCTGCCGTTCCGCCTGAGTTTCGAGTCCTCCCTAGTTTAACTAGGCTCTAAGTCTAGGGACTGATGACCATAACAGTTTGGTCCAATAAATTTACAAACATTTGAACATATATGAGACGCAGCGAGCCGGTGATAACGATACGGAATAGGATGTGTCAACAAAGAGAGCAAAGTGGAAAAGATTAGGCTGTTTTCCTAATTGCCAAACATATTTATCAAATGAGAAGCATTGCCGGGTACGGTAGTAAAACATATACATAAACCTCTCATGCCAATCATTTTATTAGGCTTACACAATCTTCATCAGAAAGATAACAATTTGAAAGACTAGAGCTGTGATCTTCAAATTGTCAGCACATTTAAATTAGTGTGTTTTGCTCAAATATTTAGGATTAGAACCAAGTCATTCAAGGACAACATCGATAGTTCAGCATAACGTCATCTACCAGTAAAATATGCCTGCGGCTGTCGTTGTAATAGCAAAGTGTAGCTTCAGCAGACCTGTTGGATGCCTTACAATCGTATGCGCAAAGTCTATGTGTCATGTCGGTGCGTTATAAAAGAAGGCGCATTGTCAGGATGAGTGAATGTGATGTATCCGTCCTGCAATTTTGTGCTCGTGTGGGATGAAGTTACACGGCAGTGTAATGATTTGCAGAAGCCCGTAATATGCGGCGAGACGAATCGCGTCGGGTGAGGCAGACCACCCCGAAAAAAAATCGACACCCAACCCGTATGATATTGCAGGACAGATATGCTTCCTACTCAGCCGGGCGCAAAAGTTGAACAGTGAAACACTTCGTACGCTTTTAGTGGTGACACTCCGTTGGCCATTATTATAGCATGAGTTGCGTGTGCGCCATCCACGTCTCCGCCAAACTTTGACCAATGGACTGGAACAAATCACTGTGCATTTGAACAATATATCGATCTACATAAATACGCTGCTAGTCACAAAGAAGTGCATGGCGGAGGGTTCGACGAAGCGCGTTTATGTTACTTCTCTACAGTTCCAATCTCTAACAGCTCACGGGGAAAATGAACACCTAAATCTGATTTCTCTTATTTTATTCTGATGATCATCTCTCCCTACTTAGGTAGTTAATAACAAAATATGTTAGATTCGGAACAGATAGTTGGTGAAAGAAATTTCGCAAATAGATGTCGTCAAACGAATAACGCGTTTCTTTTAATGATTTCCATCCTTCAATCCGCAGACTGGTTTGATGCAGCTCTCCACGCTACCCTGTCCTGTGCAAGTCTCTTTATCTGAGAATACGTTCGGCAACCTACATAGTTTTGAATCTGTTCACTATCGCAATAAAACAAAACCATCTGCCCGTCTCTGAACTTTCTCAAAATCGTCCGTCAGCCCCACTAGGCGGGGACCCTACAATGCGCAGCAATACTCCAAAATAGAGCGCACAAGTTATGGTGTAGGCAGTTATTTTAGTAGAACTGTTGAATCTTCTAAGTGTTCTGCCAATGAAATGTAGTGTTTGGGTCGCCTCCCCTACTATATTTTCTGTGTGTTCTTTCCAATTTAAGTTGTTCATGTGCATCTTCATGTTTTCGCGGCGCATTGACTGTTCAAAAAAGTTTCGGGCGTGAATAAAGTCACATAGCTGCACACCGGAAACGTTTTCGATACGTTGTTCATAATTGTTACTCCCAGGTATTTTGTTGAATTTACGGCCTGTAGCTTTGATTGATTTATCGTATAAATGAAGTTTAACGCATTTATTCTAGTGGGTATACGGATGACTTTACAATTGCTAATTATTGCACCATGCTAATATCAAAATAATTTTGCAGTTGCTTTTGATCTTCTGGTGACTTTACAAACCGATAAATGACAGTCTAAGAGAGCTACTTAATTTGTCTCCTAAATCGTTTATAAAAATAAGGAACTGTAGGAGTCCTGTAACACTTCCCTGGGGAACTCCAGGTATCACTTCTGCTTTACTCGTGACTTAACGTCAATTACAACGTACTGTGTTCTTTCTGATAGGAAACCACGAATCCAATTACACAACTATGGCGATATTTCATAAGCATACAATTTCATTAGAATTACACATACGTGTAGTAAACATTCACCAGGTGAGTTCAGCATCGATCGATACCCTACAGCATGCCATCAGCGCTTTATTCGAGTTGATGCCATCACGTGAGGAACGAGTTATCAGTACCCATGGCAGACCCTGAGCCTACTACACAATAGGACACATGCTGAAACTAGGTGTCTGAAATGCTAATTATTTTCTGCTGAACGTTGTAATGAACATGTCCTCGAAATATGAACTTCGGTGTCTATGAACATGACTGACGTCAACAGCAAATCATCGACAATATGATACGTGTCTTTCTGGATCTTTGTCACAATAGAAAAATTCTTCAGGAGAGTGAGGCCGCATTGTAAATATTTAGAACTGTCCGATGTTTTGGCCAATACTGAAATAGCGGCCAAAATATCCGATAGTTTTAAAGACTGACAATGCGAGTCCTCAAACTGAAGAATTTCATTAATCTGTTTTACAATTATTTGGTGCTAATCTTTTCACTAAGAAAGTAGCACGTAAGAACTGTTGCATTTGAAGTTCACCGGAGTTTCCAAATAACATTTATACGTTGACCTGGGTAAATTGAAGGAACATAAGGTTCTTGAAAGTTTCAGACAGAGCTTTAGGCAGCAGCAAACGGAAACAGGGGAAAATAACAAAGTAGAAGATGATTGTGTAGCTTTGAGGGATGAAATAGTAAAGGCAGAAGAGGTTCAAATAGGCAGAAAATCAAGACCCACAAAAAATTCTTGGATGTCACAGGAAATATTGAATTTATTTGATGAAAGGAGAAGCAATAATTGAACAGGAATTATTGAATTTATTTGATGAAAGGAGAAGCAGTAATTGAACAGGAATTATTGAATTTATTTGATGAAAGGAGAAACAGTAATTGAACAGTAATTATTGAATTTATTTGATGAAAGGAGAATCAGTAATTGAACAGGCGACTAAAAATGAGATTGAGAAGAAGTGCAAAGTGGCTACGCAGGAATGGCTGGAGGGCAAATGCAGGTCTGTAGACGAATGTAAAACTAGGGGAAATATACCGGGGTTGGAGCTTAAATGCCGGCGCGGTGGCCGAGGGGACTGAGGCGCGTCAGTCACGGTCTGCACGGTCACTACGGTCGGGGGTTCGAATCCCCCTTCGGGCATGGATATTTGTGCCGTCTTTAGTATTAGCTGGTTCATAAGTAGTTTGTAAGCTCTACAAACATTTGAACATTTGGAACTTAAATAGTGGCAACTATTTATTCAAAACCGATAAAAAAGCGTTACATGTTTGCACCTGCTACCGTCCTTCAAAGTAGTCACCAGCCTTATGTAAAACTCGTTGCGAATGATGTGGAAGGCGTACTATACCATTAGCAAAGCCGATTCTGTTGCTGGTGGGAATGAAGCGGTCTACTGCCTGTCGAATCCCTGGAACAGATCTGAAGCGAATGTCACGAAGTGGTTCCTTCATCTTCGGAATCAAATCAAAGTCACAAGGACACAAGTCAGGAGAGTATGGTGGATGGTACAGCACTTCCCAGTCCCATTGACTGGAGAGAGCAGGTACAGCTTCCGTTTTATGCACCCGCACATTGTCGTGCAAAATGATGGGTTGGTTGCGCACTGTCCACTAACGCGGCAGCAGTATCCACGTCTTCTTCAGAAAGCTGAGACGACCTGCCCGATGCATGTCTGCCACAGTTTTCCAACCTTCGTTGAAGGTTCTTAGCCAAAGTGCCATTGTTCTATACGGCAATGCCGATTCCCCGCACGTCTCTTGAAGACCTCTGGCACATTTAATCTTGATCCAACTACGTTGTTCCTCTTTCTCTCATTTTATTATGATGATCATGTCCCATATGGAGGTTAGTGTTGACAAAAGATGTTCTCATTCAGAACAGAAAGCTAGTGAAAGAAATCTCGCAAATAACTTTCGATGCAAGGCACAACTCCTTTATTCTAATGTTTTCCACCACAACTCATAACATTATTTCTGTGACTCTCTCTCCCCTATATCGCGATAATACAAAATGAAATGCTCTTCTCCAAACTTTCTGCATCAGTCACACTTGGTGAGGATCCCACAATGCACAGCAATACTCCAAAATAAGACGCACAAGTGCACTATAAGAAATGTATTTCGAAGAACTGTTGTACCTTTTAAGTGTTGTGCCAATGAAACGTAGGCTTTGATTCGCCTTCTCTGCAATATTTTCTGTATTCTTTCAAAACGTATTTGGTGGTAATTGTTATCCATACGTAGTTATTTAAAGTTGATAGATTGATCGTGTGAATTGAGTTCAACGAATTTGTTTGAGTGTTCATATGAATGTCGTCACAGTTACCATTATATAGCGTCAATTGCCGATTTTTGCACCATGCAGATTTTTTTTTTTTTTTTTTTTTTTTTTTTTTTTTTTTTTTTTTTTTTTTTTTTTTTTTTTTTTTACTCATCATCTGCGAGCTGTGCAAGAGAGGTGCTCACGTTGGTTCAAAAATAATCATAAAGATAATTAACAGTATGCACCCTATAGAACTTTCCTGGGGTGCTGTTTGGCAGGAAATCACGAATCCAATCGCACAAACGTGACGATATTCCGTAAGCAATCTAATTAGGAGACGCTTGTAAGGTACAGTATCAAAATCTTTCCGGCAATCTAGAAATACGGAAACTATTCGAGATCCCTTGCCGATAGCATTCATCATATCATGTGAGTAAAGTCCTATAAAAGAACGATACTCTCTGATTTCGTGTTACCTTCGAAGTAGTATATAATGTTTGAGGAAAGTAAGTGTTCTAAAATTCTGCTGCAAATCGATGTCAGTGATTCAGTATATGCCTGTAATTTTTCACATTACTGCTATCGCCTTTCTTGAATATTTGAGGGACCTGTGCAGGTTTGCAGTCTTTGAATACGTTTCTTTCGCTGCGCGAGCGGTTGTATATGATGGTGCTATTGCACCAGTATCCTCCTAAAGGAAAGTAATTGGTATACTGTCGGGACCGGAAAACTTGCTTCTCTTAAGTGATTTATATGGGTTTAATACTACAGGTATATCTAACTTTAAATTACGCGTGTTGGTAAGTTTTCATTCTTAATCAGGAAACTTTGCTTCGTCTTTCTTTGTGAAGAAACAAGTGACCACACCGTTATGACGACTTTCTTGGCACGTAACATTCCACGACGAGCACCCGCTTTCTCCACAATCAGTAGGGGAGACCGCGGCATATTGGCCATAGGGGAACGATGGTCCAGTCGAATTAGTTCATATAACAGACGCTAGCTCGTCTTAGGAATCAATCAGAAAGTAGGTAGCACTGTCCCTCTCCTTATACAGGGCCAATATCGCAGGCGTCAAGGTTTTGGACAAGCTGCAGTCGTCGGTTAATGTGTCTTCTTTAACTTTTGCTTGCTTTAGGCGCAACGGGGTGAGTAGTATAATAAAAGATCGTACATTAAGGATTATATCTATGTGGCACACAAATTTAATTGCTTCAGTGGGTTCTCTAAAGAACGGAATTTATTGTAAAGATTGCGATGGGGCAGGTTGGCCCAGAGAGGACGGGGCACGATGGCCAGCCGAGACAACCTGTCACCTCCTATAGGAGCTGTACTTCTTTAAACTTGATGAAAGGTTGGTTACTTTTAATGATAACAAAGTTTATAATTCTTCGGGTTTATTACATTATTAACATAACTGTCGAAGTTAAAAATATATTTATACGTTTCAGAGGTCAAAAGATCAACATATTCACGAGATAAAAAGCGTTGAATAAACCCCAACTAGTAAATTTTATTTTAATCGTAAACAGTGATCTGAGAAGTCAAAATCTCGCTCATTTCCTTGTTTTCAAAACATGAGTTACTGCTCTGGTCTAAACGTTTGTTTTATTTGTAGTATCATAAAAATGATCTAAATTATACAAGAATGAAAGAGGAATGATTTCTAAAGATACGATGCTAAGAGCAGTTTTAGAAGTAAAAGAAAAGGAAAGATCTGTGAGACTGTTAGCGAAGACTTTGAGATTCCAAGAAAATCGTACTGGAAGTACTGTGCTAACTACTGACAGACCTCGTGTCAGTTTGCACACGTAATTGGACCAAAGCATTGGAAAGAAATACTGAAGAAAAATCAGATCACAGGCTAGAAAAGCCCTTTTTCAAAACGAAAAGCTGGTGATAATGACGACGACGATGAAGAGTCACCGTGCCTTTTTGAAACAGCCAACTGGAGAACAAAGAATTCAGTTCACGAACTGTAAGCGTTGTGCTTATCAGAGATGCGTGAAAAATGAAATCCGTGGGCTATTTTATGAGGGTTTGTGCTGATACTTTGGAGCTGCACATTGACTAAAGCTGACTGCTACACTATAAATCGTAATAAGTTTAACCTGTCCTGTTGTCATAGTCCTCAATGTTAAGCATTTAACTCACTATTAAACTTGATGTTATGTACATTAAAGTATATTTCTTGATAAATGTTAGTTTTAGTTTGTTTTCCTAGTTATACTTACCAAAAGACTGCATGGGTCAACGTGCACCAGCCTCTTGTCCAACTTAACGCACTGAGGTAGGGTCGGATTGACCCACTTGTCATATGTCCAGTAATTAATTTTTTTTTTTTTCTAATACTTCAACTGATATTTTGAAGCTTAATAACTGCCATCCAGATTCAGTAAAGAAAGACCCATCTAATATTTAACAATAATTTCATAAATTTAAATACGTCAAATAAATTGATACCAACAAAGATTCTTTTTAAAATATGGCCAACGTGCCCCGGTCTCCCCTACCAACGCCCTCTTTGCTCTGCTCCACTCCATTCACACTGTCCGCTCTGCGCCCTGAACCGGCGTGGATCACGTGGAGGGCGTACACGTGGTGAGCGCATCGCGGTGTGGTCACACTAATACCACTCACGTCAAGTCGAATCCAATCGTTACATCCACTTTCATTAGTATCACTTTGTATTATGAGTCTGGCAGGGAGATGCTGTGATTTCAAAACAAAAATCCGTGTAAGTTTGTGTAGTACTCGCATACCTCTCATTTTATACTATTCGAATAGTTGCGAATTGTAACGGTTTTATTAGTCCAAATACGAGTTTCGTGCGGTTATCGGATCATCATATTGTAGTGGGACAAAATATTATTACGTCAGCTCAGTTTTGCAGGTAAAAACATGTTTTTTTATGTTGTTAATAATTTTAATATAGTAATTTTTGAGTTATGATTTTTTTTTAAAATGTGTGTTGTTTCCTATGCTTCATGTCCGGTGATAACGGAGCAACCTACAAGAACAGTGTCTTCTCTGCGGAAGCCAAAGAAGACATAGCTGGCCACAAATCGTCGCGAGTCGACAGCCGCACAGCCAGAGAAGATCCTGTTTCAAGACCTTCGTTGCCAACCGTCACAATGAAATAAATAAAATAAATGTATTGTCATAAGTTGTTCATGATTGTATGTTCAGAAAACAGTTTCACTCTTTATGATGAGTCCTTATGACAGAGATCAGACTTTGTGTTATATTATATACTAGCTGAAAACCCGCCATTACCCGGGTATTTATTTATTTATTCCTCTCATTTTCCAGGTATATATTCATTTGTATAAGGGCTGTATGTCTGTAAAATCTCTTGGGATTGCTATTAGTAGTAAAGAAGTAATAGATTAAAACTTGGTGCGTGATGGGGCGGTTTTCCGTAATCGTTACTATTTATGTGCTCATATCTCATGAACTATGTGTCGTACTGTGATGAAATTTAGAAGGTACACTCAAATATATGCATGTATACTGTTTGTCAAATTTCCTGTGGCCAATTTGTAGTGTACAAATTATAAATTGTAACGTCATACCGAGAGCCGAAGTTTCACACCATAAACAGCGGAAAAGTAGCAAGCGAAAACTTTTTTCCTTTCATCATTTTACTATGGTTACCAGCGAGAAAAAGTTTAATAAAGGTTTGAAATTATGTTTAAAGTTTGTTGTAAGTCGCTAGGTATTCTCATTCTCATACAGTGTATTTCGAAAGTCTCGCCGCATTATATGACATTTTTAGCGATTTCTACTGGTTATGACGTAATATCTTTTGAACCATTCTTAACCATGCAGCAATTGTTACCTCACGGTAAGGAATGTGTGTACCAAATTTGGTTGAAATCGGTCCAATGGCGTAGGAGAAAATGACCAGCATTGTCGCAAAGTGCAGCAGTTTTTCGCGCATCTCATTGTTTATGACTTCATATCTCGTGAACTATATATCGTATGTGATTCTCACACTTACGGCGACCGTCCTCATGGATTGAAGCTTATGCGTAGAAAATTTCATGAAGATTGGAACAAAACTGTAGATTTGTAAGCAACACGTACAAATATACGGACACTCTGCTTTATATATTTGATGGATTTGTGACTTAAAAAAATAAAACGTTAAATTTTGCTTCAAGTGTCAGTGTTTAGAGAACAGTTATTTCAGCTGTTGAGAAGAACGAGCATTTATATATTGTGCTGAAACTATATTACAAAATTATTTACAGATTTATTATTTTTTTATTATTTTTTTTATTTTTTTATTTATTTTTTTATTTTTTTTTTACTTGAGAGAAGTTTAGGAACTCAGCTATAATATTACTGATTAAAAAACAATGAGTTCGTATTTTACAAATCGATATATTTTTTCAACTGATTCAACGAATAATATCTGTGGTTTACGAAACATATGACGGAATTTCAGCAAGATTGAAAATTCTACAGAGCTATATACCAAATTTTGAACTTTAAAGTATTATGTTTTAGGAACAGTTTCATTTTCTCTTAGCTTGCACAAGGATCTAGAAAGAAACATTTAGAGATTTTTACTATAATTGAACAGTGAAGTTTCAGTTATACTTCGAGTGTTGTGGAATGGCCAGGATCGAAGTCCAACACGATCTTACTGAAGAACTTTACTTTTGAACCTACCGGCCGTGTCCCGCTACAATAACTGTTGAATGCTGGTGGCATACACGTGTGTCACGTCGAGAAACGGTGGAAAGCACCTTAAAAGTTCAAAAGTTATCGTAACTGACACCATAGCAGAGAAAGCGCAGTGCATCGGTAGGTCCACACTTACAAATAACAGTTTAAAATCTTCAATTGTTTGTAAATCTGTGGGGCAAACTGCTGACGTCATCGGAAGCTAGACTTACAAACTACTTAAATAAAACACATCCCCATGCTCGAGGGAGCACTAGAACCTCCGACGGGGAACGGCAGGAAAGGCAGCTGATTTTTATAGGACTACTAGCGCCAGTGTCTAAAGTGACGACACTGCCAGTGATTTTTGTTATACGCTACGACAGCAGTGCTCCAAGAGGCTGCCAAGGTACATTTCTGAATACGATGTCGGATAAGTATGAATAGTACCGTTAATTGATTTTTACATCTACATCTACACCTACATACATACTCCGCAATTCACCGTAAGGTGCGTGGCGGAGGGTACACTGTACCACTACTAGGCATTTCCTTTCCTATTCCACTCCCAAATAGAACGAGGAAAAAAAGAATGCCTATATGCCTCCGTACGAGCCCTAATTTCTCTTATCTTGTCTTTGTGATCTTTACGCGAAATATAAGTAGGTGGCAGCAAGATCGTACTCAGCTTCATATTCCGGCCCTCTAAATTTACTTAACAGAAATTCACGAAAAGAACGTCGTCTATCTGCCAGCGATCCCCAATTGAGTTGCCGGAGCATTTCCGTGACACTCGCGCATTGGTCGAACCTACCGGTAACAAATCTAGCTGCTCCCCTCTGAACCGCCTCTATGTCTTCCTTCAAACCGATCTGCTGCGTGCCAAACACTTGAGCAATACTCAAGACGTGATCGTACAAGCGTTTTATACGCGGCCTCCTTTACAGGTGAAGTACATCTTCCCAAAATTCTTCCAATAAACCGAAGTCGGCTGTCCGCCTTACTCACAACTGTCCTTACATGTTCGTTCCATTTCATATCGTTCTGCAATGTTACGCCTAGATATTTGAACGACTCGACAGCATCAAGAAGCTCACTACTAATGCTGTATTCGAAAATTATAGGATTGTTTTTTCTACTCATGCGCATCACCTTACATTTTTCTACATTGAGAGCTAGCTGCCATTCTTCGCACCAACTAGAAATTTTGTCTAAGTCATCCTGTATGCTATTACAGTCAGTTACAGACGACACCCTCCCATACACCACAGCATCATCAGCAAACAGCCGCAAATTACAATTTACTCCGTCCATCAGATCATTTATATAGATAGAAAATAATAGCGGTCCTATCACACTCCCCTGGGGCACGTCTGACGATACACTCGTCTCTGATGAACACTCGCCGTCGAGAACAACGCACTGCGTTCTATTACTTAGGAAGTCTTCCAGCCTGTCACAAATCTGTGAACCTATTCCATAAGCTCGTATCTTCGTTAGCAGTTTGCAGTGAGGCACCGCGTCGAATGCCTTTTTGAAGTCGAGAAAAACACAATCCGCCTGTTGCCCTTCATCCATGGCTCGCAAGATGTCATGTGAGAAAAGAGCAAGTTGAGTTTCACATGAACGATGTTTCCTAAACCCGTGCTGATTCGTGGAAAGAAGCTTTTCCGTTTCAAGGAAATTTACTATATTCGAACTGAGAATATGCTCTAAAATTCTACATGAAACTGATGTCAACGATATTGGCCTGTAATTGTGTGGGTCAGTTCTCTTTCCTTTCTTATAAACGGGAGTCACCTGCGCTTTTTTCCAATCACTAGGAACTTTGCGCTGAATTAAAGATTCGCGATAAATGCAAGCTAAGTAGGGGGCCAATGCTGCAGAATAGTCTTTGTAAAATCGAACTGGTATTCCATCCGGACCAGCAGACTTTTTTGTATGTAGCTCTCTCAGCTGCTTCTCTACACCGGAAATACCTGTTGCTATGTCCCCCAAACATGGAACAACATGGAAGCTATGTAGTGCGGTAAAAATCGGCAGTAACTACAAAATAACTCCAAATTATTCTTTATTAGCTTTCCTAAGAACCATTTGAACGTACGAAACGGTTCATTCCAGGACAATTTATTTACGATTCTCTTATACCTAAGACCTGTTTATGAAGAGTTTCATTTTCTAGTACGCACAAAAAGTGAGTAATAAACAACAGAAGACTCGAAATTTTCCAAAAACGTAAAGGTCTCTTCACTAAAATTCCAGTCAAATCAGTAGGTGTTGATCATAAGAAACTTATATGGAATGCAATACCTACATTACGTAATGTACCACATCAGCCACAGCCACCACATCTGTAGCTTAAGGAAAAACCTTCACAAATGTGACAAGAAAACTTCGGAAAAAAAAATTAACCAGCAAAGTTGAAATCAATCCTCAATTGTTGCTACAGATTAGATTAGATTAGTTGTTTCGTTCCATAGATCCGTGTTAAGGTGATCCTCGTGGATGTGGAACATGTCATTTTTTTACATGTTGATAATATAATAACTAACACAAATAAATGAATCATTTGGTTCTATTTAAGAATTCGTCATTGGAGTAGAAGGAGTTGGCCACTAGAAAGTCTTTTAGGCTCCTCTTAAACTGATCTGTATTTGTACCTCAATTTTTTATGGTTGTTGGTAAATTATTGAAAATGTGTGTTCCTGAGTAGTGAACCCCTTTTTGAACTAATGTAAGGGCTTTTAAGTCCTTGTGTGGATCATTTGTGATCCTAGTATTGTAGGTATGAACTGAGCTGTTTGTTGGGAAAAGGAATATATTATTTATGACAAATTTCATTAAGGAATAAATATACTGAGAGGCAGTAGTTAATATACCCTGTTCCTTGAAGAGGCTTCTGCAGGATGTCCGTGAATTTACACCACAAATAATACGTATTACACGCTTTTGGACTCTAAAAACTTTAGCTTAACTTTAAGAGTTACCCCAAAATATTGTAGCAGATGACATTATGGAATGAAAGTAAGCAAAGTATGCAAGCTTTTTTATTTTTATGTCTCCTATGTCTGATACCACTCGTATTGCAAACACAGATTAGTTAAGTCGTTTCTGTATGTCTGTGGTGTGCTCCTCCCAACTGAATTTATTATCGAGCCGTAATCCCAGGAATTTTGTACTGTCAACATCTGAAATACAAGCGGCAAGACTCATCAACACATTCGTTTTGTAAGCAAAAGTAATTACACTCAAAAGTAAAAGAATTTAAATGAAACACGCCTGAAATATAAAAATGTTGGAACCATTACACTCCATTCCCAATTGTTAATCGTCAAAGAAAGTGTTTGGCATGCAAGAACACACCGTAACAGGCTTCTACGCTTCTCGTATGTGTGTTTTCTTTTACTTTCAGTAGAATAAGTTTCAGATATACACATATTGAAAGTATTGCCTCATGAATAAGTTATCTATATCTATAAATGTGAATGTCTGTTCGGTGTACGTTTATCACGTCTGAACCACAAGACATAAAATGCTAAAAATTTGTACAGTTACTAATGTCTACCCGGGGAAGGCTTTAGGTAAGGTTTTATGCCGATCGGATAGCTATATATGTGAATGACCGGTGTACGCTTACTACGTCCGAACGACAAGACGCAGAGACTTAAATACTTCTACAGTTACTAATTCATACCTAAGGTAGGTCTTAGGCACGGTTTTATAGCGATCTGATAGGTATTTAGTAATTTGAAGAATATAACGCGAAATGCGGAACCACAATTACTCGTTGAAAATTATATTTACTCTTTGAAAATGGTTTTATTGGTTGAATTGTTGCTTGATGGTTGATAATGGTAAAAGAGTGGAGTATATTGTGATGGAAAGTTATCGGTGTATATGAAATCCTACATGTATGTATGTGTGTGTGTGTGTGTGTGTGTGTGTGTGTTAATATTTCGTTCTGCAGCAAAAACTACAGAACGCAAACGAATGGTCTGTGTGTAATTGTTGTCCCAGATCTCCCGTTGTACACCATGTCAGTTCCATGCCGATTGCTATAAGGGGGTGGAAGATATGATTGTTGAAAGTCGTCAAATTATAAAGAAATTGGGACTGAAGTCAAGCGATAACGTTTGCAATTCTGTAGCGAGGAGGTTACATACAGCGAAACGTGAAGCCACAGACCATATCTTTGGTCCATGCGTGCTACAATGTCTTCAGTTCTTTCTGTGTAAGGATAAGCATACGAACAAGGAAATATTAGAATAAATAAATAGCACATTACTGAAAGATAGCTTATCCATCATAATCAACCAACACTCGAGCGGAGCCGCGGCTTTAAGCTAGTTGTTTATATAACTGAATCAGTGAAATTCCGTTGTGTTTACATTTCTTTCATGATTATTTATGTCTTTGGACATATTACTAATGCCTGGAACGGAAAATTATAGAAGCTATTCGGTTAATTACGTAGAAAAGTAATTATAGACAATACATTACTCCTACGGTGTCTGCCCACCACTAAGGAGAGCACTAATATCATTGCAGTTGTCAGTTGGTACCGTTTTCCACACCATTGTGTGTCACCACTGCGTACATTAGACTATGCTAGCGCAGCCCGACCGCTCACAGATGGATGGGCGGAGTTACAGCCAGTTCCTCTGTCAGTTTCTCATATGTAAGAACGTCGGCCGAAGAAATGAATCGCTGATTGGAAAAGGAAGAAAGTCCATACACCACTGTTTTGAGAAAACTAAGAAAAACTTGTTAACTCCTAAAATATTGTTCCGACAGTTTTATGATACATTAAAAACTTGTAGAACTAAATTATCTGCACTAAATGACGAGCCGTTCGAACGCCTTCGATAAATATTTTTGAAGCAGGCCCCTTTGGAAGTTGGTGGACATTCTTCCTTTTTCCAATAAACTATTCTCTTGAGGGTAGCTTGCAAAGAAATTTGCTGTAACACAGGTTTAAACTGCTATTTATTGTCATTTATGTTACAAACTGATAATACTGATGCCAAGACCAATAATTTATTTTGATTAAAATATTTAATTAACTATTTTTAATGCTTTTATATCTTCTTCAGCAGCTTGTACAGCTTTGTTTCCTGGAAATACTAATCTTCTCCTTCAGATAGGACATTATTATTTCTTGTGGACCACTGAAGAATGTTGTTATAAAACTCATGATACTCTGATGGAATGACCTTTATTAAGATCTTGTAGCTTCTTGTGATTAATATGAATCTTCTTGCTGTATGCCACATTTCTCGGATAATCAGGAACTTTTCGTCCCTTAAAAAGCCTATATGTATTGTGACGCAGTCCATCTACCCATTCCATACAAACGACCTATCCTGGGTTTTGATGTGTGTAGGTCAAATGCAGGAATTTAGCATAAAATGTTCAAATGCTTGTAAATCTATCGGACTCAACTACGTGGTTATCAGTCCGTAGCTTACAAACTACTTAAACTAAGGTAAACTAACCTAAGGAAAACACACACACACGACCGAGGGGGGCTCGAATCCCCGACGGTGAACGGCCACGCGCACCGCAGCACAGCGCTCCAGTATGCACGGCTATTCCGCCACGGCGGAATTTAGCAAGTGAAAACCTCTCCTTCGTTTGACAATTTAGGGCAAATGAGGATTTTTTTAAGTGTTGTGGCCACCATTCTTTAATGTTAGTTATTCACTGATTCACTGATTCGGATAGCTGTTCATGTATGTAGTCGTTGAGGAAAGTACACACTTCATTGGGACCTCGATTACCTTACCCTTCATGGTAGAAATAAAACTGTGAAGTATTGTTTTTCAGATTATTGAGATTCTATTCTGCTCCTTCTCCTTTGAATAATTGAATATTCTATCAGTCCCATTAAATACAGATCTTTCTCCTTTTTAGTTTTACAATCGTACAATTTTGTAATAATTTCCATTTCAACCTCATCTTTGAAATGTTCGAAGCACATTTTGGAACAACTGCAATAAAACAAATTGAACAGTATACCACTCCAATAGACAGCACATAAATATTTTTCAGTGAAATATATACAAATAATACAAGATGCGTGAATAAAACTTTCTTGCATGATGGACCAGGCCGTTTCGGTGGCAGAAAGAAATCTTCTGAAGTTATGTATTTTTTTCCTAGTGATCTATCTCTCTCGCGTTTTTCCTTGACGTATTCGTCTATATTTCGTACACCTTTTTTTCTGTGGTTTATTTGTTCATTATCACTTTCATTTCCACTCATTATGATGTGAGTTTACAGACAACAAACTTACGTAACCACACTGAGAATAATGTGGGACAGTAAAACTGAAACAATGTGTTTAAATGCTATTTAGTAGCATTGTTGGAACGCTCCTTGCCTGACATCTGGTGGTTCTGCTCAGACCAGTGATTGTAAAGCGGACATTCTTCCCTATTCCAACAACTAAAAACTTTCACAATCTGTACTTTCGGCATTATTGCGAGTTGTTTCTTCCCATTCCATTAATCGATAAGTGGACAGCTGAAGAAGAAAATTTATATCTCAGTGTATTTAGGTTAAAATTGGATTTTCTTCCTTTTTCCAATCAGCGATTCAAATATTATTTTTAAAAAAACTGTTATTGGTTCCTTACATAATACTTTTAGCCGCCGCAAATCAAAACTGTTTTCTGTTCATAGATTGTGTCCAAAGTAAGTTCACTCGGGCAATGATATTTAGCTGTGGAATTATTTTATTGATAAAAAGGTAAAGCAGTCAACAATCCAAAAATTGGTTTGAACACCACAGTGCTTTACTAGACATGGTCCTGTTTGGAGGTGGTATGCCGTGGCCTTCCTCCGACCTTCGAACTGACTTACCCAGCCAGTTATAGGGGGACCTACAGTTTAAAGTGGGTTCCGAACCACGGTGCTAATCGGCATTTTTCACATTAGCACCACTGCCAGAGGTGAATGAAGTGGAAAGTTACAGATAAAATTGGGATATCGGAAACTCACCTCGAAAGTGCATGGGCATTCCGAATCGTTTGATACACTGATACTGTACTGCTGGTAGACTGTCACCACTATATGGCAAATGGCGCCTTTTCTCTGTTGAAGAGGTTACCACTGATCATAGTTTAGTCAATTACCATGAAATTTTTTGTAAATTATAGACTCAAATATGTTTCTTGAATTAACCTTGAATTTCCACTCGAAATCAGATCAAAATTATTTCAGTAGCCAGAGAGATTTTCTATAGATTATCAAAGCAGTGTTAGCGTATAATGCCATATGATGGAAAACTAATAATTTTTGAACTCTTTCCTCTATTTTTTTATGTGTTGTGTGAGTAATATATATATATATATATATATATATATATATATATATATATATATATATATATATATATTACCTTCATGCATTTTACGTGTTCTATTAGAGAAACAGGAACTTTTAGCATGTACAAACCAAACCAATCATTTTCATACGAAAATGAAAACTTTGAAATGCAAGTTTCCTTGTCGTCTTCATAATTCCAGCTCAAGAATTTTTCGACAGCTGGTACCATTCAGAAATGTATTACGAGGTTCCCGCTAAAATTCACAAATAAATTTTCTGTTGTCGTTTGGCTACAAAATAACTTGACTAAGCAATGGGACTTAGTACCTTCCTTTGCCCTGTTAGAATAAATTGCAACTGACATGGAATTCAATAATCTTACGGATATGTGGATTTGTTTGATGCGCAACGGATAACACTTTAAATTGTACAGTGGTTAGTACAGGGTGTCCAGAAAAGAGCTCCCTGATTTCAAAATTAAATATCTCGAAAACAAAGATCGATAGAGGAATGCAGTAAACGGTATGTTTCTTGTCAAAGCTTTAAGAAATTTATACAGCAGTTTGAAATAATAAAAATGTTCAAATGTTTGTGATTCTATCGGACCAAACTGCGTGGTCATCAGTCCGTAGCTTACAAACTACTTAAACCTAGGTAAACTAACCTAAGGACAAGCACACACACACCCATGCCCCAGTGAGGACTCGAACCTCCACGGCGAGCAACCGCGCGCTCCGCAGCGAGACGCTTTAGACCGCTCGGCTACTCCACCGCGGCTTGAAATAACAGTTACAAAAGCTGCTAACAGATGGCACTGTACGCTGTACAACTCATATCAGCATACATAAGTGAAATAATCGTATGAAAACACTCTTTGCAAATAATCACATTACAATGTTTTCAAAATGTTCACCATTGCCACTGCAGAAGTGGCGCAAAAGAAGAATGAAATTCGCCATCATATTTCGTAGTGTCTCAACCGAAATGTATTCACATGCCACAGAGATCGCCGATTCAAGCTCGTCTAGCGTGGCGGGATGCTTCTGGTAGACCATGTCTTTCACTGTGCCCCACAAAAAAGTGCCAGGGAGACAAATCCGGCGAATATGGAGGCCAATCCATGCCTGCACCAGTAAATTGAGGATTTTCCAAAGCAATGATTCGATTCCCGAATTATTCCACAAGAAAGCGAAACACTTGTTCGGTTCGATGTGATCAGGCTCCATCTTGCATAAACCATTCAGTACCTGGTCGATCCTCTAATGCTTGCTGTGTGGCGACAAATTGTAACAAAATTGCAACGTAACGTGCACCAGTGACCATTTCTCGAATGAAAAAAGGGCCAATAATGCCTCTGCTGCATACTGCAGCCCACACAGTAACTTTAGGAGAATACAGGGGTTTCGCTTCACACCAATATGGCTTTTCGGAACCCCAAAATCGCCAGTTCTGTTTATACACGTATCTATTCAGGTGGAAGTGTGCTTCATATGTAAACCAGATGCAGCCAACATCAAATCCTTAACTATAAATCATTGTGAGCGTCAGATTAGCAAAGGCAACCCTTTTTTGCACAGGTCGTACGGGTATGGCCTGGTGCGTTTTAATTTTAAATGGAAACATGTGCAGGCTCTTTCTGTATTTTCTGCGTGCTGGAACGCTTCAAACCAGTCTCAGAAACAATTCTACGGACGGATGACATTGTATTTCGGTGAATAATTACAGAAACTGTGGCGATATTTTCAGGTCTAACTGCGGTTTTCTTGCGGCCAACATGCACCACTAGATCATCAGTTACGCTGCCTGTTCGTTGAAATTTTGCGAAGAGCGTACGAATGGTTTTCGCATGGGGTCCTTTTCGAACATTAAATCATGCTTGAAAATTTCGCCTTATTGCCGTAGGACTCTCTTCTGACCTGTGGCACTTTAGCACCTGAAAAACGCGTTGTTCAATCGAGTACATGGTTTTAATCTCTTCCTTCGGTACGCTAACCTCCTTTTTACGTTTCAATAGTGGAACTGATCGCTCTGGGCTTCGGATCACTATTTATACTAAGCATTACTTATGGTGATTACAGCGCCATCTGTTAGTAGCTTTTGTAACTATTATTTCAAACTGCTGTATAAACTTCTTACAGCTTTCACAATAAACATTCCGTTTACTGCATTTCTCTGTCGATCTTTGTTTTCGAGATATTTAATTTTGAAATCAGGGAGTCCTGTAAATTAACAGTAATTAAAGTCTTAATTTGTCCTCACATTAATTTCGCGTCTAAGAATCAATGTGAGGAAATGAAATGTTCAGATTTGTTAGCTTGCACCATATACTAGTAGCCAGACTACACATGCACAATTCGACTGCGGGGGCCAACAAAACAGGGTGCTACTATTGTGATAATTTGTGTCGCTTGAATAAACAAGATGTCAAACAAAGATACTTGAGATTAATTGTATACCAATATCACTGTATTTGATAACGTGCCTATCTGTACAACAATTACCATATTGATTCACCGTAATAAAAAGAAATGTCCTACAAATATGGTAAAGATTTCAAGTATCACTCACTGCAAATATTTCTTATATGCAACATTATCATAAAAAACAAAGATCAGAACGGATAGCACTTGAAATTGGTGAAAGGAACGAGGAACTAGAAAATGACTCAGGGTTAAATGATAATTGCGAGCTGCACTAAACAGTATTCATTAGCAAAAACAATAGTTCAAATACAGCAGACATAACAATAGAAAAGTACACATTACCTTATTTGAGACAGATTAATTTCCATACAAAAATTATGATGAGCAGACTTGGCTGCGACTCTTCAAAATGAACTGTCTGAATTTTTTTACTCCTTAACATAGACTAACCCGACAGTTTCACGACTACTACTCATCGACTCAACCATAATCACACAACGACTGATTTCCACGAAGGTCACACAACGATTCTTTAAACGTAACAACTGCGAGTGCAAGACACACTCCAATGATAAAACAAAGTCTTTGGTTTACAGCAAAGTTATGAAAATACGTACAGCATGTTATATCGATTAATGACCTTTAAAGGGCTATAGGTCTCGAAGAGTGAGTTTTCCACATTAAAATATGCGACATATTTTTGGATAGCATCGATTTAGCTTAAACTTTTACACCGCCAAGCGAAAATAGACGTTACAGACAAGATCTTCAAATTGACACGTCTATCCGTTTCTGATCAAAGGAAGCTTTAACAGTCGATAGGGCAGACTGAACTACAGATAAGGAAGTTATACTATTATAGCTTTTGTCTTTACGAAACCCTAACAAAGCTATTTACGTTGATTTGCCTTTCTTCACCCTTTGTAGTAAGATAAGTCTAAGGCTGGTACTTTTTTCTACACATACTCATATCCAAACTTATAATCCCACATGTTGGCCTCTATCAATTTTTTCATTATTCTATGAACATTTTGTGTCATTTTTCTCATGTGATTTAGGCAGATAGATAGTTTCATATTACTGAAGCTTGTCAGCAAACATCTTTTATTGGAATTGGCATTATTACATATTCATTACATCTGAACGTATATAGTTTAACATAGGTCTGTATTTCATAACAGGTGCAAGAGATTTGTCTTTTTTGGTCTTCCAGGTATGTCAGCAACTCTGAAGAAATCTCGTCTACCCCAGTGGGCCCTTGTTTTATCTTGTCTTTCAGCACTCATTTGAATTTTCCTCGTCTAATTTATGTGTATTTCTGTTGCTCTTTCTATAATCACAGATGTCTTTGTATTGATTCCTTGTCCATTCGACACTATTACCCTTCTGTTCTTATTCCTTGTCCATCCGAAACTATTACCCTTCTGTACTTAGATCCTCTGCTTGCCAAATCACAGGAATTAACTGATGAAATTGTCAATGAAGTATTTCAGAGAATTATTAGTTGGTTCTCTGTAAATGGACTCTCTTCAAATTAAAAAAAAAAAAAAAAAAAAAAAAAAAAACAGTATATTCAGTTTCACAAAATAAATGGCATCACACCATTAATTAATATTGACTTCAACCAGAAATCTACAGCTAAGGTAGAATATTCAAAATTTTTAGATTTATGCATTGATGAGGGATTGAATTGGAAGAAACACATTGAAGACGTGCTGAAATGTTTGAGCTCAGCTTAATTATGCTATTAGGGTGATTGCACACTTTGGTGATGTACAACTCAGTAAACTAGCATACTATGCCTATCTTCATTCTCTGCTTTCTTTTGACATCATATTCTGGTGTAATTAAATATTTAGTAAGAAAGTATTCATTGCCCAAAAGCGGGTCATCAGAATAATTGCTGGAGCCCATCCAAGATCATCCTGCAGACAATTATTTAAGGATCTAGGTATCTTCACAGTAGCATCACAATATATATATTCACTTATGAAATTTGTTATTAACAATCTAACTGAATTCAAATGTAACAGCAGTGTGCATAGCTACAACACTAGGAGAAAGGGTGACCTACACTTTTCAAGGTTACATTTAGCTCTGTCACAGAAACGGGTTAATTATTCTGCCACAAAAGTATATGGTCACTTACCAAGCAGTATCAAAATTCTGACAGATAGCCAACTAGCATTTAAAAATAAATTAAGAGAATTTCTGATTGGCAATTCCTTCTACACATTAGATGAATTTCTAGATAAAAGTTAGTACTTTAGGGAAAAAAATAAATAAATAAAAAATTTGAAAAAAAAGAAATAAAAATTCAAATATTGAGTGTCATGTAATATTATGTATAGACAAATTTCATTTAACTGACACGTTCAACATCATTACGAAGTCTCGTATTCATGATCTATGGAACAAGTATTAATCTAATCTAAACTAAGGCTTATTCACACAGCTGTTTCTCTATTCCCCCCCCTCCCTTCCTCTATCTCACTCTCTCTCTCTCTCTCTCTCTCTCTCTCTCTCTCTCTCTCTCTCTCTCTCTCTCTCTCTCTCTCCCGGTCTCTCTCTCTCTCTCTGATTTTCTTGTAGGCAGCATGTAGCTTCCCCTTAGTCTAACATGTTTCTACAGCCTTCCCACCATCATTTTTGAATTTCCACATTTTATTCGACATCTAAATTCCGTGTCGTGTGTGCTGTCAAACGACTTCTATTTCACCTTGAATTTTTTCTCATTTGATCCTCTGCTGACTTCATTATTTTATGGCTCAATTAAGGAATAAACGGTTTTCAGACAAATTTCTTAATATGTCAGAAGCGCTAGAAGTTAGGGATATCAAACTATGTGAGAGCGGTGTGTGTCCTTAGGAATCGTTCTTGATACTACAAAATACAGCTTGTTATTTGTTGCACGCGTCATTGTGATCACTATAGCTGCGTCAAGTAAAAGTTTGTTCAAGGAACCACAGGGCGGCCATGGCAGCGCGCAATGACATAGCAGGCGTCACACTTTTTGTGACGTTTACGTGAAAAGAGAGCGGTTTTTCCGCCAGGCTAACGCCGAATTTGCTTCTCTCTTGATCAGACGCATTGTTGAAATTTAACGGTCGTAGCGACCCCAGTTCCGCAGTACAAAGAATACTCTGCGGCATTGACCTTTAGTTAGCTTTCGTTTACCGCGAATTTGTCGTCAGAGGGAAGTCCCAGCCGACTGGAAAGAGGTGCAGATGTTCTACATATAAAAGCAAATCCACTCTCTCGTACGATAGGCTATTTTCCTACGTTAAAAATGGTTCAAATGGTTGTGATTCTGATATTCAAATAACATTTTCGGTCACTAACAAAACGGCTGTTATTTTTGTGCAAATAACGCTTTAAGATCATTATATTTCAAAATTATGTGTCACCTGATCAAATATAATCTCATTGGCTGAAGCTCTGGTGACGTCACACAACACGAGAAAGATAATCTCTTATTGGCTGAAGCTCTAGTGACGTCACGCAACATGAGAAACACCATGCTTTGTTTTTAATCCTAAGGAAACAAATTTTGTGGTCATCGGACCGTAGACTTACAAGCTACTTTAGCTTACACTAAAGGCAACACACACACACACACACACACACACACACACACATATGCCCGAGGGAGGATTCGAACTTCCGGAAGGAGCAGCCTCGCATTCCCTGACAATGCGCCTAGAACCGTTTGCTATTAACGTGCGGCATTCCAATTTTGCGTTCCATGTTGAAATACAACTGTATGTTTCCTATCTTACTCTCTCTCTCTCTCTCTTTCTCTCTCTCTCTCTCTCCCTCTCTCTCTCTCGCTCGCTCGTTGTCGTGGAAGAATGTGATGCTGTGAAGTAGAATGACAATTATTAATTATTTAAATTTATAAATAGTTGTATTCACCAGATACAATCAAAATGCGTTTTTGAGACATAAATAGCTTATATATATCTATCATATACTGAAATACTGCTTCACTGTTGTAAATATTAAAAACATAAACAATGTCAAGTTTGTAGTTTCACCGACTACAACAAAAAACGACTTTAAATACAAATCTCTGGCGTGCCACATGGTGAGCAGCTGTTCCGAAAACGTAAACACTTATCTGTACATAATAACACTTGACACCTTTGCAGCTGTAGTGCGTAGTATTTAATAGTGAACCAATTTTATCGTATGTCGTGAGCAATTACATCAAAGTGATCCTCACAAAAATAGACGCACCAAGTGATCGCTACCTCATTTCGATCTCTACGAGCGAGTTAACAACATTTTAAGTGTTTCTCATTGCTAGTAACGTACATAACACAAAATAAGATTATTAAAAGTAAAATAAACATTCCGCTGTTTTATATAGGGTAAACCACCCAGTTATTGGCACTTTAAGAACACGTCTGTAGGAAAAATTATCTGTACTCAACACTTTCTTGAACTATAATTCTAACACAAAACATACTAGAATATTAAAGTCATATTATAGTACAGCTACATATGTTTTATACTTTAATTTAAATTTAAAATAAATTGCTTAAAAATAAGTAAAATTTTACCAGTTATTGGCACAATTTTCCAGTAGTTGGCAACTACATTAAAAGTCATTGGAACCCCTAATTGATACTGACTTTACTTATTATTAATTGCAATATCACTCACAAGTAGGCATTACAAGCTACTCCTAATTCATGGGACTGCAATAGAAGGTAAAAATACAGAAAATTAAGAATAATTTTATGAATTCAGTAAAATTACATAACACTCTATAAAAATACAACTTTGAATTACAGAAACACAAAATTTTGGTCTCAGTCATTTTCTGTGTGTGGGTACAATTCCTTATTCAGAGAAATCACTTTCATCGTCAAAATCGTCAATGTTGTCACTATCTTGTACCACGTAACAATTATGGCATACAGAAAGATCATTATCTGAATCATCTGGGATGTATTTGATGCCCACTAGGAATATATCCAGAGTGGAAAAGTCTCTTACATGTAATGCATTCATATCCCTTCTTGGGAAAAAACACTTCTCTTACACTTGAAGCACATTCCACGAAACTTTTCTTTATCCTTCTTGAAACCACTCGTAGAAGCTGGTGCATTCTCAAGTTCTAAATGCTTAGCTTCAGATGTCGGCTGTGTCAGAATGCTAATATCTCTCTTCATCTTCTTCTTTTTCTTAATTTGTTCGTTTGCATGCTTTGGCATTTTCTTCTCTTCTCTTTCCTGCATCTCTTTTTCTTTCTGTTTCATGGCGTCTTGCTTCATTTTTACCTTTTCCTCGTGCAAGACATTCCATTTTCTCGAGGATACCACAAATGGAACTCGTTCCACTTGACGCTTTCCTTTCCTTTCTTTTACGTTTCTGGCCACAGAAGCACTTCATTTATACATTTGGTTGGAGTTTTATTTACTACAGGCTATCTTCTGTGCCATCTCTTCCTGATGAACTCTGGCTAGCTTCTTCACTCACAGCATGTTGTGGATTTGAAATGTTCAGATTTTCATCAGAAAGGGATATGTTGGATTCTGGTTTTCATATCGATAGCATTCCCACAGCCGATACAGAAGAAAAAAATCTTCTCCATGAGAATTTTCTGTCACGTTCTATATAGTCTTAAACTGATTAATTTTATCTTCTGCAACAACTCGACCAAAAGTGTCGTATGAAAGAGGCTGCATTTCTGATTTTCTGCTATTGCTGCTAATATTATTGTGGTTAGAAACATTCCTACCCAAACACTTGGAGAAATCAATATTGTTGGGATTCTACGGGTACTAGCCGGTATCCCTGATTGTGTTTACAAGTTCCGTTTTTCAAGCATTTCTTTCAAGATTGGTGCAAAGTAGTCTTTAGTTACAGCTTTTCCACCGTTGTTTGTTTGCCATGTGAATGCAGCATTTTTCCATTCACTTTTGAGAGGTCTGAAGCCGGCAACATCAGCAGACTCTAATATTCGTGTAGAATTGGGATACAAAGATGTCAGAATAATTTGAAGTTCCTTACATAGCTCACTCAAGTGGTAGGTTAAATGGGTTTTATGCCCATCAACAAACAAAATTACTGGTCGTCGGATGTTATTTTCTTGGAGGTGTGGATGGAAAACATTAGCTATGAATTCAAAGAAAACTTCAGACTTCATCCATCTATTGTTGCTTGTCCCGATGCCCCATTTTTCAGGAACCTTGCTGATAACATTAGTAGGAATTCTCTGATAAGGGTAAATTATCATTGGAGGGCACATCTTTCCGTCTGCTGAGAATGTGCACATGACAGTGAGGGTGGCTTTGGCTGGACCTTTTTCTACTTCATAGACATTTTTACAGCCTGTAGGTGCAAGTACAATATCTTTTTTAGGGCACAGAACAAAATTAGTTTCGTCGCCATTGAAAACACGGCTCGGACATGATAGTACATTAAATACATTTTCCTCTCTAAGGAGCTTTTCTGTGGATGTAAACCATCCTCTCACGTCTTGTTCACTAACACAAGCACTCGCAGCAGTTACACCCTCTGGTGTTCTTTCAGAAGCTTCCGGATGCTTTTTTAAGAAGGCAGAATACCACTTGTTACCAGGGGCGTCATCTTTAAAAGGATTAGGGCGTTCATTGTTCTGAAGAAACTCTCGCACATTTGCCTGAATATCTTGTTTGTGTCGTGGGAATCCCTTACGAGCACATTCAAAGATCCATCTGAAAAGAAAATTCAGAATATTGTCAGAAATAATGAATTATTTTGTAAATTGTCAATTTCACTGAACAAGAGTGCTCTCCTCCTCTTTGCTTAGTATTGGCACTGGCCTATGGGATATTTTGGTATATTTATTACTCAGCCGGAATTGTAATGTTGATCTGAGAATACCGTACGTTCTGGACGCTGCTTTGAATGGCATGCCTTTCTTTACTTCTTGTAGTGCTTCCTGAAGGCTTTCTTCATTGTATGAATCATTTCGCCTAGGACCCATTTTTCATTCAGTTTACTTCTATAACTCAGAAAGAGATGCAGAAAAATTTTTAAATCAGTGAAAATTATTGGTTAATAATTTTCCAGTTATTGGTACCTAATGTTCCAGTTATTGGCACACAATTTTATAGTTGTTGGCATTGTGCCATTTACTGGTTACGGTTGTAATTTGAAGTTGCTGTTTTTACAGATATATTTATTTTCCACTTTTATCAAAATTATAATCTATTTTACTCTGAAAGTGAATCAATGGAAAATGCCAGTTGTTGGCTCCTTGTGCCAATGATTAGAATTACAAACTTTTTCAAATCCAGTTATTGGCACACCTTAAACTTGGTCTTAAATCCTCCTGTAAACCGACGTCAATGAGATAGGCCTGTAATTCTGCGGATCACTCCTATTGCCTTTCTTGAATACTGGAGCGACGTGTGCAACTTTCCAGTGTTTGGGTAGAGAACGTTCGCTGAGCAAACGGATGTATATGATTCCTACGTATGGCACTATTGTATCAGCCTGCTCAAAGGGACCTAGTTGGTATACAATCGGGACCGAGAGACATTATTAAGTGTTTTAAGTTGCTTTAATAGTTCAGGGGGATTTACTTCTAAATTACGCATGCTGTCGGCTGTTCTTGATATGAATTGTGGAGAATTTCAGAAAGCTGTGTTCAGCAATACTGATTTAGCAGAACTGTCATCAGTAACCACCATTTCTAACGTATTCAAATCAAATTTTTGTAAATCTGTGGGACTTAACTAATCTGGTTATCAGACCCTAGGCTTTACTTAAACTAACCATGCCCGAGGGAGGACTCGAACCTCCGACGGCCAAAAGCGGCGCGCTCCGCAACTAGACGCATTGGAACACTCGGCCACTCCAACGCGGCTACTATCGCGTAACCATACCACGCGCGACAGTGCGCGGTATTTATATGTTCGTAAAGGGCGCGTGCGAATTTGCGATTCTTTAGGGGCCCATGACTCAGGTTCTATTCATCTAAGAGTGAAGGGGTGATGTGTTCTGGATAGATTTTGGCCTAATGATCATTTGTGTACATATTAGAAGAATGCATGTACTATAGCTATCATACAGAAGTTGATCCTTATCATAGTTTTGCACAAAATCGCAAAACCTTTTTTTAGCCGTTTTAGCACCATGAATCTCAAATATCTAAATAACTAACCATAGAAAATTGTTCAAATATTTACAATCCATCTTGTAGACATTTATCTATAAAAGACATTTTTCAGTTTTAATACATCTTAGCCCATTAGCAAGATACGGCCGAAAAACCGCGATACTTTGCTAGAAAAAGTGCGTTTTGTGCTGAAAGGCGGCGTACGGGCAGTTCTGAAACATCCATGCGATTTGAAAAAAGATACTCGGCGAAAAAAATTGATTTTGTACATCTTAAAGATTTAAATCTTCGGTCGATGAAGAAGTGATTTTTATTTTCATTTACTTTAGAGTTAATATGCAGCATCCGGTTTAGTGAACTATTGCAAGATATTTTAAAGAGATTGCAGAGGTAATAACACATTGCATAGACTTCTCGTATGGTTGATTTTAGGTTACACATACCTGCGTATGAAATGTAGATAGCCGCGGTGGAGTATCCGAGCGGTCTAAAGCGTCTCGCTGCGGAGTGCGCGGTTGCTCGCCGTGGAGATTCGAGTCCTCCCTGGTGGATGGGTGTGTGTGCTGTCCTTAGGTTAGTTTACCTTAGTTTAAGTAGAAATGTAGAAATCATATCAAAATTTTATTTCATGTTTGGAACAGAATGATATCTTATGTGGTCCGTGAATGATAGTACGCGACAGTAGTAGGTCGGAAAACGCTATTTCTGATTGTGAGGTAACGTATCTTGAGGAATAGGAAATGACTAAAATGTTATGTGTATGTTGTTTAGGTATTTATCTGGAAAATCCGTTTCCAGTTTTTGGAAATGTCTATTTGTTATCGCGATACGCTAAAAAAATCATAATTTTTGGTATCAAAAGATACATCTGGGTGCATTGGAAAATCTACACTTCTATTCATAGCAAAACGTCGAAATTCTTACGATTCGTTCTAATATTATGATTCCGGAAAGCTTTGAAAGTTTTTCCGATAATACTATCCATTACCGAGATCTGTAGATTCCAAGTTACCGCACATATTCATGACAAATATGCACGAAATATCCAGTCTGACGTGTAATTATGGTTTTAATTAAAGTAACGAACGTACAGCAAGGGTTCCTGGTATCGAGGTCACGGACCTGTGTTTCTAATCGCTATTTATTCACCAATAACATTTATAAAAGTTACAAACCATCGTGAATTTTTATCTGTAATTTATTTAGTTATATCAGTTACAGATCGCCATACTGTGTGTGTGTGACAAAAATTTTACACTGCACGGATATACCCGTGACATATTTTCGTAAATCGCGTCTGTGACGAAACATTCTGCAGTTACGACGTTACACCGAGTAAATATTGGCGTTATTAGAAAATGTTACTTAACAATAATACATATGTGATGCAGTGTTATTAATCCCTTGATATTTCATCAACATTCATGTCTCTCAGGCCACTGGAAATGTAAAATTCGACATCGTAATGGCTGGATCAACGTGAACAACTTGAATTATTGAAAATAGCAACATAATATAAAACTAAATTCTCAGCTGGACTCGGAAATATTTACATGCCTTCTATGGAACGACAGCGATAGTGTTTAACCATGTTCTTTGAAATAGTTAACCGTGTTTAGCAACCACCTGAATGTGAAGCTCTTTTTAGAAAGTAAACTACTACATAGTCAATTTGGTCTGTCGTTTGTACAAATGTATCAAGGTATATAAAATAGTATCCAAATTTTACTCACCATTGATTTCATGTTATATGATCAGTACACTCTGAAGTAACAGAAAAAAGACGGGAACACGCTGAAAAATGCTCCTGCCGGAGCACAGAAAAGGCGAATATGCTTTCTGACACAAAAGTGTGGAACCAGCTGCCTCAATCCTCATTGCGACATCCTCACAAAAAATACTACTTATGAACTACCTACAACTAAGGACGGCACAAATATCCATGCCCGAGGGGGGATTCGAACCCCCGACCGTAGTGGCCGTGTAGACCGTGACTCAAGCGCCTCAGTCTCCTCGGCCACCGCGGCCGGCTTATCGTCTTTGTTTAGAGAATTGCGGCAGAATAAAAAGGCAGGAACATTGGCAACATCAAATTAAGATGCAGATAGCAGCAATTGGAGCAAAAAAAAAAAAAAAAAAAAAAAAAAAAAAAAAAAAAAAACAACACAGTGGCCGGCCGCGATGGCCGAGGGAACTGAGGCGCTTCAGTCACGGTCTGCACGGCCACTACAGTCGGGGGTTCGAATCCCCCCTCGGGCATGGAAATTTGTGCCGTCCTTGGTTGTAGGTAGTTCAGAAGTAGTTTGTAAGTTTAGGGACTGATGACCCCGTAGTTAAGTCCCTTAAGCTTAACAAACATTTGAACATTTTTGAAAAAACAGTGGGAAACTGAGACGAATGGAGACCATACATAAAGCATGAGCGTGCGTCTCTCCAATACTACAGCACGAAACAATTTGTCCAATTTTTCTCATCCCCAGTACCCGCGTGCTAAAGTTTTCCTGTCTACAGGTCAAACTCCAAGCAAACCATCCCCGTGGAAATATGTGTAAAGGAGACAATCGTGATTGAAGTCAATGAAAGCCGACTCTAATTGAGAAAGAAAGGATACTGGCAACAGGACAGGAAGTGAATGGGACAACGTCAGTGGGGAAGAAACAGACAGCGGTGAGGAATCGCGAGGAAAAGTGATGAAGACATTGAAAGTTTGATACAGACAGAAAGCGGCATTGGGAGAGACAAACAAACGGAGAGACATATATAGACACTGACAATAAGACGACATTGCTATGACGGTTTAATAGGACAAAAGTATTTACAAAGTTATGCAATAAAAGTGCGCGGATATGTTCTCATACCAAAATTTTAGGTGAGGAAGTCGCAATGAGAATTGAGGCAGCTGGTTCCACAATTTTGTGTCAGATATCATATTCGCCTTTTCTGTGCTCCCGCAGGAGCAATTTTCAGTTGGTAAAGGTAATGATTGTGTTTTACCGCTAGTGTACTTTACCTACGACCAGACTTTCTTTGCATTCTCTATCAAATTACGCGAGTTTAGTTACTTTCTATCCTGTCCATACACTGTCAAAACAACGGTCCTAAACACTCCCTTGGGGAAACGCCAGTGGTTACTTTCCAGTCGGAAGACTTCTTTGCCGGCCGCGGTGGCCGAGGGGACTGAGGCGCTTTAGTCACGGTCTGCACGGCCACTACGGTCGGGGGTTCGAATCCCCCCTCGGGCATGGATATTTGTGCCGTACTTAGTTGTAGGTAGTTCATAAGTAGTTTGTAAGTATAGGGACTGATGACCCCGTAGTTAAGTCCCTTAAGCTTAACAAACATTTGAACTTTTTTTTTGAAGACTTCTTTCTATTGGTAACGACATCCTGTGTTTGGTTAGCTAGAAGATCTTCAGTCCAATCTCACTATTGGCCATATATTCTCTACGCTCGTATTTTGTTCATAAAGCGACAGTGCAAATCCGTGATCCCTTTCGAACGTCTTGAGAAAGTAAGTTAACACGAAAACCTGGTATCATTTGCTGCTTCCTGTGTCTCTGGGAGAAATAGTGCGAGCTTTATTTCGCTTCGTCCTTGCTTTTGGAATCCACTTTTATTCCTAAGGGAAGAATTAGGAAGGTGGCGCAGTGGCAACACAATGGAATCTAATTTGGGATGTCGTCGGTTCAAACCTGCTCCGGACTTCCCAAATTAGTTTCCGTTATTTCCCTAAATCAGTCCAGGCAAATTTCCGGATGTCTCCATTCAAAGGGCACGTAGGAATTCATTCTCCATCCTTAATAAGAATCAATCCGAGCGAGTGCTCCAGCTCCGATGACTACTCCGTCCGCCGTCGACGGGAAGTCAAACCCTAATCTTCCTTTCTTCCTTATTTTCTGCCTTCCTTATTTTCTTCCTTCTTTCATTAGTAGACGATTTTCGACATTATGTAACGTCATAAAACTTGATCATAAAACATGTTTCTAAATTCTACGACAGACCTATCTCACGGATACAGTTTCGTGCGTCTGTTCAACGAGTTCTTTAATACGGGAGTTACCTGCGCATTTCTTCTATCATTTTGATTACTTCACTCCTCTAGAGAGTCCGCTGCTACAAGGGAGCAGTTACTTTCTTAGACTTTGTGTAAAATCGAACTGGTATCCCATCAGGTACAGCGGCAGTTCCTCTTTCGAACCATTTGCTTTTCTATCTCGTCTGTATGACGATTTAGAGGAGGAGGAACAATGGATTTATAATTTCGGCCGTTGGTATGTCATCCTTTCTTTCAAAAATTGGGATTTTCTGTCAATTCATTACAATGAACTTCAATGAATCACGCATGGTTCTCCTCATGCTAGTTCTGGCATCCTACAATATTTGCCTGTCTGTGAGGTTTAAACTTTATCTTTGCTGTGGTAGAAGTTTTATCATTTGGTGAACCACGGTGGGTCTTTAGCAAATCTCATCATTGTACTTAGAAGCCTAAATATTTGTCTAATACTTATTTGCGATCACTTATGGCTTCATTGTATTATGTTTAGATGTAATTCCAAAGTGCAGCGAATGAAAATTTGTGCCCGGCCGGGATTCGAACCCGGGATCTCCTGCTTACTAGGCAAGAGATCCCGGCCACACAGGACACAATGACCAACCCGACTGCAGAGGACTCTTCCCTGCACGTCTCCCGCGACACCCAAATCTCCATTCGCCACACTGTCTCTTTCCTGTACCACAGCATATTGTGGGCTGTGGTATAAGAAAGAGACAGTGTGGCGAATGGAGATTTGGGTGTGGCGGGAGACGTGCAGAAAAGAGTCCTCTGCAGTCGGGTTGGTCACTGTGTCCTCGGTTGTGGAGTAGTCGACGCGTCTGCCAATTAAGCAGGAGATCCCGGGTTCGAATCCCGGCCGGGCACAAATTTTCATTCGCTGCACTTTGGAATTACATCTAAACATAGTACAGCGAAGCCATAAGTGATCGCAAATTGCGATTTATTTCATACTTTGAAAGCTGTAACGTCGTCAAAATATATATTTTTACATTATAATTATGTTCAATTTGGTATGTTCCAATCGACTATTTTTGCTCAGTACCCAAATGCACAAATTCAGGCTTACTATTACCCACAAATTTGGCATTGATAAAAGTTACATTTGAATATGTTCGCAAAGTACTGAAAATTTTTAACATTTTCTTCTTTATTACGCCGAATCAGTCCTAAATACGGGACTATCCGCACCTAGAACCACTGAGAAACTGTGAATAAATATTAAGCAACTTAAAAGTAACAATTAACAACATTTCTCGTTTCACCATCTTCCCTTTATTGTCTACGATACCAAAACTTCGTCTTCTTGAGCCGCGGTGTAGTAGCCGAGCGGTCTAAAGCCTCTCGCTGCGGAGCGCGCGGTTGCTCGCCGTGGAGGTTCGAGTCCTCCCTGGGGCATGGGTGTGTGTGTTTGTCCTTAGGTTAGTTTACGTAGGTTTAAGTAGTTTGTAAGCTACGGACTGATGACCACGCAGTTTCGTCCGATAGATTTACAAACATTTGAACATATATTCGTCCTCTTGATTCTAAAAGAAATGAGTCGACGTTCCCTTTCCTGATGAAATGTTCAAACGTTTGTAGAGCATAAGACTTAACTATGGGGTCATCAGTCTCTAAACTAACAAACTACTTATGAACCAGCTTATACTAAAGACGGCACAAACATCCATGCCCGAGGACGGATTCGAACCCCCGACCGTGACTGGCACGCCGCACACCGCTTGGCCACCGCGGCCGGCCTTTCCGGATCCCAGAATGACACATCACTGACATTTTTGCTACAAAAGTCTATAACAATAATAGCTTCCTGTCTCCTTCCACAGTTCGCTGAATGACAGGTCTTACTAAATGCTGTTCCATAATGAACTTAGGTTTATCTGGTAATTCTTCTCTTAACATGTGTTACTTCCTAATATTTATAAAACCAATACCTTTGTACCTCTTTGTACCTCCCCATTTCTCCGTTGGTAAAAAATTACAGTTATTGCAGGTCATCACCCATGTTCAAAATTTTCAATAAGTCTGAACTGTTCCTTCTGACGATTATTATTTTTATAAGGGTGTTTTACGTTGTAGTGACGGTTGTCATGAATTTCCCCTTCTGTATGATGATGTCCCATATTTATTTGGAAGTCTTCACTGTTAACTCTAAAGTGATTTTCTTTGAATGTCTTGATCAAAATATCCAATAGTCCTATGAAAATTAGAATTGCAGTTACTTGACATCAGTCTCTAAAAATATTTCTCTTTCTCTTGATGCCTGCATGTTAACATTTTGACTATGTGACTCTCATTCGTTCATTGAAGTATTTCTGTCTTTGAGATTCCACTAAAATAACATTTGAAGCGCCAAGAAGCAAAGGGGTGTAGGTGCTCCAACATCAGTTTTAAGTACATTGGTTTCAAAGTTAAGCTACAATTGAAAATTCCAATTATATGTTATCCTAATTTGTGTCCTACCACAAATATCATGGAATAATAGAATGGTGTTAAGCCACAATAATTGCCTTTGTTAGACAAATTGCTTCAAAATTGCTTCAAAATTTTGCTTCAATTGCTTCAAAATTTTTCACTTGCACCCTTTTGCGTTCAATAACTTATTCCATACTGTGGTTGTCCATCAGATTAGGACATTGAAAAAGTTTTATTTTGTCGTAAACTGTGCAACATGGTTTCATCAAATAATGAAAATAGAGCCATCAAGTGATAACGAAGTTTCTACTTCGATTCATACACAAAGTCATGTTCTGTGGCAGACATTTAGACAATGTTTTCATCCTCTGCTGTAGAAGAGGTTCGCAGTTTAGACGGCTTCGTATTCTGATCTATTCTCCCATGTTCGAAGTTTTTTATTAGATTCTGTGAGAATGGGTGGCACAAAAGCTAATACTGAGTGAAGATGCTTGTATTTATTCGTATCAAATGTTGAGTGATACAGAGCCTTCAACAAAAATACGTTTGGATGGATGTCCAATCTTAGACATTCTCATCAGATTATATAGTGCAGAATGTGGATCGCTCTTCCGACACCTGAGCCACTGGAGTTTGATGATACCTGCTACAGGGCTGTGGAACGTAATTTTGGTCCTCGTCCGTATCGTCTAGAAGGTCTGTAATACAAATTTTAATTTAAACCGTTTAATTTATCAGGATATCTTGGCTAGAAAATTCCAGTTAATGTTAACACAAATATGCATTCGTGTACTGCCGGCCGCGGTGGCCGAGGTGAGTGAGGCGCTCTAGTCACGGTCAGCACGGCCACTACGGTCGGGGTTCGAATCCCCCCTCGGGCATGGATATTTGTGCCGTCTTAGTTCGTAAGTAGTTCGTAAGTAGTTTGTAAGTTTAGGGACTGATGACCCCGTAGTTAAGATTAACAAACATTTGAACATTCGTATACTAAAGTAAATAAATAAGTCCCAAAGTTACCGAAGGACTCGCTTTTCCTTCGTTCTATATTAGGAGTGGAACAGGAAAGTTAGTAGATGGGTCGATTGCGGAAAATCTATGTTGATCTACATGTAGCTTACGTCTCTGCTGTGTACAAAGACAATTTTCTTTTTAATGCAGTAAGTAATTACCTGAGTCTTCGTCGAGTAAATAGTCACTGATCTCTTGTTCAATTCATTGTGACTCAAAAATCTTCTTCAGTAACCGCCCGAAAATCGCTGAAAAACAGACCCCTACAAATTGTTATAACATAACTTTCTTGCGAATGTCGACAAACAACTACGAGACATAGGGCGTAAGTGACTTGTATCCGTCTTCCTCCAAACTGATGGGTGGAGTGATGAAGTAGCATCTTCAATGAAACTACTTATATCCCTGTTCCACTAAATAGAATGGGATCTCCTCTTACAGTTGCATGCAGTAACTCCGTTTTTTTTTTTTTTTTTTTTTTTTTTTTTTTTTTTTTTTTTTTTTTTCATTTTTGGCACTTACACACCCTGCATTCTAAGTGTCTCATTTGTGCTTTCCCAATTTAGCTTTTTCGGTTCTTCTTCAGATCAATGTTTGTCCTTAAACTGCTTAGAAAAACCCTCCAAGTATTAGTATGAAGATACGTCACTCTAAAGCCTCGATTCGTAGGTGAGCAACAGCAAATTTAATTCTCCTATCATAAGCCAATGAGGAAAGCAATGTATTGTAAATACTCTCAAGGAAGGTATGGGATTATATATCCCTCGGGTTTATCCTTGTTGTTGTGGTACTCAGCCCAAAGACCGTTTTCATGTTGCTCGTCATCATATTGCATACTGTGGAAGCCTCTTAATCCATGGAGAAGAGCGGGAACAAACATTCATTCTAATTTGCTTACTGAATTCCTATACTGGTCTCCCTTTGAGTTTTCTGCCGCACACAGTCTCCAATATTAAACTGACGATTCATCGACGTCCCACTATGTGCCACGCCGTAGAATCGTTTCTGTTAGTCAAGATGAACCGTAACTTTCTTTTCTTCCCAGTTCTCATCAGTACCTCTCTCTTACGTACGAGATATTCCCATTCAGTCCGGCATTTTTCCGCAGCAAGAAATTTCAAAATCTTCTATGCTCTTCTTGGGTGAAATGTTCATCTTCCATTGTCTAATCCTGGACAAAGCTACACTCCAGACAGATGCCTTGAGGAAAAACTTCCTAACACTTAGGGTAATATTCGATGTTAACCATTTTTTCAACTAAAATGATTTTTTCTCATTACCACTCTACAGTCTACATCTACTTTATTCCGGCCAAAAGAATGTAACCTCCATTCTGGACACTGTCCATTCGGTTCAATTTCTCTTCAATGTTTTTCTAGAGTCGGACAGAATTTAAGGTCTTAGGCGAACTGCAAAGTGTGCCTGAACTTTAATTCCGTTTACAAATTTTTTCTTGCTTTCCTTCACTTTTAAAATGGACAGATTGAATAATATTTGGGAATTGTCACAACGCTACCTTATTTCCCTCCTAACAACATCGACAGTTTAATGCCCTTCGACTCTTATTACTGCTGCCTGCTTTCTGTAAATGTTGTAGACAATGTATCGTTCCTTATCGTTCGCATCGTACAAAAGTAATCATAACATTTTTAATTTAATTTAATTTGTAATGCCGACAAAAGTAGAACACAAAACATCTTTCTACTTGATAGGAGCTCGTTGGCAGTCGGACGGACTGCCATATGCCTAGGACGAAGAGGCGCCCACGGTCAGCTGAAAAATCTTGTCACCTCACGTGATAAGTCTCATCATAAACATGTAAAATAAAAAATCATACACACATAAATCAATACTGTAATTACCATAAAATCAACACTACACATACGTAGGCCTAGGTCAACACTTACTGGGTGTCACCCAGTGAGATCCGATGTGTTTCATTTGTTGAAATTACAGCCCAGAAACAGCAAATAATAAACCGGAAATTAAGTAGTTTATGGGCAGTAAGCAGAAATAATGTTAAAAAACAACAGAAATTATTACTGCACCAATTTTAATTTCTAATGGCGATAATCAGACATGTTGGTTAGTCTTATGGATAGTGCTGTATTATAGGCACCAGTATACTATACTGATTATTACTATATATTTACTTACGACATTTGGCTGTATGTAGCTATTATGAACATTTTAGCGGGTATTGGTATAGGTATAAGTTAAACACAAGTACAACAGAAAATATTCGCACTGGATAAATGATGCTGTTCTACATTTGGATGTTGTGTGACGTGAATCTTCCATATTCAAATAACACTGCCATGATCATCAAAAGCATCACATACCACTGGAAATGTAGCTTTCCTCCTGGCATGTTTGATCACTCTGTAGAATTTTAGTGGAGGTCTTTCTTTCAAATCGTTATTCCATGTACCTTAGTATTTCCTGTATGACCACCGTCCTATACCAACAACATCCACAACTACGAAGTCAGCCCTATCCACATGAAAAGTAGAGCCTACTCTTATACAGCCTTGACGTTCTCACGTTTGGTTCCTTGTTATTGATAAAACCTTTGGTAAAGGGATGGAGAGTTCCTGTCCTTGATCTTTCTGCCGAAATGCATAATTGATTTCAAAGACCAGCCCTTCTCTTTTGCCTCAGTTACCTTCCTAACATACTGAAAAGGAACATAGTAGTTAGCTACATCATCAGTAATCAGCTCATTCATTAGTTCCACATCAGTAGTGTCCTGTAGAAATTTGTAACAGGCATGTATGAGGTGCCACATTCTGATCACGTAGCGGCTTCCATCGAAGGTCCGAGCTCTCCCTCGGGCATTTGTTAGTTGGTAAGTTTAGATAGTTTGTGAGTCTACGAAATGATTACCTCAGCTGTTTGTTTCATTTGATCTACAAAAAGGTGAACATTTGATGTCACTGTTAGTGGCATCTCGAAGTTTCTTGATCAAACCATAGATAGCACTTGCAATGTCTCCTTCATTTTCATGTTGAAACACCTAAACTGAATGTGTGGTCGTGTTCCATTTTAAGTTTTGAACAGTAAAAAGGTCTACTTTCATTACTCTAAAGTGCTTCTCAAAGATTAATTTTGTTTATCTGTACATCAATTATTTTATTCCTTTATTAATGATCAATTCCCCATGTTTATATATGTTTCCACCCGTGTCATTGAACTTGAGTGTTTGTACGAATGTGGAAGGTTAATAAGTAGTTTGTCAGTGTAGGGACTGATGACCCCGTAGTTAAGTCCCATAAGCTATGCAATCAACAACAACAACAGAGCTCAAACGGAGAGATTCAGTTTTTTTTTTTTTTTTTTTTTTTTTTTTTTTTTTTTTTTTTTTTTTTTTTTTTTAAATCTATCAGGCGAAACTGCGTGGTCATCAGTCCGTAGCTTACAAACTACATAAACCTAGATAAACTAACCTAAGGACAAACACACACACCCATGCTCCAGGGAGGACTCGAACCTCCACGGCGAGCAATCGCGCACTCCGCAGCGAGAAGCTATAGACCGCCCGGCTACTCCACCGCGGCTGTTATTTCTTCCCATGCGCTATTCGAAAATGGAATGGGAGATTAATAGTATAACGATGGTTCGATGAACACTCTGCCAGGCACTTAAATGTGATTTGCAGAGTGTCCCATGTAAATGTAGAATAACATTAGAATTTCAACCTGTAGATTAAATAAGACGATGTTGACATGGTTCACATCAACGAGGATCTCCACAATACGGATCTATAGAACGAACAGTTAATCTAACCGCAACCTATATCGGTCCTTTTGCTATTCTTCAGGCGGTATCTCACATTATCGGATCAGTATTGATACCGGTTTTCCCAGTGTACTATTTTGTTTTTGATCCTGTAGCGAGATGTAGTGAACTGTTTCGGCACCTGGGAGACAACACTCGGCAGTCATTGTCTCCTAACCGCCAGGTCACGACTGCCAGAGTCGAGCGCCCGACCCCGCTCGACGTCCGGCACGGAACAGGTCCACAGGCTCACAGCGGAGCGGACCTGCGGCTCTCGCGCGTGGCCCTGTCGCATAAACAATAACCGCGACACGCCCTGCCGCCGCGCCTCGCGCGCTGCTTATGCGTGCAGCAGGCCGACGGAGATTCGGCTTACGACACAGTGCGCACCCCAAGTTCCGAACCTTTCTGGCGGCGTCACTACGTCTACATACATACTCCGCAATTCACCGTAAGGTGCGTGGCGGAGGGTACACTGTACCACTACTAGGCATTTCCTTTCCTATTCCACTCCCAAATTGAACGAGGAAAGAATGAATGCCTATATGCCTCCGTATGAGCCCTAATTTCTCTTGTCTTGTCTTTGTGATCTTTACGCGAATGGAAAGTAGGCGGCAGCAAGATCGTACAACACTCAGCTACAAATTCCAGCCCTCTAAATTTACTTAACAGAAATTCACGAAAAGAACGTCGTCTTTCTTCCAGCGGTCCCCAATTGAGCTGCCGGAGCATTTCCGTGACACTCGCGCATTGGTCGAACCTACCGGTAACAAATCTAGCTGCTCGCCTCTGCACCGCCTCTATGTCTTCCTTTAAACTGATCTGCTGCGGATCCCAAACACTTGAGAAATACTCAAGACGTGGTCGCACAAGCGTTTTATACGCGGTCTCCTTTACTGGTGAAGTACATCTTCCCAAAATTCTCCCAATAAACCGAAGTCGGCTGTCCGCCTTACTAACAACTGTCCTTACATGCTCGTTCCATTTCATATCGCTCTGCAATGTTACGCCTAGATATTTGAACGACGCGACAGCATCAAGAAGCTCACTACTAAATAAAGTAATAGCGGTCCTATCACACTCCCCTGGGGCACGCCTGACGATACACTCGTCTCCGATGAACTTTCTCCGTCGAGAACAACGTACTGCGTTCTGTTACTTAGGAAGTCTTCAGTCAGTCGCAAATCTGTGAACCTATTCCATAAGCTCGTATCTTCGTTAGCAGTCTGCAGTGTGGCACCACGTCGAACGCCTTTTTGAAGTCGAGAAAAACACAATCCGCTTGTTGCCCTTCGTCTTGGCTCGCAAGATGTCATGTGAGAAAAGGGCAAACTGAGTTTCACATGAACGATGTTTCCTAAACCCGTGCTGATTCATGGAAAGAAGCTTTTCCGTTTCAAGGAAATTTACTATATTCGAACTGAGAATATGCTCCAAAATTCTACATGGAACTGATGTCAACGATATTGGCCTGTAATTGTATGGGTCAGTTCTCTTTCCTTTCTTATACACGGGAGTCACCTGCGCTTTTTTCCAATCACTAGGATCTTTGCGCTGAATTAAAGATTCGATATAACTGCAAGCTAAGTAGGGGGCCAACGCCGCAGAATAGTCTTTGTAAAACCGAACTGGTATTCCATCCGGACCAACAGACTTTTTCGTATTTAGCTCTCTCAGCTGCTTCTCTACACCGGAAATACATACTGCTATGTCCCCCATTTCGGAATTAGTACGTTGATCAAATGATGGTACATTTGTGCGGTCCTCCTGCGTGAAAGATTTCTTAAAGGTTAAATTTAGAACTTCAGCTTTCCGTTTCACTGAACGAAACGTAGTTACTGGCCGTCTGCATTAGGCAGTTGTGACAAGTGGTGACTATGTTGATGCACTTGAAATAACTAGAACTGTCTTGACCGCAATTACGCTATATTAAAGCCTTGTGCGCCATCATCAAAGGCCATAAAAAATCGCACTGACGTGTTGTACGGCCCACTTTAGATTTGTAGTTTTATAAGTTTTTGCAAACATTTTGAACCAAACTAATAACCTAATTAATAAAAAAAATCTAAATAATAAGATTGACTGAAACCCTTCAGCTTCACAGTCCAACGCATTGCCCACTACGCTACAGCCAACACCTGGAAGGTATGGTCTTTAATCTCATACTATTGATAGCCGCTGTTAAATGGTGCTAATATGCCATTTGTAGACACTATACTATCATTTATCTTACGAAGAACAGCGTGTTTTTGTTAATTCTTCAGTACGCCATTGCTTTGAAATGACAACGTGTAAGTTACAATAAGAAACTCATTAAATACGCGACGCAAGATGGCGTATGCCACAGAGAGTTCTGGGCGAGGAATGTCACGTGACATCTGCGAACGGCTAGTTTTGTCCGTTATTTTTGCAACGATACGAGATATGAAAAAAACATAAGGGAACAAAGTTGTAGAGAATTTTCTCCTCTACAAATTCGTTTATTCAATTTTCGCGTCAGATGAACGGTTTACTTGCAATTAAAGTTACATTACAGACGAATTTTTTTGGTATTACTAACAAATTTGGTGCCGATCGGTTGAACAGTTCGAGCTAAAAAGTGGGAACACGTTTACAGCCAGACAGACATTGTCAAATCGCCGGTATTTTTGCAAATAACTCTGCAACGATGCAATATATGGAAAAAAAAATAATAAAAAAACGTAATAGAGTGAAATTGTAGAGGACTTTCCTCTCTACCAATTAGGCTATTCAATTTTCGTGTCAGATGAACGGTTCGTTTGCAATTACAATTATATTACAAACGGCTTTTTTGTATTACTACAGTATTTTTTGTCCTAAAAATTTGAAAAAGGGAGGTACTGGTCTCTGGCGGCCTACAATCATGTCTGTAAAATTTGATGCTGATCGGTTGAACGGTTCGTCTTAAAAACAGGGAACACTTTACGGACAGACAGACAGACAGACAGACATACATCCCAAAATCGCCGTTATTTTTGCAAATATCTCTGAAACGATACTAGATAACAAAAACACATAACAGAGCAATGTTGTAGAGAATTTTTTGCTCTACAAATTAGGTTATTCAATTTTAGTGTCAGATGAACGGTTAAGCCGTTATTTTTATTTAAATTTCGTGCTGTCAAAAGACGATCGCAAAGGCCCACTTTTAGTGTTATTACCGTAACCTAAAGTGGGCCAATACAATGGTATTAATATTCCATCAAACACTTTCATATAGCATAACGAATAAGCAACACTAACTTTACACTCACCAAAACTATTAAAACAACCTTCTTCAGACTATTAGTGTCATAGATATACAGCATACATGTGCCGTGATCGGCACATGTCCAAAAATTATCGATATGCTAGCGGTTGGCAGTGCCATTTGTGGACCGGAGGTAACCTCACTGATGGAGTGGGGAACAAGGTCTTTGGCGAGCGCATGGGCAGGGGGGAGAGCACGTGGGGTCGGACGGTGAACAGCGGGGGTAGCGGTAGGGATGGCGGTTTTCGGTTATACCGGTTCTTTTCATCTCTAGTTTAACCGCTCTGTAAAATTTGCTCAAGATAACCGGTTTTTTAAATAACCGGTTTTCGGTTTTTTATTGCTATTATTTCTAGTAGAGTTCGGCCGAAACATAATTTGAATTTTCGGTTCTTCTCGTTTCGGCCGAAACCGAAACTTACGAAATTTAGTTAAAATTTACGTTATACGACAAATCACTAGTCTTTCCTTATTTTGCAAGATCCCCTCCCAATACTACACCTTCTTGAGTATGTGTAAGCCTAGCCAGGAGTCCGTAGAAGACGAAATACGAAGCATACAGTTTTACTATCCTTACAGTCAGTAAATGAACTTCAGAAGTATATCGAAAAATAAAGTCACAGTTCCGACTAACAGTATTATTGTTATCAGTGTAAAGTTACGCAAATTGAACGAGGAAAGCTGTGTACCACATGATCAAAGAATGTTCAATGATAATACATTAAAAGTTTTTGTTCCATGCTTACATAATAGGTATATGAATCAAATTTACCTTCTCTTCCAAGAAACATTTTGGATGTTTTCTCCTTAAATAACACAGCATCTTTGTAGTACTTCCACGCATTTTCAGCTTTTTAAAGGAAATGGAGCATTGTACCTCACTGCTACCGTACTTCGTGAAGTACTTGCACACTCGGCATGGTGCCATTTAATACACAACCGATGTCTGACGACGATAGCAAGGAACTGCCGCGTTGTTTTTTTTTTGTTTTTTTTTTTTTTTTTTTTTTTTTTGTCAGTTGAACAAGGTAGATGAAGTCCCATCGCCAACTGGCGACTTACACTTCCTGGGATTACAGAGTATGTGAGTTAATGATAACTTCATTTTACAATAAACTTCTAAGGGCCAGTATGTCGGTCCGTAAGGTACCCCACTTGATTTTAGTACGTAGTTCCATTGTCGAGTAATTCAAATGAAGGTTACAATGTAAATTACGTTACCACATCTTCTTACTACCACGTTTTATTCAGGTGACTTACGATCGTGGCACCTTGTACCTATGCCAAGGGCGTGGAGCTGTCATTCCTAAGGTTTGGATGTTATGTACTGTTGCCCTAAGTTCATCTATTTTATTGTGTATCTTCGTCGTTCTCTTCTTAATTGCGTCCATGAGAGTGTCCATATGGAGTTCCTGGTGGATGTCCACGTTTTTCGTGTAACGGCCAGCCCTGAGGATCCATCGTAACGTCTTATTCTGGACTGCATGACCTGATGGAGGCCAGTCTTTTATACACTGCCGGTGCACGCGCGTCGTCTAATAGGCCACGCCACACGGCAACAGTTGCATCGATGCCTCAATAGCTGCACCAGTTCTTTAGTTCTTATGCCACGGGTTTTTTGCGCATTTATGACTGCCGAGATTGTTCTTAAATTACCACTGATCGATTTTCTTAGTTACTGCGATAACCTAATATTTCACAGCAGTGGAAATTTTACGAATAGCCCTAAATATTAGGGTCTACTAGTGTTAACTTTTTAAAATTATCTACAAAAAACGCATTTTGAACCACTACTACAGGAAGTAGTTATACCGGTTTCTTTTACCCGGTTCTTGGCAATAACTAAAAAAACCGGTTACAACCGACTCCAAATAAATACCGAAAAAAAACGGTTATTCAAAACTAAAGTACCGGTATTGGTTTTAACCGCTCGGTTTTTCCAATCCCTAGGTAGCGGTGATGTTGGTATCACGTGGCTGCGACTAACATGCTGCCGAGGTTGCGGCAGTTCGAGTGGTGCTGAACCGGAGGAGAGCCGGCGAGTTTGGCCAAAGGGATCCTGTGAGGTGGCCGAGGAAGACTGGACATACACAAAGGGACGGAAGGTTCCTAACGTGGTTGGTACAGTCGAAAGTGTGGCGTACGATTACGCACAGTGACGGTATAGGAGCGAACATGTGTATTCTTGCCCGATCGTCTTCCTAGATTATTTGGTGCTATTATATATAGATATATACTGGACTCGGGTAACGAGCGTCCGCAGGTATTCTTATTGATATATTAACATTATGCTGTTCCTGTGCAGATGTTATTTTCGTATTTATGTATAGAACCAGACGCTGCTGGACTATAATTAACATTGCCCGACGTATTGTGTCTTTGAAAAGCTGTTGCTTAACTGCATGTGATGAAAGATTGATAGTTGATACCCAGAACCTTGTTGGAGTTGTAATATTTGTTTCATAATTTAAGCTTCTATCAGTCGGTACCTATTGCCTAATTTTGTTATACGTATTGGAGGAGCCGCTAGATTACCATGGGGAATAGTGATATTGATTGAAGTGGGTACAAATTCAACGATTACCTCTTATGTTAATTTTGTGCGATATTCTCGTATGGATCTATTTGTATATAATAAATTGTACTAAACTGAATTCAATCAATCGTTTCCACCCTTTTTCATTTAAAAGCTGCACATACATAAAACCTATTTATAATCCACCACAGAACATCTCTGTAGGATGGTCAAGTTCATACGGACGTCTGCTGTCAGTTACTATGAGGGAAATACACCAGATGGCGATACTGTCTTTCTGCTTCCCTCTCCACTCACTCACTCACTCACTCTGTGTCTGTGACTGTGTCTGTGTGTGTGTGTGATTTTTTTCTTTTTTTTCTCACTAAATCTGACTAGGGCATTATGTCGTCTTAATTAATGACTGCTATTATATAAGTAAATAAAACGGATTTTTTGAAACTAATAATATCAGTGAAGTTAAGAAAACCCAGTAAAAAGTTCGATGCCACCTTAATAAACCGAAAGTACGGTCCAGTTGCTTCATATTAAAATGGAGAGGACCAGAATAACCATTATCAACCCGAGTCTATGAAAACTAACGTCACAGGTCAAGCTATACAAGAACTTACACTCGATCCGCACGTTAGTAAACAGTCGTGCCGCACCTATATACAAGTTAAACAGAGATTTAAGCAAAAAACTAAAGGGAGCCAATACTTTTGGAAAAAAAAAAATCTGTAAGAAGCACGTATCACTTTGTGGAGGAAACGAAAAACCTCAAATTATCAAAGGATGTACGCTTACCCTCATTTTACGTAGGCAATTTGTACACCAGTTTACCTGTCCCTGAAACTCTTGACACCATAAAATGAAATTTGTTGAAAAACAACAAAAATTTTCCAGTGCGAAACGTAGAATTAGTAGAAGTGATAGAATTTGCTCTGTCCTTTAACTATTCGTTATGTTTCATCAAAATGTTGGATAGAATGTTAATACCATTGTCTTTTTATAGTCATTGATAATGACGTATGTCGAAACACATAAGGCCTTAAGTGCAATTGTGGCCAAAACAGTTAAAGTTATTTCAAGTGATACGTAGCTAATATCCGACTTAATTGTTAAGTGAGACAAAAATTAGAAAATTGTATTTTGTAACCAGTAAACACATGCTAGAAATTATATAATGTTAAATGTGTAATATGGTATACTGATCTGGTGTAATTAGGTTGTCGCGTATTTGCGACAAAAGGTATTTGAGAAACTAAACAATTGTAAGACGTCATTTAGTTCAACATTTCATTTAACATTTTAATAGTAAATTGTTGAATTTTAACCCTTTGAGCACCCGTGGTTTTTGCTTGAAATCACCATTTCATTAATTATGTTCGGTAGGAGCAGTGGCTTTCTAATCAAACCATCAATGCTAGTGCAAATAAAATGCATCTAATGATACCGGTAAATGTCTATAAGAAAATTGGGTCAGAGGGTAATTGAGTAATTGACTCAGAAACTGGTGAACAATAACCTTAATATTTTCTTTGACAGTTACTTCAGTCCTGTTATCCTAATGAAAAATCCTCATGATCATAGTGTTTATGCTTGTGAGACAGTAAAACGAGGTCAAAAGACTTGCCCAAATATTGGAAAACTGAAAAACATCTTCAGGTTGCAGATTATGACTACAGATGAACATAAGAAAGCATGTCAGCATTGATATGGAAGAACGTTAAGGGGATTTGATTTGTCTCATATTCATGATCCACTGCGTAGATAATCAGTGTCTAGGAAACAAAAAGATTTCTCATTAATTGAGATCTCATATCCCCCACTTGTGAAACGGAACACTATGCATATGGGTACGACGATAAAGCAGACATTCTGAAATGTCTACACGAGATAGGAAAAGCAAACGATGGTGGCTTGGAATTTTTGGCATATGCTGGATGTCCGCCCTGTAAATTCATTTTTTATCGTTCCAAGAAGTAAGCAATGGGGCAACAGTGTCACTAAAGGAGTTTCGGATTGCTGTGTTTCATGGACTTACTGTCACAACAGATAGTACGAGACATCATGAAGAAGGTGCATGAATCGAAATACAAACAAGTTTAAAACCGGTGCCTCAAGTATGGAGAGGAATTAAGTCTGCACACATGCCAAAAGAATGACGATCTCGTCGTTATGCATATTGCAGCACAAAAACTGAACGTCACAGAGTAAAATGGCATTGTAACGGTGTAATGTGGGATTGTGCCTGGAGAAAGTCCAAAATTGCTTTAAAATTACCTCTCGAAATCATAGATGGTTCGAGACCGAGTGTCCCTGTCGTTTCGTAGTATTCTTGTACTCATAACTTACGAGTCTAATAAGTGACTGTTATGAAAATTATCAGACGTTTACCTATTTTTGACGTATTGGGACTCAAAGGTTCAAATTATTACAAACTGAATCTCTATCATTAAAATTCGAAAATATATTGTGGCTCTCAATTTGATTACACATATTACACGTAGCCTTATCCATGAAATTCACGGAAACGTTTGTTATCTTGTTCAAACGCAGAGTAACATCACCACACCCGAACACCGTCTATCCTTTACAGTTTGTTTGAGTCCAATGACCTGCTGCATCAGTGCGGGGAGTCCTATATGGAGGAGATTTTGTTGGACCCGGATGCTTCTTCTGTTCTAGATTTGAATTCTGGCATGTCATTTTGTTCGATATATGGCATTTTGGAACTCTCATGGTCCCTTTAGCATTGCGTGAAACATTAAAACTCTTTTTGACCATCGCTAATCAAATGAAAGCGTCACAGTATAAGTAGTTCAATAGAATTTCCACGTCGAAATAAAGATAAATGTACTTGGTCAACAGACTGGTGACGTAATGAAGTCACGTACATACACATAAACAATGAACACCATTTGATACTGGAGAAGTCTGGTAGTATACATCAAAATATCCATTCATTTACACTTCATTTTTAAGTGCACAGACAAAAGAATGGAAATGCCTAATGATGCATATTTCACTCAAAGTGCATTTTCTAATTTACTTCCACTTACAACTACATTATTATATCAAAATGTTATTTACATAACGCCACAGATGCAAAAATACAAAAATAATTTTCAGATCTAAAATTACCTTTTTGTTCTGCCGCAATTTTTGTTGGGAGAATTTTGGGAAGATGTACTTCACCTGTAAAGGAGACCGCGTATAAAACGCTTGTACGACCACGTCTTGAGTATTGCTTAAGTGTTTGGGACCCGCAGCAGATAAGTTTAAAAGAAGACATAGAGGCGGTTCAGAGACGAGCAACTAGATTTCTTACCGGTAGGTTCGACCAATGCGCGAGTGTCACCGAAACGCTCCGGCAACTCAATTGGGGATCGCTGGAAGAAAGACGACGTTCTTTTCGTGAATTTCTGTTAAGTAAATTTAGAGGGCCAGAATTTGAAGCTGAGTGTTGTACGATCTTGCTGCCGCCTACTTACATTTCTCGTAAAGATCACAAAGACAAGATAAGAGAAATTAGTGCTCGTACGGAGACATATAGGCATTCTTTTATACCTCGTTCAATTTGGGAATGGAATAGGAAAGGAACTGCCTAGTAGTGGTACAGTGTACCCTCCGCCACGCACCTTAGGTGAATTGCGGAGTATGTATGTAGATGTAGAATTCTCTAAACAAAGACGATAATTTCACGTGTGTGTTTCGTGGAAAAAAAGGGAGGGGAGGGGTGGAAAGCTGAGTGCTGCAGAAATCGCCTTACCACTCACACAGATGGCAGAATGTGTTAGCTTTCGCAGTTTCGTGTCTATCGGCAGTGGCGCTCAGAATCATTTAACTTTCCATTTGTTAACATCACAATGGTTTGATATGAATTCGCGAAGCTGGGCATTAAGGGGTCAATGACAAGATCACAAGGATTTGAGTTTCCTGTGAATCTAATAATAATTACGTTATTATCCGTGCTGAAGATCAGATGAAGAAATTAAATCCAGAAGGAAATCATGATATTCATGTGGGTAACCGATAAAACATCTTTCATTGTGGAAATCTTACATACTTTTCCCAGACATTCTGTATCGTTCCTATGCATTATACAGATTGACCAGTACCATTTACGGTAATGTTAAAAGGGTACATGATGAGAATCCTTTATCATTTAGTACGCATATTGTTGTTGTTATTGTGGTCTTCTGTCTGCAGACTTGTTTGGTGCAGCTCTCCACACTACCCTGTCCTGTGAAAACCTCTTCATCTCCGAGTAGGAATGGCAACCACAATCTAGTGGACCTTCCTACATCATTCAGCTCTAGGTCTCTCGCTTTGATTTTTACCCTACACACTTCTTTCTACTGCAAAGTTCACCATTCCTTGACATCTAAGAATGTGTCCAAACAATTTATCCCTGCACTTATTCGAGATATGGTAGAGACTACTTTTCTCCCCAAGTTGTTAGGCGCCTCCTCGTTAGTTACGTGTCTAACCATCTAATCTTCATCATTCGACTTCAGCACTATATTTCAAAAGCTCCTTTCATCTTTTCAACTCCTTATCGTTCATGATTCACTCCCTCAAAATGCTACCCTCCACATAAATGATCTCAGGAAGGGCATCTTAACATTTGAATTAATAGTTCACGTCGAATAATTTTTCTTTTTCAGAAACGCTTTTCTTCTCATAGCCATGTCTAATTCGACCGTCGTACATTATTTTGCTACCCAAATAACAAAAATCAGTTACTGTTTTTATTGTCTCACTACAGAATCAAGTTCCTTCTGCATCAACTGATTTTCTTACACTATATTCCATTTCCCGTGTATTGATCTTGTTAACGTTAATCTCATAAGACTCTGTCAATTCCGTTCAACTGCCCTTCCAGGTACTATTAAAATAGCTGCATTTCTATTATTTGGTGACAAAGGAAAATTTATGCTGGACTGGACCCCAAACTCAGGTCGCCCACATTTCGTGACAGTTTCCTTAACAAATCGGCCACCCAAAACTGTTCCCAACCAAACCGAACCTTCCAACTGTAAACTTTGTCCATATGGAGTAAATAAAATAATATGTTGATCAATGCTAAAACACATTAGTACGTGGTCTATCATCCACAGGTGGCATTGCAGGTGATGATCCTGACATCCATGCGATGAAACAGATAGCGGATATTGTCATTCGATACCTTACTCCATGCCTGCGCAACTCTTGACGCAGTTCTGCAAGAGATTTTACGAGTTGCACATGTCATTTTTTATCCCATAATATGACACACGTGCTCAATTTAAAACTTCTGGAGCCTTACTGGCCAGAGCAGTTGCTGCAAGTCTTGCAAAGCATGTTGAGTTTCACATGCAATGTGTGGGCAGCACTTTCTAAGATTATGTAGTACACACAAAGAACCCTGCATACAGATTCTGCTTTCATTGCCGAAGACCACAGCCTGCTATTCCCGGTGATCCAGTCGAGGCATGCATGTTGGTGGAGAGGCCTCTGTAGAACACGGGCTAGGAGTGTTTGTGCCCAGTTGGAAACAGTTCGTAGTGACACTTCTGAACTCAAAAATACTCCTACCAGTTCTAAGGAGACCTCTTGACATATACTTTTATGTAATAAAATGGCATCCCCACATTTCTCTGAGTAGTTTGATACCCCCACATGATATCTGTGATGATATTTAGAGACATTAGTTACTGTACTTGCAGAAGTAATTGCGTTTAATATTCTACATATTTTAAGAGGCAGTGGGCAGATATTTTAAATTGCGTGGCATGGCATGAATGGCATGTTTCTTTTGAGAAAAGGGCTATTTTTGCCTAGCGGAAAAGACCAGACGAAACTGTGCTGCAGGCATTTGTTCGAAGAAAGCTTTTAGCAAACAACAGCGGTCTTCCAACTACTCGTGTCCTCGTGTGTCCCATTGACCCAACATCACTCACTGGTAGCGGCAGGAGACTCATGCACTGTGCGACACTCTGGAGCCAGACCAGTCACATCAGTTTCTTAACTTGTACCAGAAAGCTTTACAATCTCACCCCTCATTGGAGGGTTGTAATGTAGGAAAGCTACTGATATTTTGGAACGGCGCATCTTATTGGCTGGCTAGAGCAGGCGGTCTCGGCTGCAAATTTGGGAAAACTATCGAAAGATATATACGGCTAACGGAGCTACAAAAAGCCACCCTCTGTCGGTCAGCCTGTAGCGACGTGGTCTGTCTGTCGGCCTCCTTGGGCGATTTGACAGTGCGCTCCCGTGAGAATAATTAGCAATGTCCTGAGATTTTGCGTTTGCAGAACTAATCTTAACGTGCTCCTTATTGCAATTCTAGGGTCATCTGCAAACAAAATGGACTCTGATTCTTGCAGTGTAATTGATGAGAGGTCATTAATGTACACATGAAAAAAGTAATGGCTCTAATATGGATCCTTGTGGAACACCATCTCTTATTTCTTCCCAGTCCAATGATGACTGTCTCTTGCGCAGACATACTTCGTTTTCTGTTGGTGAGTTATGACTTGAACCATTATCAGGCATTGCACATGACAGCATAGACTTCTTTACTTATAAGCGTCTCTCGCTAACAGAGAGCTTAGTAAAGTAGCTGCCTGTACACCATTTAATAGGAAATAATACTGACACGAGGCTCATTGTGAAATAAACGTGTGAATAAAACGATTGCAATGCCACAGAGTCGTACTTCCTTGAATAAAGTGAGTGCATTTGAAATGGGTCCAATTGAGGAATTCTGATTGGCGGGATGACCCACACATTAGTGTCAGTTCTGCGACGATGCTGGTTGTAATGGTCACGTGACCATTCTCACACCTGACAATGGAGTTCTGGACGTCCATGCACCACAGACATCTGCCATGATCGCCCTAGCGTGAGGGCAGCAGCAGTAGCAGAAGGTACAACTACAGCAGCACAATCTAGTGTGTTCAAGATTACTTACCGCCGCCTACCTCTAAAAGTAGACAGACAAAGTTTTCCACCTTGTATCACGTGCAAGAATTGATCTACAATGTTTTGTACCCTGAAACGTTTGGATCTTCCGATTGGAAGCAATCTATCGTGACTCGCAGACTAGACATCATAAAGCAGTGTACGCCTCAATCCAAACCAGGTAATAGATGGTTAACTGTGCTCAGATTGATCCAGACGATCAGTCCTGAAAGTAGAAAGTAAAATATTAATGCTAAGTAACCTCACCGTGTAGAGGACTGAGGTATTAAGCAGTGTGTCTGTAAAATGAAAGATGCTGTTTTACTTCGAGGTAAAAATTTGACTGTAAAACGGAAAAACAAAAGCAAGTAAAGTTGTAATAAATTAAGCAATTGAAATTAATAATAAAGGACTGGATACAACCGTTTTGATAACCCAAGCAAATAATTATCAAAAGAAAAATAACTATCAGAGTATGGCTGACATTCCACGCCTACACTTTATTTTACAATTGAATTGGGATGGAAGTGGCTGTCGTGCTAAATATAGTGAGTCATCTTGTATTGGTGTCGATGCTCTTCCATGGAAGCGACCTTGCAGAAACAAAAGTTAGCTTTGCATCAGTGCACAGTTACCGTTCGCTGCGTCGATGGCGGCTGAGTCCGCGACTCTGAGAACCTATTAAAAAACTTACTGGCTTAATCTGTAGCTGAAGTGAATCGCCCAAAATTCGCTAACAGTTTTGATTAAGTTAAGACTCTCTGACTGCCATAGTCGAAACTAATAATGACAGGGTACACTGATTCAGCAAACCAGTTCAATATTATGCCTTCTCACTATTATCCAAAGACGTGAACTAACTATTGTGGACGAACAAAAATTTCTACTTGCTCGCTCTTTCCGGACGCCAAGGGTGGTGCAGGGGGCCGAGTTTTGTTTTAACACTAGTATGCATATCCTGGGTCGAATAGACCCAGGACAGTTTTAATTTTTAATTGTTGTATGAAAGACTTAAAATTGAGTCCCACTGTATCAGGCATGCTCTCTGGCAATGTTCAAAAACTCATTACAGGAACTACTAGAATAATGTATAATTAGTTTAAGAGCCCCTTCTATTTTCTTCTTTACACCACACGTTTACATAACATGGGTCCGATGGACCCTGTGGTTTCTGTCCAAGTGTAATTAAATTAGATTGGCTTGTAACCAATTACATTTTGCTAGAGATCAGAAAATATGTTACTGCCACACATACACAATGTTGTGATCCCAGCAAACATGTTGTTATAACTTGGAAAACCGTCAGCACTATACGACTGTGTTCTGTGTGGAGCTAAATATCGCAGTTGATTGTTATGAGTGTGTGAAGCAGTAGAGAAATGGTGTAGGAGTCTGCTACACAACAGTGTTGTGTTTTAAATTCGACACTCATTCGAAAGAAAACAATAACACCAACAACAGTTACATTTCTACGCTCCATGGAAGAAGATAGTACTGAGGATTCATATTACTATTTTTCAGACACAGTTTCACAATATATCTCTTAAAAAAAGAGCAAGAATGAGTATTGTATAGGATTTAAGCGCAAATTATGAATCAGTTGTTACTCAATGGGTAGCTGAAGATGACGATATCGGTCCAGATGTAAGTTCTGCTTCGGATGAAAACCATGCAGTTGTTTCTCCGGCAGTCAAGCAACACTTTGAATCAAGAATCAATTAGTGGTGGTGGTGAAGAAGAAGTAGAAGAACAGAAGAAAGAAGATCTAGATAATGTTATTTCAGATCGAATAAGCAGTGAAAGTGCAAATCTATTACTGCTCCAAATGATACGCTGTAGAGTAAAAACCCCCGTTGCAAAATGAAACACTTGCTCAAAATTTGGTAAAATGTATACTAGGACCACTTAGGTGTACAATCAGGTACACGTAAGAAAGATGCTTGGGATTCGTTTATTCCTCTATACAATGTGTCTAAAATTTGAATATGTACAAACCTAGAGACGAAAACGAGTATAACATAAAAAAAAATTCGGCATGAATGCCAAGAAATGTTACAACAGCACAGTTCGTTGCAACAAGAGATGTTCACTGTGTCCATCTTCGAAGGACAGAAAGATAGCGTGCAGTAAGTGGACCAAATTTGTGCCAGGGCAACAGCAGTCTGCTGTACAGCAACTAAAAAGTTGTTGTGATGTTTCTGTGTGTAATGATTTATTCTTTGTCAGTGCTAGGAATACCAATTTGTGTTGTGAACACTTCATGAAAAATGGTAGCCTATGTTTCAGTTTTCTATTCTAATTTACTAAAATAATTTCATTCAGTATCAAAATTTTTTTTTTAAGTTAATGAAACTATTAAAATGGCCACAGCTTTGTTATATTATACACACAAACCTTCAAATACATTATTAATTAAAATAACCATTAAATATTCATTAAAATATCCATTAAATACTTCTTTTCATTTAAAATCGCAGACATAACGGGTCTAATGTGCACAGACAATAGGTCATGCATAAAAGGGTTAATGGAGGTGAACAACAATTATTGCAACTTTGTTTAAACGTATTTGTATTATCCCAAATATTCCTAAAACAGTTTTAAGTGCCTCACGCTGCATATTGTCACTATTGGCTGAAGAGAAGCAGGCTGTACTGCGGACAGTCTACATGCTGCCGATATGAGGCACGGGGAATGAAGACTGTCTCTCTCTCTATTCGTTTAGTCGATTCCGACTCTTCGTGACCATATGAACCAAAGCACGCCACTTCCCTCTGTCCTGCACTTTCTACCGTAGATCTTCCAGGTTGGAACATGCTGCTTCTGTGATGCCATCAATCCACCTCATCCTCTGCCGTCCTCCTCTTCTAGTGCCTTCGATCTTCCCCAGGATTAATGTTTTTTTTTTTCCAATGAGGCATGACTTCGCATTGTGTGTCCAAAGTATGTCAGCTTCTGTTTTAATATTAGACCTTCCAGAGAGCAATTTGGTTTTATTTGCTCTAATATAGTTCTATGGTTCTTTTTGCCGCCCATGGAATCCTAAGAATTTTCCTCCAGCACCACAATTCAAAGCAGTCAATTCTTCGCCGTTCAGCCTTTCTAATGGTCCAGGTCTCGCATTCATACATTACAACTGGGAAGACCATAGCCTTCACAGTACGTATCTTTGTTGTTATAGTTATGTCTCTGGACCTTACAATCTTTTCAATGGTTTGACATCGCCATTTTTCCGAGCAACAAACGTCTCCAGATTTCGTTGCTGCAGTCGCCCATCATCAGAGATCTGGGAACCGAGATAATTGAATGTGGACACCACCTCCATGGATTCTCCTCCTATATCCCATGAATTAATAGGTTTAGTTGCCATAATTTTCGTTTTCTTTACATTTAGCCCGAGACCGCCCTTTTCACTTTCTTTTTTACCTTCAGAAACAGAGTCTTTCACTCCTCTTCACTTTCTGCCAGCAGTATGATATCATCTGCGTATCTGCGGTTGTTTACATTTATTCCAGCTATTTTTATTCCTGTCCCCACTTCATCTATTCTGGCAATCCTCATAACTTGCTCTGCAAACAGATTGAATAAGAACGGAGACAATAAGCAGCTATGTTCAAATTTTTGTATAGCTTATGGGACTTAACTACGGGGTCATCAGTCCCTAAACTTACAAACTACTTATGAACTAACTAATACTAAGGACGGCACAAATATCCATGCCCGAGAGGGTATTCGAATCCCCGACCGTAGTGGCCGTGCAGATCGTGACTGGAGCGCCTCAGTCCGCTCGGCCATCGCGATATGCAGCCTTGCCGAAAAAAAAAAAGAAAAAAATTGTTACTAGACGAAATCTAGAGTCGCTTCAATAAAGACTGGAAATCTCAGACGCCTGATACCAGTGGAAAATTCTGTTTTGACCTGAAACAATGGATAAAATGAAAATGAAAATTTTGGTTGTATTAACAGTATGAAGAGAAGGATCCCCCGTCCCCTGACGCACCTTAGCTAACGCTCGAAAGAACATGTAGATAATATCGTGGGAAAGGCGAACCAGACACTGCGTTTTATTGCCAGAATCCTTAAAACATGCAACAGAACTACAAAAGAAACTGCATACACTACGCTTGTCCGTCCATTTTTTGGAATATTGCAGCCCAGTGTGGATTCTTTATCGGGTGGGTTTCACGGAGGACATCGAAAGAGTCCAAAGAAGGGAAGCTCGTTTCGTATTGTCACGATACAGTGCAGACAGCGTTACGGAAATGATACAGGCTCTGTGATGGGAATCATTACAGCAACGGCGCTTATCGCTGCGGCGTGGGCTACTTGCGAAACTCCAATCGCCAACATTCTCCCCCGAATGCGAAATTATATTGTTGACTCCCACTTACATAGGTAGAAATGATCATCAGAATAAAATACGAGAAATCAGAGTTGGAACAGAGAGATTCAGGTGTTCTTTCTTCCCGCGGAATGAGAGATAAATAGCCGCGGTGGAGTAGCCGAGCGGTCTAAAGCGTCTCGCTGCGGAGCACGCGGTTGCTCGCCGTGGAGGTTCGAGTCCTCGCTGGGGCATGGGTGTGTGTGTTGTCCTTAGGTTAGTTTACCTAGGTTTAAGTAGTTTGTAAGCTACGGACTGAAAACCACGCAGTTTGGTCCGATAGATTTACAAACATTTGAACAATTTTTTTTTGGAGATAAATAGTATAATGGTGGTTCGATGAACCCTCTGCCAGGCACTTAAATGTGATTTGCAGAGTATCACATGTAGATGTAGTTCGCGGAGTGAGTACAGGGCGACCCGCCAGCTAGGCACACGGCGCGCGACTTTTGGGCCGCGGTGTGGCGCGTGTCCTTGTGGGTCATGGCGCCAGGCGTGGCCCGCGACCTGCCGCTAGCCGCCCACGCCCATTATCGCCATACCATTGACCGACACGTTATATCGCGTGGGCTCCCGCCACCACCTGCCGCCGGCGTCTAGCCTAAATTCTGTATCCGCTCCTCAGGCCACCATACCAGCAACTGTTGTTCATCCACTCCTCGTGGGTGTGTCGTCGTATAGAAAAAGAAATAAATAAATAAATCGGACTGACGTGTTTTAGGTCCACTTTAGACGTGTAGTTTTATAAGTTTCTTGAAACATTTTGGACCAGAATAATAATAATAAATTAATTAATAAGACTGTCTGAAAACCTTTTAGGAAAAAAGAAAGTTAAGTAGTGGCGGGTTCCGAGCCACTGACCTTTTCCGTCACAGGACAACGTATTGCCCACTACTCTACACCTACCTAACTGTTTGAAGTTATGTTCTTTAATCCCATACTATTTATGGCGTTAACTGATGCTAATATGCAATTTGTAGACACTAGATTATCATTTATCGTACGAAGAACGATGTGTTTTTATTAATTCCTGAGTGCGCCATTGCTTTGAAATGACGACGTGTTTGCTACAATAAGAAAATCATCAAATACGCACCGCAAGATAGCGTATGCAACAGAGAATTCTGGGCGAGTCACGTGACATCTCCGACCGGGTGGTTTTCGTAAAATCAATGGACGGTGTCAAATCGCCGTTATTTTTGCAAATATGTCTCAAACGATATATATAACATAGGGGAACAAAGTTGTAGAGAATTTTCTCCTCTACAATTTCGGTTATTCAATTTCCGTGTCCTGTCAAAAGATCACAAAGGCCCACTTTTAGAGTTACTACCGTAAACTAAAGAGGGCCAGAAAGGGGGATAATTCTCTCATGTACAAATATGATAATATATTGATCTGTGAGCAAGCCCGCTCCTAGTCATTTTGATTTCATATTTCTTTTACTACCTCATGTAGAGACTTCAGTATCCTCTCCACTTCGGCTCTTAAGTATAGCACATACGCGTCTCATAAAAGACACTAACAATCCCACTGCTTCCGCGCCTAAACCAATAGGCCAAAAGCTATGTCTCATTAAATTTAGGCAACAGCCATAAATTTTTATAAATAATTTATTTCGCTACCAGTTCCAGCTTCACATTTGAAACCATCTTCACGCCCATAAAAAAATCGCACTGACGTGTTTTACGGCCCACTTTAAATTTGTAGTTTTATAAATTTTTGCAAACATTTCGGACAAAAATAATAATGTAAATAATAAAAAATTATAGTGATATGATTACGACTCTACTATTGTGATAATATCTATGCACATAACACGTAAACCTTTTAGGAAAAAAGGAGAAAAAATCATTATTTGCTAGTGGAGGGTCCCGAACCACGGACCATGTGCATCACAATCAAACACGCTACCTCCTACACTACGACTTACAATTACAAATTTCGCCCTTATTTTCGTACTATTGATGGCAGTTGCTAACAGATGCTAATATGGCATTTGTAGACACCACATTATCATTTATTTTTATTTATTTATTTATTTATTTGTTTATTTAGCCTGATCAGATTAGGGCCATCAGGCCCTCTCTTACATCGGACCAGGGATTTACACATACAGAATTTTTTACATTTGAGTTACCTATAACATACCAATGATTTTTACAGATAAGCAATTAATAACATAATTTATAAAAGTTAACTACATGCAAAAGGATGTAAAATAAAAGGTATTGACTTAATTCTAATAGGATTAATACTAGTAGTACCACTGAGACACCTTCTGCTGCTGTTGGTGTAACAACATTGATATTAGCAGATACAGGATGTACTTTTGAATCGAGACTGGTTAAGGCAAGGCGAATTCTGACAAAAGGAAGTTAAGAAAGCTGTACCTGGCGAGAGCAATGGCAGTAAGAGAATATCTGGGAGGAGGAATGGATGTGACGTACCTGGACCGTAGGGTATTAAAGACTGGCGTAATTATTGCTTCAGTAGATAATCCATTAACTGTCGTTTGAAGCTGGCAGTGTTATTCAGTTCTCTGATATACTGAGGTAGATTGTTCCAGAGCCTCGTTCCTGCTACTGAAAAGGATTTTGAGAAACCGGCTGAGTGATGGATAGGGACAGAAAGGGTTTTGCTCTGACACGAACGAGTAGTTCTGTTATGCTGATCAGATAAGAGTGTTAAGGTCGAGGAAAGATATGAGGGACAGTGTACGTTGATAAGAGAGTAGAGGAAACAGAGTGTATGAAAATCTCTGCGCTTGTCAGCACGGAGCCAGGATAGTTGCATATAAGATGGTGAAATGTGATCAAAGAGACGGATGTTACATATATATCGAACGCAGGCATTCATGATTAGTTCCAGACGTCTTGAGCTTTCCCAAGAAAGACCTTGCAAGATAACATCACTGTAATCAATAATTGGAATTACAAGTGTTTGTATAAGTTTCTTTTTGAGATCGAGAGGAAAAAACTTCTTATATCTCTGTAGGGCATGAAGAGATGCTGATGCCTTCCTACACACGGCGGCTGTGTGCTCAGCCCAATTTAGTTTGTCGTCTATTATCACTCCCAGACTTTTTGCCGAGGGCGAAAAATAGATAGGTGTGTCATTTAATATTAATGATGGTTGAGATTCGCGGAATTTGTGGTTAATGAGCCTAGGATGTCCTACCAGAATTGCTTGTGTTTTACTTGGATTGAGCTTTAATCCTATATTCTGTGCCCACTTTGATAGTGCACATAGGTCAGAATTAAAATTTTCGATTGCTGTCTTCAGGTTTTTTGGTTTTGCACTTAAATACAACTGGAGGTCATCGGCATACATGTGGTATTTACAAAAGGACAAGACCGATGATACGTCATTTAGGTACAATGAAAAGAGGAGTGGACCTAATACCGAGCCCTGTGGTACGCCTGATAGTACTTTTCTCCACTGTGACTTTTTGGTGCCGGACATGACGCACTGAAGACGCGATGTCAAGTATGAGCGAAACCATTGCACCACGCCTTGAGAGAGATTTAGGCTGCTAAGTTTAGCAAGTAAAATGTCAAAGTCCACAGTGTCGAAAGCTTTGCTAAAGTCTAAGAAGCACATAATAGTCGCCTCTTGTCTATCCATTGCCTGCTTAAGATCGTCTGTCACTTTTATCAAAGCAGATGTTGTGCTGCGATATTTGCGAAAACCTGATTGGTGTTCGTCAAAAAGGTTATTAATAGTCAAGTAGCTGGTTAGCTGATCATTTACTATATATTCTAGAGCTTTGGATAGTGCCGGAAGAATGCAGATAGGTCTGTAATCAGAGGGTGCTGTGGCAATGTTCTTTTTTGGCAGTGGCTTAACTAGTCCACGTTTCCATGCATCAGGAAAAACACTTGTGGCTAAGGACTGATTAAATATATCTGTTATGATGGGCAGCAGTGGATCAATAATCAGCTTTACCATTTGGATAGTGATACCATCATCCCCAGTAGACGCTGATGTAATACGCATAATGGCTTTTTTGACTATACTTCCAGTAACATGCTTAAAACAAAACTTATCATGGTTAGCGTTGTTTATCCTCTTGATATGGTCAATAAGTGTTTGTTTCGTTTGGTGATCTATTGTGGTGGTAGGCGTTGTGAAATACTGATTTAGTTCCTCAATGGGGACAGTGGGTTCGGCTGCAGTTTTTACTTTTCCAATACCAAGACCGCGCAGGTTTTTCCAGAGGACGGCCGGTCTATTTATGTTGTCGGTTAATGAATAGGCGTATCTGAGTTTAGCATTTCTCACAGCCTGGCTGACTCTGTTACGTTTCTGCTTGTAAGCGGTGTGGTTTTCAGGTGTAGGGTGTAGTTTGTATGTCCGATGTGCATTGTCCCTGAGATTCATGAGCTGTTTTAGTTCATCAGTTAGCCAGGGTGCAGGTTTCCTTCTCACTTTTTTGGTCTTGATGGGCGAATATTTATCATACAGCTGGTTAAGTTTATTTGTAATTTTGTGCAGTTTCTCGTTTACGTCCGGGAGGGTGTCGGAGGTTGGCTCGAAAACTATTTCTTGTGCATCAGCTGTCAGTTCAGGTAAGTTGACGCGTCTTAAGTCACGGTATGTAGTTAGAAGTGGTTTCTTCCTGGGGCATTCTAGCGAGTATGTCATGAAAATTACATCATGGGCAGACATGCCAGGTGCAGATGTTTGTGACGTTCGAATTACTCTGTCTGGAAACCTTGTTGCAAATATATCTATTAAAGTGTGGCTATCAGCTGTGTGATGGGTGGGTGCAAGCTGAAGTAAGGTCAGATTCGAAGACGTAAGCATACGCTTGAACTTCATACAGGACGGACTGTTCAACAGAAAATTTATGTTAGTGTCTCCCGCTATAATTATGTGCTCATAAGCTGATTCGAGGTCTGAGAGGGCAGTTTCGAAGCAGTCCAACGCACCTACCTTCGGAGGTTTATAGAGGACGCATAGGAGACACTTTTCTTTGAGGGGTTTTATCTCTACGAACATGTATTCCACTTGTTCAGTTTCATCATTATTTGATGTGTGCAACACGGTAGGAGATAATTCAGAGCGTATGTAAGCTCCAACGCCGCCTCCGCGTTTGTTCAATCGGTCGTGTCTTAGGAAGACATAGCCGTCTAAATTTACGGAACTGGTGGTAATGCTTGGTTTGAGCCAGGTCTCCGATAGAAGAATTATATGAAGATCCAAGTCTTGAAATATATGGCGGAACTCAACTAAATGAGCTTGTAGAGATTGAACATTTGCGTGTGCAACGTGGAGCTTTGTGCGCTCAGTTGTAGCGCGCGCGATGATACCGCTAGTCGGTAGGGCAACGGCAGTGGGCTGTGGGGTGGCGGCGTCCTTTTCTGCGAACGCAGGACACATTGGAATGTGGCGTGGCTGGGGGCTAGCGGTCCGGGGGGTCGGGGGAGGAGTGCAGGACAGCAGAGAGAGAGAGCCGAAGCAGGTCAGGTGGGTTCAGAGACAGGGGAGGGACAGGGAGGCGCTGCAGCCAAGGTCAGCACGGCCTGTGTCCGCCGAGCGGCAGCGTGGCGCTGAGGGGGGGGGGGGGGGGAATCTCGCCAAGCACAGTAAAAATAATCTGCACGGAACAACACTAAATAAAGATAACAATATCGATAGTAGAGTGAGCAATTGCCAATGATGCGTGAGACCAACGCTATATAAAGGTGAATTTAAACCTAATATGGTACCGTAATTAATAATGTAAGTATGAGATTAATAGTAAAACAGCACTATCCTAAAGTGAACCAGTAAGTGTCACTAAAAATATAATGATAATTTGCTAGAAGAAAGAGAAAAAAAAAGTGTAACAACAAATCACACCAATCAAATAATGATAATTTGCTAAAATAATAAAGAGAAAGCTAACTAATGTAGTATAATAGATATTAATGTACATAAGATTTTCTTTACAAAATCGATATGAAGTGTAGCAAAAGAAGAAAAAAAAGTAGAAAAGAAAAAAAAATAGTAAGCTACACGTAGAAGTAGTGGCGGCAAGTGTTTTTATCTCCTAAAGCAGAGGCTTTCGAGTTCATTCGCATTTGTAATTGATATTTTGCCATTGTTCGTCTTCACCATTATTCTGCCATCACTTGTCCATACATTGTGTAGGCCAAATGTTGCGATTGCACTATTCAAAATTTTTAACCGCTCGGAAGTGAGATCTTCACGTATCGTCAGACCTGATTTTACCAGTTTCTTCTTGGCTCTAAAGATTTCGGATCTCTTCCTGTAGGAAACAAACTTCACTATTATGGGCCTATGTTTTGTGGATTCCCCTGTCTTACGTCCTACTCTGTGACTTCTGTCGATGTCGTTAAGGGTCACCTGCACCCCTAGCTTTTCAGTGGCCAGCTTCACTACGATTTCATCGGTGTTTTCACTACTATTTTCTGGAATCCCGAACAGTCTTAGGTTGTTACGTCTCTGATATTGTTCGAGCTCATCTGTTCTCTCGATTAGCTTCTGCTCGAGAGATCGTGCTCTGCCTGCGGTATCCTCCAGGGTCTTTTTCAGAGCGCATATCTCGCTGGCATTCTTGTCGAGCGTCTGCTGTATTTTGAGCGTCACTGAGGCAGTGACGGCGTCGGTGATGGTCTGGAGCACGGTGGCGAGCGCGCCCTCCGCCTGCAGCGCGGCACTTACCTCAGCCCTGACGAGTGCGGCGATGTCGGCGGTGGCGGGCGGCGCGGCCGCGGTCGCCGGCACCGGCTCGCCTGCTGCACCCTCGCCGGACTGGCCGTTGGCGGTGCTGCGCGTTGTTCGACGACTTTCCATTTTCAATGCAGTTACACGATTACAGGCACTCCGAATACTATAGCGATTCAACACTTGGCACTTAGCACACGTTTTGTGACTATTTCAAACAGCCAAACTGCTTAGTAACACCTCCAAATACCGGATAAACTTGCGAGCCTAACTAGCGTGCGTCACTCACTGGCGGCCATCTTCCAATGTTCCAATGTTCCAATGTTCCAATGTTCCAATTTATCGTATGAAGAACGATGTGTTTTTGTTAATTCTTCGGTGCGCCATTGCTTTGAAATGACAACGTGTAAGTTACAGTAAGAAAATCATTAAATACGCAACGCAAGATGGCGTATGCCAGAGAGAGTTCTGGGCGAGGAATGTCATGTGACATCTCCGAACGGCTGGCTTTCGTTAATTCAATGGAGGGTGTCAAATCTCCGTTATTTTTGCAAATATGTCTCAAACTATACGAGATAAGAATAAAAACATAAGGGAGCTAAGTTGTAGAGAAATTTCTACTCTACCAATTAGGTTATTCCATTTTCGTGTCAGATGAACGGTTCGTTTGCAATTACAATGATATTACAAACTGCTTTTTTTGGTATTACTAGCGTATTTTTTGTCCGAAAAATTTGAAAAAGGTCTCTGGCGGCCTACAATCATGTCTGTAAAATTTGGTATTGATCGGTTGAACGGTTCGTCTTAAAAACGGGGAACACGTTATGGACAGACGAAGAGACATACATCCCAAAATCACCGTTATTTCTACAAATATCTTTAAAACGCTACGATATATGAAAAAAAAAGAGTAAAGTTGTAAAGAATTTTCTCCTCTACAAATTCGGTTATTCAATTTTCGTGTAAGATGAATAGTTAAGCCGTTATTTTCATTTAAATTTCGAGCTGTCAAAAGACGATCCAAAAGGCCCACTTTTAGTGTTACTACCGTAACCTAAAGTGGGCCAAAATAATAGTTAATTCTATCATGTACACATATGATAATCTATTAATCTGTGTGCAAGCTCGCTCCTAGTCATCTTGATTTCATATTTCATTAACTACCTTTTGTGGAGACTTCAGGCCGCGGTGGAGTAGCCGAGCGCTCTAAAGCACCTCGCTGTGGAGCGCGCGGTTGCTCGCCGTGGAGGTTCGAGTTCTCCCTGGGGCATGGGTGTGTGTGTTTGTCCGTAGGTTAGTTTACCTAGGTTAAAATAGTTTGTAAGCTACGGATTGATGACCACGCAGTTTGGTCCGATAGATTTACAGACAATTGAACAATTGGATTGGAGACTTCAGTATCCTCTCCACTTCCGCTCTTAAGTATAGCACCTACGCGTCCCATAAGAGACATTAACAATCTCACTGCTTCATTGCCTAAACGAATCAATATGTCAAAAGCTATGTTTTATTAAATGTAGGCAACAGCCATAAGTTTTTATAAATAAGTTATTTCGCTACCAGTTTCAGCTTCACATTGAAATCATCATGACGCCCACAAAACAATACCAGGAGCCTATTCAGCTGTTCAGAATTCACACAATTCTTTCACCTGCCGTCAACGCACGACTCTTCAATCCAAGTTGGCTGTTCAATAAGTTCCTAACACTGTAAAAGGACATGAATCTCTGTGTGTTTTATTGTCCTGAAGATGGCTTCAATGTCAAACCGATTTTGGTAACAAAAGAAATTATTTATATACATTTGCGGCAGCTGATTACATTTAATTTAAAATACACCGGTCATAACAATTAGGGGATCAGTTGAGATACCTAGTTTCTGAAATATTTTCATCGTCAGAATGAATTGAAATGGTTCAACGTGTTTCTGTAGCTTCTGCGGAGTGGCGACAACAACATTACGGCACCGGAGATAGTGATAATAACGTAAATTTCCTGGAGAAGGATGCTTTATTATTATTATTATTATTTATGAATTTTTTTTTATTTTTGACACAGAGGGACGTGGCTTCAGCTATTTGAGTGTCGCAAAGTGTAATTACCAGGACGTGGACGTGTTTTCAGATAACAAGAACCATTAAAAGAAGGCATGGCTAAGGTTTCCACGGGTAACGTCGGCAAGAGATGACCGTTATCTCCGTTTAATAGCCCGACGAGATAGGAGGCTGAATGCGGCTAAGCTGCAACGCGCCCTCCAGAACACGCAATATATAACAGTCCGTAATGGCCGCAATATTAAACAGTTCGAAATGGCCCTCGGAAATGTGGCCTCTACGCACGGAGGACAATGGTGTGTCTCTCCCATTAAAACTACGACACCGATTCTCCCGCAGGCATTGGGCGGAGGGACATCAGGATTGAAGTCGTGTGGAATGGCGCGACTTCTGTTCACAGATCAGTCAGGAAACATCATCGTATCACGGTGGTGGACGAAAGGTGAGGGCAGGAGTCACTATTGGCGCACGTACGGACCTCTATTTCGTTTAGAATATCGTTTCGACTACTCAGAGGTATAGAGACGAAATCCTTCGATCTTTGGTTGTGCACTACGCTGGTGCCATAGGAGGTGGTACCGACAGAGCTGCACTGATGGACAACATGCTCCAAGCTGAGAGAAATGAAGTCGTATGAACTGGAAAGCTTGTTCACCGGATTTAAGCCAAATGAGCATGTCTAGGATGCACTTGGCAGATGATGTGCAGCCGAATCAGCACCTCTCACAAATGTCCTTCAAAAGCTGATTGATAACCTCATGCTGCCCATGCTACGAAGTTGTGCAACTGTACTGGCCGTCCGAAATGATCACACACCATATCAGAGAGCAACGAGAAAGATTTTTTGTCTCAGTAGCCCCATGTTGCCTCGCTCTAAGTAAGCACCATGTTTCCCAAACCTCAAGTACAGAGCTGAGATAGTAAAATTATCGTACTATATCAGACGCGAATTATAACTGTAACCCATATCTGAATAATATACTTTTCCCTATGTATATTGTGTATGATACGTCACATGAAGGTCTAACTGTTTTGAACAGTGTACCTTAACCTGCCGCAGTCCATAGTGCACACTAGTAATGGATCAAAGTGTCTAAAGTTTTGTCGGACCTTGTCGCTTCATGACACTCGAACATAACTAACCGACTGTTTCCTCTGCCTCTCCACTCCCCTCTCGCTTCATCTTCTTTCCCTTCTTCTCCTCTACTTTTCACACTTTTCTCCTCTCAACTATTTTGTTAACACCCTCGCATAGAAAATACAGTCACAGTCACGTAACTTAAGATTTTGGCCGCAGTCTCCATCAGGAAAGAAGGGCACAAACACAAATTCACATAATCACCGCGGGCGCAATTAACGCGCACAAGACTGTTTTCTCTCGTGTCTGCTTCTGGAGAGCTGCCTAAACAGTGTGTTTGAAGTGGGAACAGAGAGTCCAAATTCACTGTTAATTCAGCCAGGTCACATGTGTTTTATATTGTATTGTGGAATGGTCAGGTTTTTCCACCCTGCCGCCTTATGAAACACAGTAATATAATGAAATATTCTCAAACGTGTTTCAAAATTTAGAGAAAAGTAAATTTTTCAGTTATCAGAACCACGGTTATTATTTTTATGTTTAGCAAGGGAACTACCCAATTTCACTACATACCTACCATAAATTCTATTCCGTTAAGCATAAATATAATTACTATTTATATTGTCCCCAACACATCGTGTGAATGTTAAAATGTTCAAATGTTGGTTAAGCTTATGGGACTTAACTACGCGGTCATCAGTCCCTAAACTTACAAACTACTTATGAACTACATACGAACTAGGACGGCACAAATATCCATACCCGAGGGGGGATTCGAACCCCCGACCGTAGTGGCCGTGCTGACCGTGACTGGAGCGCCTCAGTCACCTCGGCCACCGCGGCCGGCCACATCGTGTGATATGACGGATTTACTTACATGAAAAACAGCTTCCAAATGTAAGAAATTCTTAAGTAATTGTGTGGATTGTTGTCTTGTAAAGAAGTGAAACATGGACGATCAAGAATTCAGATAATAGGAGAACAGAAGCTTTTAAAATATGGAGCTACAGAAGAATACTGAAGTTTAGGTGGGTACATCGCTTAACTAATGGAGAGGTACTTAACAGAACTGGGGAGAAAATTAATTTTTGATATATCTTGTCAAAAGAAAGGGACACATTCTAAAACACATGCCGCGGCGGAGCGACCGAGCGCATTGAGGCACTACGCTACGATGCGCGAAGTCGTTCCCCGTCGTGGTTTCGGAATCTTCCCTCGGGCATGGATGTATGTGTCGTCCTTAGTATAAGTTAATTCATACGTAGTTTGTAAGTTTAGAGACTGATGACCCTGCAGTTAAGTCCCTTAAGCTCTACAAACATTTGAACATATAAGACACGTTCAGACATCAAATAATAGTGAATTTTGTGTTGAAGGGAATGGGTTTAAAAAACTCAGAGGGAGATCAAAAGACGAATACAGTAAGCAGACTCAAATAGGTGTGGATTGCCATTCTTATGAGGTGGTGAAGAGGCTTGCGCAGGATGGAGTAGGATGGAGAGCTGGATGAAACCAGTCTCCGGACAGGAGACCACAATAACAACAACTTCAGAAACACGAACGTGCATCAGAATTTCGAAGCATTCCCGTAAGACGTTTTTGTAGATACAAAATTTTGAACGTAACACTAAACAACGGCGTAGAGAGTAGGAGGAAGATATTGATATAGAGATGTGGAAGGAGGAAACGAAAGAGGAGAGTGGGGTAATGAGTTGAGAGGGTAATGGACAAGGTGGAAAAGTAAGGAGAGAGTAGTGGGGAGAAGGAAATGAAAAAAGAGAGGGTAATAAGGATACAGCAAAGAGAAGGGCATAGAGAAAAGTAGAGCAGGGAGTGGAGGATCCTATTCTCATGCACATAAAATTGAGTAATTACCCGCTAGTATTAAATGAGCTGAGGGAGCTGAAATTTTCCTGTACTTTCGAACCCGTGATCTTCTAAATAGTGTCGGCGGATTTAGGGAAATGAAGTTGATAGCATGTAGTTATTGAGTTGAAAGAATTGCTAATTAATTAATTATGAATCAGTCTCTGAGTTTAATAAGAATTACTCGAAATTTTACTTCGAGTTCAAATCGCAGAGGATTAATTTTATTACTCTGTATCTTTCTCGATGTTAGGACCGGTCCTGACAGGTCCTGCGACAGAGCCACATTATTTAAGTGCCTGAGAAATTCACTGCTTTACTGTGTGGTCATCAGTCCGTAGCTTACAAACTACTTAAACCCAGGTAAACTAACATAAGGACAAACACACACACCCACACCTCAGGGAGGACTCGAACCTCCACAGCGAGCAACCGCGAGCTCAGCAGCGAGACGCTTTAGACTGCTCGGCTACGCCACCACAGGAAACGTAACATTAATCAAAGCCGTAAAGAGTAGGAGAAAGATATTGATATAGAGAAGTGGAGGGAGGAAATGAAAGAGGAGAGTGGGACAATGAGTTGAGAGGAAAAGATGGGATGCACAGAGAGAAAGTTGGGAAAGGGACATGTAAAAAGAGAGGTAATAAAGACACAGCAAAGACAAAGGGATAGAGACAAGGAGAGCACTGTATGGGGGATTAATATCCATTTCCCATGCACATATAATTATGAAGTTACACGCTAGTGCTAAATGAAATGAGGGAGCTAAAATTACCCTGTACTTTCGAACCGATGATCTTCTGCGTAGTCGGCGGATTTAGGGAAATGAAGTTGATAGCATGTAGTTATTGAGTTGAAAGAATTGTTAATTAATTAATTATGAATCAGTCTCTGAGTTTAATAAGAATTACTCGAAATTTTACTTCGAGTTCAAATCACAGAGGATTAATTTTATTACTCTGTATCTTTCTGGCGGTGAGGACCGGTCCTGACAGGTGACAGAGCCACGTTACTTAAGTGCCTGACAAAGTCACTGCATTACAGAGGTTTGCACGTTAACAGGTGTCGCTGGTTCGACTGCTCACTCGCGTGGATACTCGCGGGCCGCGACAAGCGCACGCCAGCAGGTAGCAGCTGGTCGGCGGAGCACGTCCGCGCCCAGCGGCAGCCCAGGCGGGCGCGTAGTCTGTCGTGGGAAGCCGGCGAGAGCTGCCGTGTCCGGCGCCGCGGCGGCGTGCGTGGCGGACCCGCCCTGCGTTTCCCGGCCGCGGACTCATATTCGTCTTTTTCTCGTTCTCGGCAACTGACATTCGAATTTAAAATGCTATTAATCTTTATTCGATAGCACCTGAAAGCCATTATGTAAATGCGCGGGAGCAGCCACCAGCCAAGGTCGCGGCGGCTCGCGATATCGCGTGGGCGTCGCCGCCGCCGCGCTGGGAACTGCCCGGTGGACGACGGCGCTGTCACCTAAGCCGGCTGGCGGCCTGCCGAGAAGGAAACGTAGCGGGAAGAAACGTGTAGTCGCAAATGTGGGAACGATCGTCATGAACGACATAGGAAGGAAGGAATCTTCTTTTTTTATCATTGGTACAACTTCTTTTATTCTTTTAATTATACAATAACCCAATACCTATACATAAATGGGTCTTATTATGCCACTACATTTTTGTGCTTTTTATTCTACTTCTAATGTTTCTACTGAGCTACATGATATGTTTTGTTTTTGCTGTTTTGTCTGCCGTATGTGCTGTGTCATGCAGGGTGCGTTGGCATGTTGTGTTTCATGTGGAAATCGCTACTGCTACGTTTAGTGTCTTATTTTGTGTCCCCCCTGCAGTGCTTACAGGTGTGCCACTAATGCAGAAACCTACTGGTTGGCCTGTGCCCCCCGAAGTAATTCCGGAGGGCGTGCCCCTGGCACTGTGCTGGCCTTTTGCACTGCAGTCCTTGTGTTGTTTTCGTGTTTTCTCTTAAGCCTAACTTAATCTAACTTATATTTAGTGTCGCAATCGGTGATTTGGCTGCACTCAGTCCTCCTGATTCAGGGCACGGCGGAGTACCTCGGCGGCACGGCCTGGTGCAGCAGTCATGCCTGGAAAAAAAAATGTCTCATAATCGGTTTATAAATTCATGTCTGATGTGGTTTGAGATTTTGTCGGTTAATTCATTGAGAATTTGAAAATGTGCTTCATGTCTGATGAGTTTGTATGTGTCTGAGTTAGGTAGTTGTAGTCTGAGTTGAGAGACAAGATGATCGTATGTAGGGCACTCGAAAGTGGCGTGTTCTGGAGTTCCTTCCGGAGCTCCACAGCCACACTCTGGAGTCGCCTGCTTCCTGAACCGACATAGATACGTCGGGTACGGGCCATGGCCGGTGAGAAAGTGAATCAATCGTCTGCTTGGCTGGAAGTATCTCATTTTAAGTCTTTCGGACACATTTGGGAGAAGCTGGTGTGTTCTCCATCCAGTGTTGTACTGGTCCCAGATGTTCTCCCAAATTTCTAGTCCCCGAATTTCGTTTTCCCTATTCCCCTCCATCCTGGCTTCCATGATCTCCTGTATTTTGTCCCCATTTCCCTTTTTCAGCCAGTACGCGGCCGCCAGCTCCCGAATCTTGATATCTAGGGGACAAAGCCCCATCAACACCAAGAGGGCGCCGCCCAGCGACGTCCTGTATGCTCCAAAGGAAGGAAGCTTTTTAACGTCCTGTCGACTGCTTGGTCATTAGAGACGGAGCTAGAGCTCGGAGTTTTTGGGTAAGGATTGGGAAGGAAATCGGCCGTGCCCCTTGAAAGGAACCATCCCGGCATTTGCCTGTAGTGATTTAGGGAGATCACAGAAAACCTAAATAAGGATGGCCGGAGGTGGATTTGAACCACCATCCTTCCGAATGCGAGTCCAGTGCGTTACCACTGCGCCACCTCGCTCGGTCATGAACGACATACTGAAGCGCCCGACCCTGTGGTATGAGCTCGAGCGTGTGTAGGAGTTTAAAGGTACCTTTGCGTTTTTCTTGAATCATTCGAAAATCGTGATCTTAAAAGTCGACCACTGTCCGAAACAAGAGCTTTGTTTTGTCACTACAATTATCAAGTAACGTCCGTGTGAACTACTAGTTACTCCCTGCTACAAAGCTTTGGTCCCTGACCCAAGCTGAGTACTGATTCGTTTCAAATCACTTCAATAACAGGAAGTTAATACTACAGTGGTCAGCAGTCTTACGCAAATCGCTCACGCAGAAGCGAGATAAAACCATGACATATATTAACAAAAAATAATACTTCTTGGAAATAGGAAGTGCGTCCAGAAAGTAAGTTCCATTTGGTTACATAAAAAGAACGGGTACAGATTCGGAAAAAATATTGATTGTACAATATTCTACAACTGTTACTTTTCTACATAGCTTCCGAAATTTTGTAGGCAATTGTCATAGCATGGCACAAGGTTTTGTGTGCCTTTTCAGTGAATGTTGCCACCTGTGTATTCCACCATATGGTAACCTAATTCTTTCAGCTCGTCATCATCACTGAAGATTTTAGGTGTAAGAAGAGGATTATTGTCAAAAGATTTTTTTTTTCACACACCGAATGTGACCAAACAATTCTTACGGAAATTTCAATGGGACCTGTTTGATCATCCTCCATACAGCTCGGACCTCTCTCCTAGCGACTTTCATCTCTTATTACACCTAAAACCTGTCCTTGGTGGTCAACACTTCAACGATGATAAAGAGCTGTTACCACATGATTGAATACACAGGCGGCCACCTTCTGTGAAGGATGCATGCAGAAACTTGCGGCACGCTATGACAAGTGCCTACAAAATTTCGGCAGTTATGTGGAAAAGTAGGTTAAGCGTTGTAGAATTTTGTGCAATAAAAATTTCTTCTGCATATGTGTACAATTTCATTTGATTACCAACCGGAACTTACTTTCTGGACGCGCCTCGTAAATTAAGACAAAACATGATCAAGTGTGCAAGCACATTAAACAAACACTACAAATTTACACATGTCAAGCAATCCTAGACAAAAAGAAACAAATGATCAAATGTAAAAACACATAAAATTAACACTAGAAATACACACAAGTTAAACAATCCTAAGTTAATAAAATAATCTAAGGTAAAATTGACTTAGAATGTAACCTATTCTTCCCACAATTATGCTGCAAAACAAAAAATGGAGATTAGAGTTTTACTGTCCTATCGACGTTAGAAATTCAGGTGTCCTCAAGTTACATGTAGGGCGGACAGTTCCTTGACGTGGAGCTTGCCTTTGTTCAGCTCCTTTATTTTTGTTTGTATTTCCTCACATCTGTGATCCTGCCCTCTTCTGAATGTGAGTCTGACCTCTTCAATAGATCACGCTCCGTCCTTTAATTTACAAAATTACCCTGCATAACTTCTCTGAAAAATAAAAGTTGGTTCTATTAATAAGCCAGGGTGTATATTGTCAGTGAAATTTTGATGAAACCCTTCGTTTGTACTCTGCCGCGACTGTCTTCCGATCGAATCGCACACCTCCTGTTATTCAAACAATCCCTAGACAAAATTATCTAGACTCCTGAGCATCAACACCACAGTGCATCTACGTGCAACTAAAATTCCTATGATTTATGGCGTTGGCTCCTACCACGACGTCTTATAAACACGCTACCTAATGGGAAGATTGCCGATATAAAATTTACAGTAAAGGTGGCAACTAAAGCACTTGCTAAACAAGGCTACTTTCAAGCACAGTGAAGAAGAGCACACACACTTTAAACGATATAAAGGGACACAAATTACCATAAACAAGACATATACAAAATATACACAATAAAATACTTAACACGGCCTAAAGAACTTAGATTATGCACCATCAATCCTCACAATGGAAACAAAAAGATAACAGCAAGGACAAAGAAAAAAAAAGGTGCTATTTAAGGCAGGCAGCCTTGTAGCTAACAGAGACACTTGAACATGCCACACTAATGATTTTTTATGTACGAAACGGAGCATCAAGGTAACGTAAGTCGAACAGCCGACAAGATGGAACTGGCAAGTTGATGTTATCCACCCCAATAGTGGCGTGTACCTTATAGTACACAAAACACACGTACAGCTGTGTGGAAGACATCCCTCAGGGGTTCTAACAGGGAGTCGGTTGTCCTTTGCCGTCTCCGTATAGGCCATACTTGGCTCACACATGATCACCTTTTGCGTCGCGAGGACCCTCCACAGTGTCAGTTTGGTGCACCTTTGACAGTCGTCCACATCTTAATTGAATGCCACAATTTAGCCGCAGCGCGACGATATTTTAATCTCCCTGACGCTTTGCAGCTTTCATTAGCTGACAACACCTCCACGGTTGACTCTGTTTTAAATTTTATGCGTGAGTGTGGACTTTACAAGTCAATTTAAAGTTTGTGTTTGTCATTGCTCTGTCCTCCACCTGCTTAAGTCTGTTATGTAGGTGGTTTTAACGTGTTCCAGAGTGGCTGGGTGTGTTCCTTATATCCTTGTGACCACCCAGCAAAAACACTCTTGTACTGTTTCAGCTGTTTTATCTTTTCTTCCTTTCTTAATCGTATCCTTTCTTCATATTAGTCTGTAAGTTTTAAACTTTGACTTATTAACGCATTTATTTCGGATCGCTTAACAAAATGTTTTATCTCTTTGACTGGAACAAGGGACTGATAACCGTCGCTGTTTAGTGCCTTCCAAAACCCAACAACAACATTATGGCGAAATGAAATTGCACAACAAACACATATATATAGAAAGGACACATATAAGAAAATATACTATTAAAACAAACCATTTAAAGAAAACACTACAAAAGACATACAAAATACAGCATAAATCTACAAAGACAAATGACATGGGTGGTAAGAATATCACTTAAATTTACCCTAGAAACACAAAATTAAAGGAAGCTTAGGACGCATATGCTCCTTTCCGAGCAGGTTGATCGAGTGACGATCAACTACAGCAAACTATTACTGGCTTGTGCTTAGAGTCGTTTCAGATACGCACAAGGGCCTAGTAACACTGGTCGAACTCGTTTGCACAGTAGCAGAAACTGGCATGTCGGTATGCGGTTAGCTTTGTTCGCCCCTGCCCTCACTTCCTGTCACGTCCACATTTAAACAAGTCCCATTTTCAATGGGAACGAGGCTGTCTGTACTCGCTGTATTTTCCCTTTCAGTTGAAAGATCTGACCTAGACGACCTTTCACGGTTCTGACTTTGGTTTAAGCGCCTAGAACGAGTGGAAACAGACAAGGCAGAACTATTCTCCATCGTCACAAGTAATTTTTAACAGAAGTAACAAACACAAGATTAGCCTAACAAAACCTGCGTCACAAAACACTAACTAAAACCTTCACACGCAATGCACTGTGGCTGCGATCTTTTTCCAAAAACAAATAAAATAACCCTTCCAAAAACACACACAAGAAATACACTCAAACACATGTGCTGACAACATAAAATGAAATGGATTAATACGCGCTGTTAATCTTACACATTAATCCACTGGGAGGGACAAGAAAATTTTTTTAAGAATATTCCCACACGCATTTAAAGCAAAGAAACTATTTCATTAAACAAATGACCCGCTAGAAGAGCGAATCGTGGCAGTGGTAAGCCAGATAACAATCGACCACGGTCCTAAACAAGAGCTTTGTTTTATCACTAAAATTAGCAAATAATGTCCGTGTGAACTACCGGTTACTCCCTGCTACAAAGCCTTGTTGCCTGGCCCAAACTGAGAACTGACTCTGAAGGAACTGAGATGCCAACAGCCGTAAGTATAATGAAATATTTATTCTATTACAGCCAGTTTCGGCATTCCACTATGCTATCTTCAGGTCCCTGTGTATTAAACAAACCTAATCAAGTGACTAAGGCAAAAACATAAAAAAAATGTATTGTATGGTAGCATACTGAAAATACAATATTACAATATAGTAATGAAACTAATATTCAATACCACATAAAGAATATGTACAAATGTAGTCAACAATAGAATTTTTTTTAATAATCGTATAATGGAGACAATGGCAATCCCAAAGCTGACAAAGGAAATGATAGTGAACGACTAAAGATTCGGTTTTTGGTAATAAGACGTTAAGATGCTTGTCGGCATAGACACATAATACTAAAAACTAGGACAGACCAAAAAATCTAAGGCTACAAAAAACATCCCAACATCAGAAAACATGACGAGTAAAGGTAATAGATAAGAACAAACTGTTCTATGAAAATTATTGGCTAGTGCATGGTACATATTTCGTCTGACGGAAATGTAGTGATGAACTACTTATAGAAGCAAAGTACTATTCTAAATTACGACAACGAAAGACAAATATCTGTAATTGAATCAGGAGAAAAATGCCACAAGTGACCCTAAAATTACAATCATGTAAGGGCTGTGCAAATACTAAAAGCAAAACGTTGGTACTATAATCACAGTCACCAACTAAAATTGTGATGACGAGTAACTGCTACCATATCAGCCGTAAATGTACATAAATAAGCGGGAGGACAAATAATACTGTTATCACAATAACCGTGATAAGGTAGAAGACCATGTCACAAACTCAAACATCAATGTAATATAGAAAGTAAATCATTGACTAACAAGAGTGTATTATATACTTCCGGAAAAAATGAAAAAAAATATATATATATATATATATATATATATATATATATATATATATATATATATACGCATGGGAGGACGACATCGATTGTTATCCGACGAAGGTAAACCACCTGGAGGGAGGGGAGGAGGATGGGAAGGGATAGTATATGTACTGATAACAGTATGAAAGTCGTCCGCCAACAGATAGCATTCCCAGAACGAAATCTGTGTGTGCTCTTTCATAGGGATTTATAGCCATTAGCCTCAGTGTGATACTAAAATATAAAGCAAACAAGAGCCATTCCAAAGAGATGAACTCGTGTTCCCTACCATAAACTGAAACAGATGGTCCAAAATTTGAGCTTCCGTGTGGCAAGGAGATCCTTTCGGAGAAAGCCTTCGCAAATTGGACGTGTTACGTCAGCTGTGTCACGCTGATGCTTGCTATGGTCACCTGAACATTATCAACCACCATGATTGACTGTGGGGTCTGTGGTGTCATGTGCAGCCGCTCCCAATCGGAGGTTCGAGTTCTTCCTCGTGCAAGGGTGTATGTGTGTGTGTGTGTGTGTTGTTCTTAACATAAGTTGGTTTAAGTAGATTCTAAGTGTATGAACCGATGACCTCAGCAGTTTAATCACTTAGCTTTGCAAATACGAGCGTTGGAACTTAAATATTGGCAACACTACTGTGGAGACGCTATGCAATGGATTGTTGCTATTAAAACACGAAGCTGGCGTACTTTCTTACCTCCGAGCAAATACTCGTCCGTCCCACATAACTGGCATGCGCACAATTGAGGAAAACACAGTCACTTGTGAGCGACGGTGTCACTAAGTTTTCGAAGCAGGAACAACGGAGTTGGATCTAGATTGAATGTGCCAGAGGTCGTACAGCACTACAGTGTCATGAAGTTCTTCAAGAGGCGTGCGGGGATTCGGCACTTTGTGTAAAATCATTCAACGAAGGTCGGCAAACTGTAGCCGACAAGCATCGAGCAGGTCGTCCTAGCGTCTCTGAAGAAGATTTGCATGCTCTTGACGCGTTAGTGGGCAGTGATCGAGCCAGACGATTCGCGAGATCGCCCACGAAACCTTATTAGCGCTTACGACTATGCTTCGCGTCTCAAAGGAACGCTTGGGCATACGGAAACTGCCTCACGATGGTTTGCGACGTTGCTTAGATACACTTGCAGCGCTATGAATGCGAAGGAGAGGCTTTCTTACGTCGTATCGCAACAGTGGACGAGACATGGGCCACATCGTACGAACCGAAACTGAAACGCCAAACCAACGAATGGCGTCATTTTGGGTTGCCGCCAAAGTCAAAAGTGCGTCAAAGCCCCAGTATGGTGAAAATTATGGCGATTCTCGTGTACAATTGTCACGGTGTTATCCTAACGCATTATGTTCCACCACAGCAGACCGTCAGTTCGTATTACTGTTCGTTTTGTGACCAGCTTTGCGAAGGAAGCGGCAACACTTTCAGCACAACCCACCCATCATTTTGCACGGTTATGCGCGGGCGAATACAGCGAAAGCTGTGGCTGCTCCTTTCGGTCGGTGGGACTGGGAAGTACTGTTCCATTCACCATACTCCCAGGACAAGTCCATGTGTCTTTGATTTGATCTCGAAGATGAAATAACCACTTTGGGGCATTCGCTTAAAAACTGGCAGGCAGTAGATCGCTTCATTCGCCCCATGAACAGAACAGGCACTGCTGACGGTAAATCAGACCATCCATATCGCTGGCAACGGGTTTGCGTCGTGCCGGTGATTACTTTGAAGGACAGTAACAGGTGCTAGCTCTTTTGTATCGGCATTGAATAAATAGTTACCTCTATTTAAGTTCCAACCCTCGTATGTGAATATTTTGAATAATCTCACACCGATAGACGAGATTTTGTGTTTCTAAAGAAGCAAAGACGTCCACCTACATCGTGGTATTTTAATGGAATTACTGACCAATCGAACAGCTAACACAGTGCAGATAAAAAGGTTTTTGAGACCAGAAGCGTCAGCACGAACTTTTGTCAACCTGTCACTAACAGTGGGGCAACAGGCTCGCACACATTAAACCGTCTTCACTCACGCAAAAGCTTCGACGTGGTCGACTGTTGCCTTCAAATGATCACTTGGAATGGCGGGCATTGGTCTTCAATAATGAAAGCACAATCTTCCTGCTTCCAAATGAGGGTCGTTTACGACATAGATTTGGAAAGCGCTCTACCGTAAAGTTCATTCATAGAAGACACACCGTCCTTGACTCAGGCTTTATTGTGTAGTGTGGGAAAACGTAAAATCAACTTTGTTGTTTGTGCAGGGAACCCAGGCCAGCGCTCGGTACGTGCAGAATGATATAAGACCCATTCTTTAGCTATTATTATGACATAAAATTAATGTGTTGTTCGATCAGGATAATGCTCAACCTCACACTGTCTGTGCATTTCGGCTAGCTCTGAAAGACGTGGAGAAACTTTCCTGGTCAGCACGAACCCGATAGATGTCTCCTGTCGAGCATGTGTGAGCGTGTGAGATATGATGGGACGGTAACTGATACTCGTGATTAGTCAACGGACATATCTTTGCAGGACTACATATGTTGAAAGGCTTCTCTTTCAAACTGTCTGACTTTCTATGATGAATGAATTTTGTTACGGCGATCGTGAGGTAACGCCGTAACATGCTCAACAATCTGAATTAGAATCAAACAGCTCCATGACGTAAATATAATGTAATATCCTATTTATAAGAAAATAATATCTTTTATAACTCGATTCAATTAATTTTACGTTCTGTTTGAACTAATTTTGGAATAAAAATGTAACTTTGTGTTGGATTATGCATTGTGAGAAGGCGTGAAGGGACATGAGCCAATGAGATTAAGTAAAATCCTAGGAAAAATTATATGACTGTAAATGATTTATACGGACACAGATTTTCATTTTATTTCACTAAAACGTCGTGTATTATCTCAAAACAATATAATTACAAATAGCAGTTACCAAAGTCTACAACAGCGCAATACAAAGATATAATATGGCTCGCACAGATATTCAAAGCATAATATAATACAAAAACTTATGATACGCGGATTTAGTCAGACGGCAAAAAAATATACATTACTGGTAAGGAAAATCATTATAGAAACTTTTCAAAGTGTCAGCAATGAAAATAGTGACCTAATTCGGTTATACTTCATGATAAATTTATACTCAGAAGATAATTGAAATTATGCTTAAAAGTTTGTAGGAAGTTGCTGACGATCTCATTATGAAATTCTGCTGATTATAGGATAGCTTGATTTTCACTCCGTGTTAAGCGGTAGTACTTCAGAAACCCATCTCATTGTTTATTACTTCACATTTCCGGAAGTATTTGGTGTACAGCAATGAAATTGTGCAAGTCCATTCACTTACGTCAGAATACTACATACATAAAATGTTGAGAATAGCATTTTCAGTAACGAGATAATAAAACTTCATTTCTGTATTGTAAAAATAATAGTCTTGATAGCAGAGGTAATTTTTATTATTAATATTTTACCGCTTTCAACCTAATATAAGTAATCTCCTGAAATGATACACCTTGCAAGGAAAGATGTAACTAAATTACAAAAATGTCTATGCAATTTCTATACAAGAAATGCAAAGAATAATGTTGTACCGTTTACCAATGTGGCTCTATGGCCACTAGTCAGCAGTTACCAACTTACGACCAGAAAACAGCCACGGCAGTCCAACAGGGTCCAGCACCGGCCACCGTGGGCTGTGTTATTATTATTTCTGAAGATGACCTATATTAGGTTGGAACCGGTGAAATAAAAAAAAAATATCTCGGCGATCAAGACTGTTTATTACAATACAAATATCGTCAAAGAAGATCGCTGTTTTTCTCCTGGGGCAAAGTTATTCAAATTAATGAATACAACTTCATGCCTTAAGTCTTACTTAATGCTAATGAAAGCAGAAGGTAGTTAATGAGGCATCTAAGAGTCCATCATGTCATATCTCCGAACTACTACTATGTGACGGAAAGCGATGTAATTCTTCTGGTAGATAACTGATAAATTTAGATACAATCGACTTAGTAGTTAAAATAGATTCAAACGGCATAACGGATGCGGAAATGTCACCAAAATAACAACGAAAATGTAGTAAGAAATAAAGATTTTTCATTACTTTTAATATCTTGATTTACGCCAATGATGAAAAAATCTCTCGTCGGTTTGACAACCGGTTTCGGTCAGTGATGACCATTTTCAAGTCTACAGCAAATTAGGAACAGAAGGACACATTTAGTAATAGTCTACTTTCTAGTATACTTTGCTGTAGACTTGAAACTGCTCATCACTGACCGAAACCGGTCGTCAAAACGACGAGAAATTTTGTGATCATTGGCATAAATAAAGATGTTAAAAGTAATTACAAAAAGGATCAAAATGTTCAAATGTTTGTATAGCTTATGGGACATAACTACGTCGCCATCAGTCACTAAACTTACAAACTACTTATGAACTAGCTAATCTTAAGGACGGCACAAATATCCATGCCCGAGGAGGGATTCGAACTCCCGACCGTAGTGGTCGTGCAGACCGTGACTAGAGCGCCTCAGTCCCCTCGGCCACCGCGGCCGGCCAAATAGGATCACTGATATAAATTCGCCACTATGTCGCATCTAGTGAAAGATTTTTAATTCCCGGTTTCATTAGGAACTGTTCGGGAGATGACGTTTCGCAATTATGTGTAAGGTTGGTTGAAAGTCAGTAATGGATGACCGTAATTGGAATGTACGAGTGCCCTAAGATTCAAGACATTGCAATGCTTACTTCATTCTGTTAACATCAGATTTTATTCAGTCAGTACCTCTTCGTTATTATGCTTCCAGTTCTTGCAGAAAGTGCAGGTGGCCTAGCAGGGGAACTTCCTGCCGCTTTTCAGCCTTGTAACAACCTTGTAACACACAGAAGAGAGGTGAGACAATAGCTTAAAAAATGGAGGTGTATATTAATGTTTTTTACACAACATTACACAAAGAATAATGAGATAGGTGAACTTTATACTAGGCGAAGAAATTCCTTTTCGGAATACACGTAAAAATATAAATCGAATTATCAAATAAATCTAGACACCCTGTACTATCTCCGGGGGCGGGAGGGAGGGTGACTTTGAAATCTGCAATAGGAACTCCTTCTCAATTGCAAATTTGTATTTTCCGTGAAAAAATATGTAACTTTCGTATGAAACAATTTTTTCGTTTATTAATAGATGGAGAAGTAATCGGCAAAAACTAAAATGTGTGAACAATTGTTGAAAATGGTAATATTTCTAATACACGCCAGATTAGGAAAAGAGAAGTACAGTTATTGATGGCGTTTTTATAGTGTTACTATGTAACAACTCCTACAATCGAATGAAGTATATACTGTTATCATGCTCTCAGTCTATGGCGTTCCGTTGCCTTCTTATCAGCGGAATCTGCTGCAACCCAGGTAACAGCATCAATCCAATCCCAGGAAAAAGATGTGAAATGACTATCCAGTTGCAAATGCAGTTTGAATAGTTGCAGTGATATGAACTCACTCGTGCACTGGTGGGGAGCGCCAAAGATGATCTCGATTTGAGGAAGGCCGGCGTGTACCAGATTCCATGTCAGTGTGGCAAGTCATATATTGGACAGACGATGCGTACCGTCGAAGATCGATGCGTTGAACACCAGAGACACACACGATTGATGTATCCGAGCAAGTCGGCGGTGCCTGAACATTGTTTGTCGGAGAATCATGCGATGGGGTTTGAACGCACTAGGATTCTGGTACAGACGTCGAGATATTGGGACTGCGTCGTTAGAAGGGCCATTTAAATTCGCACAAGTGACGACCTCATAAACCGTTACTGTGGCTATAATCTTGGGAACCAGCGATTGGGCAAATTAAGAGTAAATCTAGCAAATGACGACTACGGCGGACAGAACTCTCACATTTACGTCATCTCAGACGCCGTCGCAATCGGTTCCACTGTATGTACTGTGCTTTATCAAAATTTAATGAGAGTGCATTTGCAGAGAACCACTTAATAATTTTGTGAAAAACATTATTTACGATTACATGACATTATGGGTCATCATATTCTCCGAAAATGAACACGTGCGATTCCTTTTTGTGTGGCTATATTAAGATGTAGAACAAAAATCCCAGAACTGAGTGAAAAAAGCCGTTCAGGAGGTCTGCGATAGCATCGATGTTGCCTCACATCAACGGGTGAAAGAGAATTTTGCTTTTTCGCTTCCACCATATCATGAACTAAATCCTAGTATGTGTACAGAACGAGAGAGCTCAGTGGTAACACACTGGACTCGCATTCGAAAGGATGAAGGTTGTTATCTACCTTTGGCCATTCAGATTTACGTTTTCCGTGATAAATGACTATACAACGGATTAGTGCATATTTAACTAATTAGCACTTATTTAAAGAAATACGAGGGTTGCGACTTAAATAGTGGCAACATTGCTGCAGAGAAATTATGCAATGGAATCTACAATTGTCACTGATTGCACACATTGCTCACATACCTACTTTACCTAAGAGCAATTGCCCGTCCCACGTCACCGTACACACAATTAAGGATAACACAGCCGGCCGCGGTGGCCGAGCGGTCTACGGCGTACCAGTCACGCTCTGCACGGCCTCTGCGGTCGGGCGTTTGAATCCCCCTCGGGCATGGATGTTTGTGCCGCCTTCAGTATAAGCTAGTTCATAAGTAGTTTGTAATTTTAGGGACTGATGACCCCGTAGTTAAATCCCATACGCTCTACAAACATTTGATCACTTGAAAACACAGTCACTTGTAAGCGCGGTCTAACGTAAACGGTGTCACAATGTTTTCGAAACAGGAACCACGGATTTGTATCAAGACTGAATGTACCAGATATCATACAGCACGACAGTGTTATCAAAATGTTCAAGAGGCTTGCGGAAAATCGGCATTGCCGTACAGAACTGTGATACGTTCGATAACAGACTTCAACGAAGGTCGGAAAATGACAGGCATTCATCGGGCAAGTCGTCCTAGCGTCTCAGAAGAAGAAGTTTTGGAGCATCGCCTGCGACCAGCTTTGCGAAAGGAACGGCAACACTTTCTGCGCTACCCACCCTTCATTTTGTACAATCATACAATGAGCGGTCGCATACAGTGCAAGCTGTGGTTGCTCTGTGCGGTCGATCTACATCTACATCGATACTCTGCAGGTCACACTGAGGAGCATGGCAGAGGGTTCTTCACAAAAATTTTATAATTTTTCCTTTAGTTCCATTCTCTAATAGCACGCGGGAAAAAGGAACACATAAATCTTTCTGTTTTCGATCTGATTACTCTTATTTTATTATGATGATCATGTCTCTCTATGTAGGTGGGTGCTAACAATATATCTTCGCAGCATGAAAAGAAAGTTGGTGAAAGAAATTTCGCAAATAAATCTCGCCGCAACAAATATCGTCTTTCTGTTTATGATTTCCACCCCAACTCGTGCAACATTTCCGTGACACTTTCTCCCTTATAGCGCGATAATACAAAACGAGCTATCCTTCTCTGAATCTTCCCTTAATCGTTCGTCAGTCCCATCTGGTGTGGATCCCACAATGCGCAGCAATACTCCAAAATAGGACGCACTAGTGTAGTGTAGGCAGTTTCTTTAGTAGCACTGTTGAATCTTCTAAGTGTTCTACCAATGAAACGCAGTCTTTGGTTCGCCTTCCCTACAATATTTTCTATGTGTTATTTCCAATTTAAGTTGTTCGTAACTGTTACTCCTAGGTATTTAGTAGAAATGACGGCCTGTACGTCTGGCTGATTTATAGAGTAAATGAAGTTTAACGGATTTGTTTTATCATCATTAAGGGTCAATTGCAAATTTTTGGACCATTTTGCAGTTGGTTTTGCTCTTCTGGAGACCTTACTAACCGAAAAATGACACCATCGTCAGCGAACAGTGGCAGAAGTGACTGTGAAGTACTGTACCATCCACCATACTCACAGGACTCAAGTCCTTGTGACGTCGATTTGATTCAGAAGATGAAGGAACCACTTCGTGGCATTCGCTTCGGAAATGTTCTAGAGATTCGACAGGCAGTAGACGGTGCCATTCGCACCATCAACAGAACAGGCTCTGCGAACGATATACTACGCCTCCCACTTCGCTGATAACGGGTTCTACAGAAAGCTGGTGACTACTTTTAAGGACAGTAACTGGTCGGAACATGTAATACTTTTGTACTGGTTGCGAATAAATAGTACCATTATTTAAGTTCCAACCCTAGTATGTTCAAATGTTCGTTACCCTAAGGGACCAAACTGCCAAGGACCATTGGTCCCTAGACTTACAAACAAAATAAACTAACTTATGCTAAGGACAACAAACCCATGCCCAGAGGAATACTCGAACCTCCGGCTGGAGCGGCCACGCAATCCGCGACGTGGCACCCGAGACCGGTCGGTCATTCTCCTGGCTCACCAATATTTCTCCACGATTCTTTAAGAAGAACTTTAAGAAGAGAAACTCCCAGTGTAATTTATCTAAAATTGCTCTTTTCCTGAAGAATGACTGCTACATTTTTAAATCCATAAACTAGGGCGTCGAAAAATTAGAACAGTGCTATCAACTATGAGCAGTTTCTGTAGAATAATGAAAACAAGCCGTTTAACAGCTTAACAAACACTAAATACTGTTGAACAATTACGTGGCAATTCCTTGAATTTTGATGCTTCCGTCGTGTACCGTAATAAACTCCATTCTGGTTTCTAATGTTAACAAATTACGCCGTTGTCGCAACATAACTAACTGTTTCAACAAATATGTCACTATCAACTGTTTTCTGGAAATCGTCTTAAATAGTTAATTACCGGTATGTCATCTTATGTTCACAATATGCTTTTTTACTCATGAATTTGGTTATTAAAAAACGGAAATGAAATTCAAATAATTACAACCCGTCAACCCCTACAACCCGCGAAAACGCTATATTTTAATCATTGATGCTTGTGAAGTCAGTTGACGTTATGCTGCGCCCGCTCCCGTAGATTTTACTGGCACTGATAGCTATATTGTTCGAGCATTCATGTTTCTTAAAAATGGCCTACAAATATTGTATAGTAACGGCACTGTAGAAATACATTACAAAGATAACTGAAAAATTTGTTTTGCATGTTTAAACAGTGGAAGGATCTATAAAATATTTACACTCGCTCGTAGGGACTCAGATGAGATAGCGGTCACTTCGTGTTTTATTTTCTGTGAGCATCATTCTGATTGTAAGTAAATGCCGTACACCTATGTTGATTATTATTCTATCAATTCACTTTAAGTATCATACTATGCAGCTGTAGGTGAACGAGTGAACGTGAATGAATTAGTGTGTATTGTAAAATGTAATGACAGATTCGTAACAAAACAAATAGTAGATATTTAAGGAAAATAATATTATACCTGGGAGAAAGTAGGACACAAAATCGCAAACTTCAGTTCGCAAAAATGCTAAACCAATCGATCGCTTTCATTTCAAAGCTGAAAACGCATTGCATCTTTTCCCGTTTCTCATTAGTTACGTGAAATTTTAATTTCAGTCCCGGCGACTTGGCGTAATAAGTGTTTGCTAAGGATGCTGAATGGAGGCAATCACCTAACGTTGGTATTAGCCACTCACGTCACAACGGAAATGTTTTGTTATGAAATCTTCGTTTCACAACGGCAATTACTTTTTCTCAGCGGAGATAGGGTACATACTAGAATCTGACAACCATAGAACAGAAACAGCATTATTTATTTAATTCATGTTTGTACGAAACACTAATCAAGTCATTCTGTGTGGTTCGAATTTCTGATATTAACATCTTGGATAAGATTTTCTACCGTACCAACATAACCGTGCGAGGTCGCCGGAGCGGAAAGTAAAATTTACATGCATTGCTTACGTGAAGTGTGCGTTGCCAAACTCTGAACGATACGGAAGTGCCGCGGATGACGCCCTGACCATATTCTACACTTTTGCTAAAATGTTCATATGTTTGTAATTATATGGGACCAAACTACGTTGGTCATCAGTCCCTAGTCTTACAACTACTTAAACTAAGTTAAAGTAACATCAGGACAACACACACATCCATGCCGCGGGATTCGTAACGTGGCGCCCCAGACCGCTCGGCTACACCCGCGCGGCACACTTTTGCTATATTATAGTTTTGCGTATAACTATACATAAAGATTTTGGTTTTATCAGGAATAAGTGTTATTTACAAACTGCATAAAAACATCTCTAGCAATAATTGGCTTTCAAGTGTATTATGTTCAACTTACAATGTAGTTTTCACTTTTTTTTCGGCACGTAAAAGTCATGATTTTTTTTAACAAATCAGATGCAATAAACGTATCAACATTACGAACGTAATTATCAAAATATCTGCTTTCACAAATCGATTTTCCATTTTGTATATACATTGTAAATGCGTTTTACATTACAGAGGAAAAAAATACAGTGCGTTTTTGATCACGTGATCTAACCATGAAAATAAATATTTTTTATAATTTAATTACACAATTATAATATATGCTTTTCTAAAGAATAATGATCGAAAATTCTAGTTTTATATTATAATCATTCTGAATAACAACAATTCTGACGATGTTTATGGCATAGGAAAAGAGCCTGTTCCGAAGGAGAAGTTTGTTGGAACTCATACCTTGACAACAGATGAAAACATAGCAATGCGCTAAGTGTGTAAAAACTGTGTTACATTTATTTAAATACTGAAAACAGAATATCTTTTGACGTAAATAAAAACACTATTCTTATATTATTGTTACAGGTACCCTGTGATTACAAAACATTTGCACAGAGGCGTCCATAGATATACTGAAAGAAACAGCCTTATTAACAACATTTTCTACAAGCAGAAATGTTACTGGTGACAATGATCGTTTTTTTAAACATGTCTGATAAGCATTTGTTCCAACCTCCTCCCTTTGAACAAGTTAAATTTAGAAGATTTCTAGAAAAATATTTGAAACGAAAAGTTCCTGATGAATCAAAATGGAAGAAATTTTTGGGTAAAGTTTTCGAAGAGGTAAATTTAAACTTCTCCATTATTTAAAACTTGAAATTATAGTGTACGAAATATTATAAAATAGAAAAATAAAATTATGTAAGGTCTGCAGTAACAAAAGTTTTTAATTCATGTTTGTTCATGATAGAGAATTCTGATTTTTTATATACCTGACACATTTTTTGTAAACTTTTTTTACCCTCCCCCGAAAAGTAAGACCCAGAGATATACTCTTGATATTTACTAATTTCCAATAAAGTAATTCCTTTCAGGTAATACAAGAAATAAGGCATGACACCGGTGGTTATAGCTGATGATGATTGATATTCGTAGCCAGCAGAAAAATGTTCCCGTCCAAGAACGAAAAAGGTAAATATGTTCGTATTCAAACAGCACTGACAGAAAAGTGACGAACCAGCTGCCAAGTCCTCATTCCGCTTTTTTCGGCAAATCTTTTGGTATGCCAACATATTCCCGCTCACTTTACACAGACCATCCTAATTCCTTTTACGCAGTCTCTCATCACAAAGAAGGTTCCATACATATCACATGTCTGTTATCGGCATAGTGACTGCAATTTGTCTCCAGGATGTTCGTAATTTTCAGTTCTATGGTTAGTGCTTTTGAGTGGCCTGGTCATTTTCTGTAATCTTGTCAAGTTACATAATTATCTCATTATATGTACCTGTGCTATGCAAGATGTTCTTGGCCAATAGATTGTATTATTACTGCTATTTTACTAAGGTTGTGAAGGCCTGGAGTCACCATAAATTATACCTTTGTATTTATGCTGTATATTTTTATCTCACTGTTTGTATCTGTTTTGGAAGAAGGTCTTGTTAAGTAACGTAGAGGCGCCCTTTGTTGTATAGTGGAAACTTCTCAACCAAAGACTTTCAAGCCACTGCTACCCCTTTTGAGCATTATCGGGTCAGTTAATTGCCTTACGGTTGTTGTTTTGGTATTTTAACACAATGCTTTATGAAGTACGTACTGATGCCTATGGTTGTACCGTACAAGTCACATAAACTATTTTTAAAGGCCACTATTATCAAACCTCTTAATCATATCAATTTAATTATTTTCACCTTTGTATTTGAACTTTGGGAGAAGGCATTGTCTGATTACATAGTGACGCTTGTTGTTGTCGTTCTGTCAAAGTCTTTTGGCCAGATATTTCAAAAGCAGCTGTCACCCTTTTGTTACTATTAGGTCTTTTTATTGTTTAACTATTGATATTTGTTCCTTAACAAAAGGAGGTCGGGTTAAATTATGCATTGGCGCCTTGAGAGGGGCCTATCCCCGATATCTTAATTTCATTTCACTTTCGTGTTACGTACATTACGTTTCCTCTGGCTTACATCTAAATATTAGATACTTTGATTTCGATTTCACCTGCATTTCATGTATACTATGTTTCTTGTGAACCTCTTTGTAATATATCTGTGGACACCTAAGATTATATCATTGACTCAGTCAATCAGTAGCATTCGCCAGTATGTCTTGTGCGGGAGTTAGTGTTGTGCAGTTGTTAGTCTGTGTTTAATCTGATGGAAATGCTTGTAGCCTAAATGCTGTGTAAATTAACATCAAACTGAAGAGTTTTATTACAAAGCAGTGCATGTGGGATGTGACGTGGAGTAAGGTAAATGTCACTATATAAACGTAGATGATTTGTTAGTCATTCATCCTTCGCCTCGAGATTAAGCAGTGTGGGAGAATTTGAATTTCTAGATTGCAATTCACTTCCCTTAATGAGTTAATTCGAAATATGATTTGTGTGAAGGGAAATTTCAAATGGAACAATATGCTATATTTTTCTTGTGGTACCTGATTCAGCCGGCCCCGCTACGGTCGGGGGTTCGAATCCCCTCTTGTGTCGTGTTTAGGATAAGGTAGTTCATAAGTAGTTTTTAAGTTTAGGGACTGGTGACCCCGTAGTTAAGTCCCATAAACGTAACAAACATGTGAACATTTGGTACCTGATTCAGTCCTCTGCTGGTTCCTTTTCGCAGTAGTGTGTTCGTTTTATATCCAACATCTTTCTCTTTAATTTCTCAAATGGTATAACTAACAAAAAAATTAGGATTTTGTATCAAAGTACTTCATTGGGTAACCAGATCTATATTGCAGTGCACAGTAATGGTATCCATTGCGCACCCACAATTACTCAGATGTAGTTTGACTAAAGCATTTTTTATACTAGGGCTGTGATTAACTAAATCAGTTTCATTTATATTTTGGGAATGGGAGGTTTTACTCACACAATTATTCTGCAGTACAATTTTCAAACAGCTAGTTCACATTGTTTCTCAGTAGGTAATTATTTTTCATACAGGGCTAAATGTGACTAAGGATAATCTTTTTGATTTTTGGGTGAACATAATCCCATTAAAATATTACATAATTATTTACCGATCATAGATTGTTATCGAAGCAGTCTACATGCTGTTGTCAGCCTACATGCTGTGGTCTTCTAGAGGTAAGTGCCTGTAATTTCTCTCACAGTCTGTTCACTGTGTTTAGTGTTCAGTTATGTGGCTTTATATTCAGTGTCCAGTTAGATGGTTTAATATTCATTGTTCCGTTTGGTGGCTTTAAATTCAGAAAAGGTTCTCAGTATTAACTTGTTTTTATTCATCAGTTTTTTTAATGAGCATTTTTATTTGTCATTCCGTATTTATAATCAGTGTTACAGCAAACAATCTGTTCCATATAAGTTCAGATACAAAGCAATTCAGTTTTAAATCATTACACACACACAGAGAAATACATCACACACACTAACATAACACACACACACACACACACACACACACACACACAAAGAAGTATAAATAATATTCATTTTATTAGTAAATTTCAGCCTGTAATTGTACAATTCAGATTATTTAACTAGATATTTGAAAAGCCGTTGTTATCTGTTTTGTAATATTCAGAATTTTATTAATGATTTTGCTATTTGTGTCAGAGCCTTGCAGGATTTTATCATTGTCTTACTTTTTTATATTAAGTGGTAAAGTCGTGAAGTTGTAAGAACCAAGTTTCCAAAACCTAAACCTTGTATTTATGAATCTAAATTTGATATTGTAATAAATCAAATTGTTTGGAGTCGAACTGGTGAAGAATTCTATGAACGATACCTTTATGTGCCTCAGATCCTTCGTCCTTTTCACTGATGGTATAAGTAACTTTCAAAGTTTCCTTGGGAGGTCTCAATATTCTGTTTCTTGACTAATTACAACATGGCTGTGATGAAGTATTGCAAGAAAACGAAAAGGAAATGTTTCGACTCCGTCCTCAAACGAGTCTGTTAGACCACATCTTTACATAAATTTTAAATTCATAGGTATAAATCAATTATTTTTTACGTACTAACTGACATAAATTCGTTTGGCTAATTACAACAGCTGCGGTCGAGTGGCCGAGTCTTCTTTGGCGCCCAGCTGCGGAGCGCGCCGTTGCTCGCTGTCAGAGTTGCGAGTCCTCCCTCTGGCATGGGTGTATTTGTTGTTCTTAGCATAAGATAGTTTGAGTAGTTTGTAAGCCTAGGGCTGATGAACAGAGTACTTAAGTTTCATAGATTTAAAAAAATTGCAACATGGTGGCCAATGCAAAACTGTGTGGAAAACATATGAATGTGCAGGGACGCTATAGTTCTGTGCTCAGACACCAATTCTGCATCCAGGTTATATTGGGATCGCTGCTGCATTTAACTGCGACGAATAACGAAAATGAAATCAAGCATTCGGCGACCCCTAAGTTGCTCAGAAATTGTTTTATTTCTAACGCCACCCTTTCTAAGTCGGATAATAAGTTTCACAGCGGTCGGAATTTCCTTTCTTAATATTTTAGTATCAAATTATCATCGTTTCTCTGGTATGTCTTCAATAGGATAAAGTTTTGGAAAAGAACTTTCGAAATTTCACAGAAGTTTTCCAGCGAACCTTGCAAGAAAGGAGGAAAGGATATGGTGGAGACATGGCTTAGCCACAGCCTAAGGGATGTTCCCAGAATGAAACTTTCACTCTGCAGCGGAGTGTGTGCTGATATGAAACTTCCTGGCAGAAGTTCTGTGAAGTTTGGAAAGTAGGAGGTACTGCCAGAAGTACAGTTGTGAGGACGGACTGTGTGTCGTGTAGGGATTTATCATTGCTAGAGCGCTTGCCCACCAAAGGCAAAGGTCCCAGTTTCGAGTCCCGGCTGCGGCACACAATTTTAATCTGTCAAGAAGTTTCAATTTCAAAATTGTTCCTTATTTCTCGTATTATTGATGGCAGTTGTTAACCGCTTATATGGCATTTTTAGACACTAGATTATAATTTATCGTACTAAGAACAACGTGTTTTTATTAATTCGTCAGTGCGCCATTGATTTGAAATTACAAAGCGTAAGTTATGATAAGAAAATCATAAAATAGTGAAAGCGAGATAGCGTATCCCAGAGGGAGCTCTGGTCGTGGAATGTCACGTGACATTTCCGAAAGCCTGGTTTACGTAAAATCAAGTGACAGTGTCAAATCGCCATTATTTTTGCAAATATCTCTGTAACGGTGTAAGTTATGGAAGAAAAAGAAAAACATAACAGAGTAAAGTTGTAGAGAATTTTCTCTTCTACAAATTCGTTTCTTCAATTTTCATCTCGGATGAAAAGGTTTAGTTGCAGTTAAATATCTGGCTGTCAAAAGGCCATCACAAACGGTCTTTTCTTTGAGTTACTATCCTGTTTTTTGCCCGTAATAGTGGAAAAAGAGAGATTCTTTTTCTGACTCGTTGCCGCCGGTTGTCCTAGGTGTCGGTGGCCGAGTAGAAAGAGACCGACACAGGGAAATAGGAAGCACGCGTGTGCGAGAGCAGAGTCTGAGGTGACCAGCCGTTGGGACAGCAGAAACTAGAAACACTAAGCTAAATTAGTACAAGATATATATTTCGAAGAACTATTACAATACTTAAGTTCGTTAACTGAAGACTAGTGGAATGCAGATACATCGTTTAACTAGATAGAGGCCTGCCTACTGATGAGAGTTTAACTGGTGCTTATCCTATTGCCAAGTGACCGAAGCAGTTCAGTGGTGGCAACGAGCGGGATAGCAGCAGAGGGCGCTCGTAGCTGACGTCGTAAGAACACCGCGCCGTGCTTGCATGGCGGCGCGCGGCGAAAGTGCGTGGCGCGCACTTCAGACTTGTGCGACACCACAGTTCTGGTCGCTGGCGGCCAACAATTAAGTCTGTGAAATCTGGTGCGGATCGGATGAACGGTTCGACCTAAAAAGCGGGAATATGTCACAGCCAGACAGACGGAAGACTGATATCACGAAATTGCCGCAATTCTTGTAAATATCTCTGATACTATGTGACAGATGAAAATGACACACACACACACACACACACACACACACACACACACACACAAAAGAGCAGAGTAGTAGGGAAATTCCTCCTCTATAAATTCGATTAGTCAGGTTTCGTATAAGATCAACGGTTCAGCCGTTATTTTCATTTAAATTTCTACCTGACGAAAACCTCTCGCAAAGGCCCACTTTTAGAGTTTCTACCGCAACATAAAGTGGCCCAAAAAGAAAATCAGTAGCTTATCGAGAGGAGATATTACACCGTACGGTGTCTAAATAAGATTTATAACAGAATAGTGTTCTTTGAAATGGGATAAGTATTTCGCATTAGACAGAGGTGGACACACCACGACATGAACCTAATATCTGGAGAAAGAAATATTATTGTGGAATTAGTTTTAAACAAAAATTTCGATTGCTCCTGTGAATTTTTGATACTCTGCTATGTATAAGCTATAGTAGAACTGTGTTTTTACATTTGGAAACTTCTCAAAATATGTTGCGATACTGTATATGCAATATGCTGTACAGTCACTGTGACGAAAAACGAAAATAAAATGAAGCGTTTCTTGAGCAAAAATATTTCCAAAAGACAATTTTTTTTGAGTGTAAATTTCTGAAATAGGAAAACAAATATATCATCGGAACGTCGTCTCTTAACTGACACTTAAGGTATCCAATCATGTTTTTCGGGTGTATCTTGATAAAGATTTTCAAAAAGGAGGAAATTACTTTTCTAGATAAACGCCCATTAATTGTAGTAAAATACTGGGGTTGAAATTAGTTTGAGAGCCTCGTTATTCACCATAAAAAAGGTAAAGCAGTCAACAATCCGAAGATTGGTTTGAACACCACAGTGCTTTACTAGGCATGGTCCTGTTTTGAGGTGGTATGACGTTGCCTTCCTCCGACCTGACTTACCCAGCCAGTTATAGGGGGACCTACAGTTTAATGTGGGTTCCGAATCACGATGCTACTCGGTATTTTTCACATCAGCAACACTGCCAGAGGTGAGAGAAGTGGAAAGTGACATATAAAAATCCTAGGACCTAGTGGGGATCGAAACCCGGACCTTCGGATGTGTAGTCTGGCACTCTACCACTGTGCTACGGGGCCGCACTATTCATTATCTCTTGCAATAACTGACTAATCTGGACGCTGCACATTAACGGTGACGAACACTGAAAATAATATCTTTTCGAGCAGAGATATGAATCTGTAAAATGTAAAGAAATAAATAAAAAAAAAATAGATTTCTCCTCCGGTTCATTTATTCTAATCAGGTGGTAAGTTTAAAGAATGTCATAATGCCGTGTTTCGCACATTACACACTTCTGATAACCAAGCGTCACCCCACGATTTACAAGTGTCTCTTGATACCGCAGAAATATTTTCTAAAACGGGAAAATACTTCTCTAGATAAATGTCTACGGGATAAATATTTGAGTAGCACTGGAGTGGCCGTGCGCTCTAAGGCGCCTTGCTGCAGAGTGAGCGGTTAGTCCTCCCTGTGTTATCGGTGTATGTGTATGTGTGTGTGTGTGTGTGTGTGTGTGTGTGTAGTTTAAAGTCTAGGGACTGATGACCACTCCAGTTTGGTCCCATAGGTTTACAAACATTTGAATATTTTTGAACAAATAAGATTTTGCTATGGTTAGTGATTTAAGTATTTGCACCTCACTGTGCAAAAATGGCTGAAATCACGTATTGTTATTTTCTTCAAAAGTATTCAATCAGTTTGAATATCTGGATCTCGGTAACTGGAGACATCGAAAAAATTAAAAACTCATTTTACGAGTATCAACAACGTATATTAAAAATTTCGTTGGTTTGTAATAGATAGAAAATATCGAAGTGTCCATCCCTACAATTAGTACCCAAAAATTATGGTTTCTGGTTTTTTCTCACAAACCATAAACATTTTATGGCCAAAAACCGACTGATTTGCTCAATTTGGATAGCACACTGGAAGTATGTAACAATACTGTGGGACAGCTACACTATTGCCATTCCTCTAATATGAATACAAATGATCGCTAGGCCAAGGAATATCTGGAACACTTTATCCCTTAACTCTGTGATCTACAGAACCCGCGATATAGCCCATGAATAAACGCGAAATCGCGCGTGACGTTTACGAACATGTTTATACCGTGAACTGACGTGCGCAGTATGACTAGCAGTTTTGCGGATTTGCGTGTTCAAGCAGCGAAAGAGACAGACAGGACTGTTACGGATAGAATTTAAAAATTCGGTATTTTTGCCCACTCGTCGAATTTTGGTGAAGTCACGATGCCTGTCTGTTGCCCCAAGATTTCCTCAATTTACATGTAAAACGCCATAAATATTCATCAAACTGTATTAGAAACTAACGTATTCAACCAAAGGAACAGATAAGATTGTTTTAGATAATAAATTTTAAATAATGATATATTTCGTTACCGTGAAAAGATACTGATGAAATAAAGCCTATATATTGCCCCAACCAAATGTCAAGTTAACTGTAAAGAAACGCATGTCGTTTCATATAGGAGTTTCAATAAATATTCAAATAGGCAGAAAGACAAACACGATGGTTATCTTCCGCATCCGAAAGTGATAAAGTAAAGTCTGTATTTTGCCCCCAACATTTGCACATTTATTTTTCAAAACACCTTAAGTACTTATGGTGCCGTTTTGCCGATCAACGTGTTCAAACATACAAATAGACAGAAATAATAGTATTCGACAAATACTGTAAATTACGGTATCCTCTTTGTCTGTGGTCCTATTTGCTTGAAAATAAGCCGACTTTTTTAACCAACCTACGCCCAAGTTACCTATGAAAATGTCAAGACGAAGAGAGAGACACGAGAGTTAGGATAACATTTTAAATCGTTATAACATCTTATTCCGCGATCCCGTTTTGATTAACTAATGATGGTATTTTGCTCGAATAGTCCCCCATTGTATGCAAGTATATATGTTCCACATATCCTTGTAAACTACTGGACCGATTTCAACCAAACTTGGTGCACATGATCCTTACTATCAGGCAACAATCGCTGTCGGGTCAAGAACCAACTACGACAAATACGTAAGGAGATATGACGTCATAAACAATGACAGTCATGGAAAAACGACCACATCAAAATGGACCTATTTCAATCAAATTTGGTACAAATATTCTTTATGGTCAGGAATCATTTGCTATGGTCGCAGAAACCACCTATAATAGATTGTTATACGATATAACGTCATAAACAATGAAAACTACGCCATCTAGCGGCAAGTGATACGATGATTTTATTCGTCAGTTATTTGAGAATGAGAGCACTTAGCAACTTGAAATAAACTTTAAACGTAATTTCAAATCTTTACGGAACTTTTTCTTGCTGACAACGGCAAGATAATCGTGAAAGAAAAAAAGTTTATCGCTTATTACTTTTCTGATGATCATCATGTATATCTATGGTATTTGTCATGGCGCTACATGTCATCACTTGTACACTGTAAATGGTATTCACGAGACATTTCACAGACAGCACACATGTATACCACTGAATGTTCCTTCAATATTGTATCACAGTTCAATACATAGTTCATGAACATGCAGTCATAAACAATTGGGTTCATGAAAAGCCGCACCATCACGCTTGAGGTTTCGATTTATTACATTTTAACTACTAACACCATTCACGACATATATTGCAGATACCAGCTACATATTCCACTAAATGTACCGTCAAATGTGCATATTTCAAGAGATATGACGTCATAAGCAATGAAATTTCCGAATAACTGCAAAATCATCTGCTAGTTTTCCACATGTGCTCCTAAAATAATCGACCAATGTCAAGTGAACTTGGTAAACATATTGCTCACAATCAGACAACAATCGCCGAGACGTTAAAAATAACCTGTACATTTAGTTCAGCAGATATGATGTCGTAAAGAATGAGTCAAAAAGTTTTCCTAACGCGCGACGCTTAATTTACGAGACTTTGGATAATGCACTTGTAATTTTATACATTATGCGTATTTCTTTGTTTTACTGTTTGAGAAATGCATAGGTACCCTGGCAATACCGAGTTTATAAAGTGAACCTGGAAGAATTATGGCCTTCAGTACCTCTCTTACATCTGACCAGGCATTCCTAATATCTATGAGGTTTACTTTTTAAAGAAGAATCACGTAGTAATGGAGTACACCAACCTTACTTATAATCTTTAATTTATCACAAACTACAATATACACTATCAATAAAATTCTTCTGGGTATGAAACCGCGTCGTCATTTTATAAATTCCACCGACGTTTCGGCCGCTGTTGCAGGCGGCCTTCATCAGGGTCTGGTGTCTGACTGCTGAATATACGATATCTTCGGATTTATATAGCTGCGGATGAGGGAAAGGAAGGGGGACGTTGGTTTGCCTTTATTGGTGGTTATATTATTTCACGCCATTGGTGGAAATCGGCAATGATGATTGGTGTTTTAGAGGCTAGTTTTCCATGTGATTGGGGGTTACATTCTTCCCCCTTATTGGTCAAAATGGACGTTTCCGATTGGCTTTTGTATTAGAAGTTGCTATTGGCGGAATGGACCTGAGATAACGGACGGCGGTTGTGCCGTGCCGCTGTTGACTTGTCGCCTGGCGCAGACGGCGGCGGGCCGGTGCTCTGCGTGTTCGCTGCCGCTGTGGTCTCCGGGGCAGTCTGCGCGAGTCCTTCCGCGCGCGGTGCCGTCACGTAGCGTTGCGACTGCTGGCAGCCAAGACGCCGGCAGCCTGTAGCCATCCTCCCTGTTCATATTGGCGGGACGCTTCGCTATTTCTATAGCCTCTCTAATTTTCCTCCTCGCTGAGAATGGTTGTTTCGCCAGCACGCGGGCCTCGCTGAAATATAACTGTTTTCCGCACTGATTGTGATGCTCAGAAACCGCTGACTTCGTGTGCTGTCCAAGCCGTATGTATCTTTCATGTTCTGAAAGCCTCGTGGAGATTGCTCGCCCGGTCTCTCCTATATAAACTAGCCCACACTCGCAGCTTATTTCATACACGCCGGCATTGCTCAATTTGTCTACTGCGTCCTTAGTTGAACCTAGGACATCCTTGGTCTTATTGGTGCTGCGGAAGACTGGCTTGATGCCTGCCCGACGTAGAACCTTACCCACACGCTCAGTGACGCCCTGCACGTAAGGTAATAGGGCGATGCATTGTGCTTCCTCTTGCTCCCCTCTATTCCTTTCATTCCTCCTGGACATTGTTTTATGTATCTCGCCCAGTCCGTAGCCATTAGCCGCAAAGGTGGATCTGAGATGTCGTAGTTCCGCCTGTAGGTGATCGTCATCGCTGATCCTGTGGGCCCTCCTTGTTAGTGTTTGTAGGGCGGATTTCTTCTGCATGGGGTGGTGGTGGGAGGAGGCGTGAAGGTACCTTCCCGTGCTGGTAGCTTTTCTGTACACCCTGTGGCCGAGTTTACCATCAGACTTTCGGTAGACTTCGACGTCGAGGAAAGGCAGCACCCCATTCTTTTCTACTTCTATCGTGAAATTTATTTTGCTGTGCTGCTGATTGAGATGTTGATGAAAGTTCTTTAGCTCCTCTTCCCCATGTGGCCAGATGACGAAAGTGTCATCAACGTAACGCAGCCAGCATGCTGGGCGTAGTGGTGCTGACTGGAGAGCCGTTTCTTCAAATGCTTGCATGAAGATGTCAGCTGCAATCGGAGAAAGTGGGGAGCCCATAGCTACACCGTCTGTTTGTTCGTAAAATTCTTCTTTCCACTTGAAGTAAGTGGTCGTCAGGCAGTGGCGAACTAGGTCACAGGTGTCAGGTGCTAAGCGTTCTTCTAATATGTTCATTGTGTCTGACACTGGTACGTTGGTGAATAACGATGTCACATCAAAACTAACCATCAGATCCGTAGCTGATACATTCTTCTCTTTTAAAAGTGCCACGAAATGGGTCGAATCCTTCACATATGTCTCTGTGTGGCTCACTAGATGTCGGAGCTTTGGTACCAACTCTTTGGCCAGCTTGTACGTGGGTGAATTAATGCTGGCCACTATGGGACGCAAAGGAAAGTCCTTTTTATGGACCTTCGGCACACCATATATCCTCGGTGCCTGCGGAACTTGTGGGATGAGTCTTCCGGCTGTGTTAAAAGTCATCCTGGTTTGCTTCAGCAGCGCCTGCGTCGATCTGGTTATCTTAGCCGTCGGATCACCCTTACGTTTCTTGTAGATGGGATCGCCGAGAAGGTTTTCCATTCGTTTATTATAATCTGGTGTGTCCATGACGACAGTGGCGTTGCCTTTGTCTGCCTGTATTACTACTAAGTCAGGATTCAACTTCAACTTCACTATGGCCTGACGTTCCTCCCTGCTAATGTTTTGTTTTGGTGGCTTCGCCTGAGACAGGATTCGTACCGTTTCTTGTCTGATCTTCTCTGCCTCGGCCTGTGGCAGGTGACGCCACGAGGCTTTCACAACATGAAAGATACATAGGGCTTGGACAGCACACGAAGTCAGCGGTTTCTGAGCATCAGAATCAGTGCGGAAAACAGTTATATTTCAGCGAGGCCCGCGTGCTGGCGAAACAACCATTCTCAGCGAGGAGGAAAATTAGAGAGGCTATAGAAATAGCGAAGCGTCCCGCCAATATGAACAGGGAGGATGGCTACAGGCTGCCGGCGTCTTGGCTGCCAGCAGTCGCAACGCTACGTGACGGCACCGCGCGCGGAAGGACTCGCGCAGACTGCCCCGGAGACCACAGCGGCAGCGAACACGCAGAGCACCGGCCCGCCGCCGTCTGCGCCAGGCGACAAGTCAACAGCGGCACGGCACAACCGCCGTCCGTTCTCTCGGGTCCATTCCGCCAATAGCAACTTCTAATACAAAAGCCAATCGGAAACGTCCATTTTGACCAATAAGGGGGAAGAATGTAACCCCCAATCACATGGAAAACTAGCCTCTAAAACACCAATCATCATTGCCGATTTCCACCAATGGCGTGAAATAATATAACCACCAATAAAGGCAAACCAACGTCCCCCTTCCTTTCCCTCATCCGCAGCTATATAAATCCGAAGATATCGTATATTCAGCAGTCAGACACAGACCCTGATGAAGGCCGCCTGCAACAGCGGCCGAAACGTCGGCGGAATTTATAAAATGACGACGCGGTTTCATACCCAGAAGAATTTTATTGATAGTGACAACAACCGCGGAAGCCTACGTTTGCATACAATATACACATTTCTTCACTTTTTAACATAGTCGCCATAACAAATCAACATTTTTCAATTCGTGGTACTAGCTTTTTGTATTTCAGCATCAAAAAACTCGGTCGCCTGACTGTTAAACCAGTTAGTTTCTTGCAACAAGGCTACATTTTTCAGGTGCTTATGGAAATTTCTGATTCACCTCATTACGTTCGTAATTCTTGATTTATGACAGCATGCCATCCAGATCTTCTTCATCACGAACATTTATCCTTCATTCATTAAACAGGGTGCACCATTTACGGACGTCTCCGTACTTCATTCCGCCTGTACCCATAAACGTCAAGACGAACTTGTTTTGCATATAAGAGCCCAACAGTCAGGCACACGTCACAATATGCAGCATTACTGATAAATATGGCGAAAAACGAAGAAGTAAAAGCATACCGCCATCACCGCAAGAGATGTGAATTACAATGGCGGCGTAGTGAAGGTCTGGCCAAGTGGCCAATCGTGAACGGAGCGCAGGTCATAGGATGCGCGGACACGATGCGCTATGCGTTCTTAGTTTAAAAAAGGACCCTTGTAATCAACGTTTTCTGACTACGCTAGTCATATAATACTGAATTTGTTAATAACATTCATCGTAAGATAGCTTGTTTAATATTTTATTTTCGATGACCGGTTTCAACAATCTTAGTTGTGATCATCCTAATTGTTTTTTTTTATTTTTATTTTTTTTAGTAGCCACTCATAATCCATAGTGCTTGATGTTTAAGTTATAACAGTCACAAACATATTGTAAATGTAGTGTCTTAAGTACATATAAACCAGATGTGTCAAATCTAAAATTGTATGCCATAGCTCACCATAATCATTTATTGTATCATTTTCCAAAGAGTTACACCACAAAGATATAATTTTTTAGATGTAACAATAGTTTTTTCTATCGTGCATTGGATTCGTTGAAACCAGCTTCGTCCAAATCAATTTAAACTACATTCCTATCACTGTTCGTTTGGGAGCTACAACCCTTCAAAGTTTAGGGGGCGGTGGCTGCGATAGCGTAGCTGAGTGACTGGTGGTCATGAGACAGTGTGCCGTGCCCCAGGGGATAGCCACTCGGCCAGTAAGCTACGCTATCACATTCTCCACCCCCGGAACTTTGAAGGGTAGTAGCTCCCAAACTAACAGGGATATGAATGTCGTTTTAATTGATTTGGACGCTGCTGGTTTAAACGAATCCAATACACGATAGAAAAAACTATTGTTCCATTTAAAAAATTATATCCTTGTGGTGTAACTCTTTGGAAAATGACACAATAAACTATGTTCATAGCTCAGCAAAAAGTGTAACATTTCTTGTGTTGACCTACCGCATTAAAATTTCCCGTCACCTATTATTTAATAAGTTACAGAGGCAAACACACTTAGTGAAACACCCTGTATATATATATATATATATATATATATATATATATATATATATATATATATATATATATATATATATAATTTAGCGATCTGAACTAAGATTGTCAAAACCGATTGAAAGACGGTGTTTCTCTTTGACAATTTATTCCTCAATTTTTTCTTCTCTCCTACGTCATATTTCTAATTAATGTCTGTTTGTGTTTTTGTATGTAATAATTTTATATATCTTACTTTGTGACTTCTACATTGAGTAAGCGGTTGAGAGAGATGTATCGGATTTTTCATTGATTTAATTGTTTATTAGAGTACTTCAATTACTGCATTTCTGTGGTTTCTCATGGCAGTGGCGAGCGAACTGTTTTGAGCTGCAAGAAGCAGTGACTTGAGTCGAGGCTGGTTTAACACACGGGGGGAGTGAAGGAATTTGGTGCTGTATGGGCCAACCATTAGCTTTTTCGCGGAAAGATCCCGAAGTAATACCGAGGCGAAGACTCTGCTCCATCCCGTGTGTCAGTGGTGCACAGTAGGGGGCGTGAGGCACATTTTTGGCAGGCAGAGCTACCCTCCCAGCTACTTTGACGGGACTGGGTAGTCAGCGTTGATACAGAGAGACAATGCTTCAACGTGAAAGCTACTGGCGCCGTTCGGCCCAGCGTTGTGTTCACTTTTAGCGTCCAAGGAATGGTCTTGGCGTCTGCGAATTTCTATAGGTGAGTGACGACGGACGGCCACATGTTTTTTGGTAAGGGATGACTCCCTCACAAACTGTCGGCAGAGAGTTGCTTGGTTTACGACATAATAATTGGCAGGATGCTGCAAGTGCATTTCCCAGCGAGGATAGCCTGTAATGGCTAAGCTTGTGTCCGGCACCCACTTTAATCAAAATCGGCGCCAAGATGATGCTGAGAGATAATTTCGCAGGTGTTTCGGTGAAAAAGTCTGGGCTACGTGTCTTTATGTGAGAAGTTTGCTGTCGGGGACAGAGTCTAGTGTGCAGACTGCAGCTCGGTCCTCTATTGGCTGTGTGTTTCTCTGTATGACAGGTCGAACAATCCATCATCCGGTTGAATCTTGTCAATGTACAGTCCATTAAGGAATGGTGAGATTGGCTTCCTAGATGTGAAGAGCGTTGCCGCCGTTAGCTGGCGAGTGTAGCTTGGTGGTGCGAATGGAGACGAGACTCTGGCGACAGATACCGTAGAGTACGGCGCACTTGAAGACTCTGGCAAGAGATACCGTCGATTACAGTTCACTTTGGGTTTTTAGACACTGCATTAGGTGGTATGCCTTTTGGAGATTGCGACAAATGCTGCACTGCGCGGACTTGCATTTTGAGTTGTAGGTTTGCTTGTGACCACCACAGTAGTACATACACTCCTGGCCATTAAAATTGCTACACAATGCATATGACGTGCTACTGAAGCGAAATTTAACCGACAGGAAGAAAATGCTGTGATATGCAAATTATTATCTTTTCAGAGCATTCACACAAGGTTGGCGCCGGTGAAGAAACCTACAACGTGCTGACATGAGGAAAGCTTCCAACCGATTTCTCATGCACAAACAGTACTTGACCGGCGTTGCCTAGTGAAACGTTGTTGTGATGCCTCGTGTAAGAAGGAGAAATGCGTACCATCACATTTCAGACTTTGATAAAGGTGTAGCCTATCGCGATTGCGGTTTATCGTATCACCACATTGCTACTCGGTTTGGTCGCGATGCAATGATCCAATGACTGTTAGCAGAATATGGAATCCGTGGGTTCAGGAGGACAATAAGGAACCCCATGCTAGATCCCAACGGCCTCGTATCACTAGCAGTCGAGATGACAGGCATCTTGTCCTCATGGCTTTAACGGATCGTACAGCCACGTCGTCATTCCTGAGTCAACTGATGGGGACGTTTGCAAGACAACAATCATCTGCAAGAACAGATCTACTACGTCTGCAACAGCATTGACTATCAGCTCGGAGACCATGGTTGCGGTTACCGTTGACGCTGCATGGCTGACAGGAGCGTCTGCTATGGTGTTTGCAACAACGAACCTGGGTGCACGAATAGCAAAACGTCATTCTTTTTCAGATGAATCCAGGTTCTGTTTAGAACATCTTGATGGTCGCATCCGTGTTTTTGGCGACATCGCGGAGAATGCACATTGGAAGCGTGTATTCGTCATCGCCATACTGGCGTATCACCCGGCGTGATCGTATGGGGTGCCATTGGTTACACGTCTGTCACCTCATGTTCGCATCGACGGCAATTTGAACAGTGGCCGTTACATTTCAGATGTGTTACGACCCGTGCCTCTACTCTTCATTCGATTCCTACGAAACCCTACATTTCAGTAGGGTAATAGACGACTTCATGTTGCATGTCCTGTACGGGCCTTTCTGGATACGGAAAATGTTCGACTGCTGCCCTGGCCAGCACATCTCCAAATCTCTCACCAATTGAAAACGTCTGGTCTATGGTGGCCGAGCTTCTGGCTCGTCGCAATACGCCAGTCACTACTCATGATGAACTGTGGTATCGTGTTAAAACTGCATGGGCATCTGTACCTCTGCGCGCCATCCAAGCTCTGACGCAATGCCCAGGCGTGTCGAGGCCGTTATTATGGCCAGAGGTGGTTGTTCTGGGTACCGATTTCTCAGTACCGTACCACCGAAATTGCTTGAAAATGTAATCACATGTCAGTTCTAGTATAATATATTTGTCCAATGATTACCTGTTTATCATCTGTATTTCTTCTTGGTGTTGCAATTTTAATGGCTAATAGTGTAGATATTTGTGGCTAACTCATCGGCATCCAAGCCGAGTAAAAAGCGTGGCTGCTACATACGACGTAGTTATTTGACTTTGCAGATGGGATCCACAGCCTCCTGCTCCAGTCTGGCAACACAGGTGTCGCGCTGCAAGATCAACGTTGCTGTATGTGGGAAAGTATTGGCTTTAATACCCTACTGCCTTCTTAGGGTTCAATAACTCAGTTCATGTTGGGATATTAATTGATCGTGTTTGCCTCCTATCTTCTCCTGCCATATTATTATAATTGCCTCACTTTAGGTTATGATAGTAACACTAAAAGTGGGCCTTTGCGATCATATTTTGACAGCCCGAAAATTAAATGTAATTAACGGATTAACTATTCACCTGACACGAAAATTTGAATAACCGAAATAACGGCGATTCTGGGACGTATGTCTGTCCGTCTGTCCGTAACGTGTTCCCTGTCTTTAAGACGAACCGTTCAACCGATCAGCACCAAATTTTACAGACATGATTGTAGGCCGTCAGAGACCAGAACCTCCCGTATTCAAATTTTTCGCACAAAAAGTACGGTAGTAATACCAAACGAAGCCGTTTGAAATATAATTATAATTGCCAACGAACCGTTTATCTGACACGAAATTAAATAACGCAATTGTTAGAGAAAAAAATTCTCTACAACTTAGCTCCCTTATGGTTTTTTTTTATATCGTATCGTTTGAGACATATTTGCAAAAATAACGGAGATTTGACACCCTCCATTGAATTAATGAAAACCAGCCGTTCGGAGATGTCACGTGACATTCCTCGCTCAGAACTCTCTCTGGCAAATGCCATCTTGCATTGCGTATTTGATGATTTTCTTATCGTAACTTACACTTTGTCATTTCAAAGCAATGGCGCACTGAGGAATTAACAAAAACACATCGTTCTTCGTACGATAAATGATAATCTAGTGTCTACAAATGCCATATTAGCATCGGTTAACAATGACCATTAATAGTATAAGATTAAAGGACGCATCTTTCGATTGATAGCCGTGGCGTACTGGGCAACGTGTCGGACTACGACGCTGAAGGTCGGTGGTTCGGAACCCGCGACTATCTAAATCTTTTTTTTCCTGAAAGGGTTTCAGACACTCTTATTAATTAATTTTTTATTATTTTGGTTATAAAACTACAAATCTAAAGTGGGCCGTAAAACACGTCAGTGCGATTCTTTTTTATGAGTAAGTCATTTTCTTGTTCAATTTCTTAGAATGGTAGGATCTCGGAAAATATAGTCAGTCATTTATTTCATTTTGTGTAATGTTGTGTCTTTTAGTTTTGTAAAAACTATGACAGCTTATTTCATATTTTCAAGTTACTGAATTGTGACACTTCGTCAGCTAATATTATTTAATATCATCCTTTAACAACACCAATCACTACTTTGGATGGGAATATACATCTTTGCTTATAATATCAGAGGGAAGAAAAGAAATTTCTGTGCTAGGAGTCGGGCAAAGAGAGTAACTATTACACTCTTGATCCTAGTATGGTGTATGCCACGAGGCAGACAGATCACGATTAACTTCAAAATGTTTGTAGAACTTATGGGACTTAACTACGGGGTCATCATTCCCTAAGCTTACAAACTACTTATGAACTACCTAAGACTAAGGACGGCACAAATATCCATGCCCGAGGGGGGATTCGAACCCCCGACCGTAGTGGCCGTGCAGACCGTGACTGGAGCGCCTCAGTCCCCTCGGCCACAGCGGCCGCCCACGATTAACTTTTCTGTGTTTAGAAAAACATAGTGGTGACCCAATTTATCATAAAGATTAGGCAGATAATTTGTATACAAAATCACATTAAATTGTTTTGCATACTAAATTGTCAGATCAAATAAATCGTAACGTGCCTTTGTTGTTTTTGTTACAATTCGCATATCGTAGTCTGCAACCATACAGTAATGAGAAAACAACAAGACATATTACACAGTCATTTAAAAACAAATAAAATATTCAACAAGTGATCTTGGCATACACATTCTTAAAAAAACAATGTAGATCGCTCCCTCGATTGAAAAATGTGAGGCATATACAATAACACCGAATTTAGAAACATTGAAAGTAGTAACACAAGCAAACTGGCTGCGATTTTTTAAGGTCCCTCGACAGGGTTTTGTTACCTGTAAGGATAATTTTATCAGAAGGTAAGAAACAGATTACATGACGAACATAAGGTAAGAATTGTACATTACGAGCAGGGTTGCTCAGGTCGAATCACATCAAATATAATATCTTGCCTATCAAATAGTAAAACAATAAAATGAAGTACAGCGGAGGTATTACAATAGTTTCTTCGCTCTCCATACGTTTCATGATAATTAGATGTGTTCCGTGCCAGCCACGTCGCAAACACTGGTGCAGTTGTTTACTCCATTTCCTGGCACTTCCGTACTTTCCTACTCGAACGCGTACAAATTATTTCCTAAACTAAATGAATAAGCTGCGATGAACCGCTGTTCTGACACCGTTTTGCTGGCCCATAATTGGGTCGCTCCACTGTACATCCAAAACTTCGGTGATGCCGCATACGCTTGGGTGTGTACGTGTGTGCTCGCCGTGGAAGGTTCGAGTCCTCCCTGAGGCATGGGTGTGTGTGTTGTCCTTAGGTTAGTTTACCTAGGTTTAAGTAGTTTGTAAGTTAAGGACTGATGACCACGCATTCTCACTGGATGCTTTCCTCTGCTCCGCGTCCAGCCTCCACCAAAGGCGACAGATAAAGCACCGAAGGCGAACTGGTCCTCAACTGGGACCTGCGTGGTTGGCAGTGCCGAAACCTGCGACCTTGGCTACTTGCTGCAGCTGTTTACGGGGCAATCATGGCTAGGCGTGACATAACTCAATATTTACACTGGCGGGATAGCGAGGACGGCGTCTGGCAGATCAATAACTCTCTGGCGGGCAGTACACAGCGCAACGCGCAGTTGCCGGTCACTGTCGCGGAAAACCCACCACTAGGCGGAAATGGCAAGCCGTCCCTGCTCATATCTGCAACCACTGAAGGGTAGACTCGAAGGAGCTGAGTTGCAGCCTGATGTTCGTTTACTAGTAATGAATTACTCACGACAGAGGTACATTGCAGTTCATGTAAAACGCATCGTCCTAAAGAAAACATCCGTATAAACACGGGAATGTGAGAATATAAGTACCAATTATAATATTTATAAATCTTAAATGAAACAGCATTGGCAATAAAAGTCTTTTGCATTTATTGTCGACAATCGATTTCAGTTTTTCAGTAACACTCTTCAGTGCTGAAATTTGAAATTTTCCAGGCGAATGAAATGTCCAAAAAGATTTTGGGTTTGTAGCCGGTCGTCATAAAATTCATTCCACGATATTTCAACTGGAAACTTGCCAGTCATCTTCAGGTGACCCAAAAAGGACTGACGAAGACGCTCTCAGCTCCGCCTTATACAGGGTGTTACAAAAAGGTACTGCCAAATTTTCAAGAAACATTCCTCACACACAAAGAAAGAAAATATCTTATGTGGACATGTGTCCGGAAACGCTTAATTTCCATGTTAGAGCTCATTTTAGTATTTCTCTTTAAATGTAAATTGAAATAATTCGTGCAGACTATTGTCAAAATACCCAATTGTTTCGTTAGTATGTACTGTACTTCCTCGATTCACGTCATCAACACAGATTTTCTGTGAACGTTTTGGGCAGGAATTGTTTGTGATGTCTTGAATCGGCCTCATGTTATTCCACCTACGCTCACTGGAAAACGTTATCATGATTTAATACGGGATACTCTACCTGTGCTGCTAGAACATGTGCCTTTACAAGTACGACAGAACATGTGGTTCATGCACGATGGACCTCCTGCACATTTCAGTCGACGTGTTCATACGCTTCTCAACAACAGATTCGGTGGTAGATGAATTGGTAGAGGCGGACAAATTCCATGGTCTCCACGCTCTCCTGACCTGAACCCTCTTGACTCTACCTGTGCTGCTAGAACATGTGCCTTTACAAGTACGACAGAACATGTGGTTCATGCACGATGGACCTCCTGCACATTTCAGTCGACGTGTTCATACGCTTCTCAACAACAGATTCGGTGGTAGATGAATTGGTAGAGGCGGACAAATTCCATGGTCTCCACGCTCTCCTGACCTGAACCCTCTTGACTTTCATTTATGGGGGCATTCGAAAGCTCTTGTCTACGCAACCCAGGAACCAAAAGTAGTGACTCTTCGCTCGTATTGTGGACGGCTCTGATACAATACGCCATTCTCCAGGGCTCTATCAGGGATTCCATGTGACGGAGGTTGGATGCATGTATCGTCGCTAACAGAGGACATTTTGAACATTTTCTGTAACAAAGTGTTTGAAGTCACGCTGGTACGTTCTGTTGCTGTGTGTTTCCATTCCACGATTAATGTGATTTGAAGAGAAGTAATGAAATGAGCTCTAACATGAAAATTAAGTGTTTCCGGACACATTTCCACATAACACATTTTCTTTCTTTGTGTGTGAGGAATGTTTCCTTAAACTTTGGCCGTACCTTTTTTTAACACCCTGTATAGCACGCTGGTAGTATTACCGCGCATGCGTCGAAGACACGGTGACGGTGATAGAAGAACCACACCGCCCGGCGGCAGTGCCCTCGCTGGTGGAACTGCAAGGATCAGCTGTCTTCGATAGTGCCGCTGGCCGCAGTTATCGGAGTCTTCTGGCGTCATCGTCTAGAAAAAATCTCGGAGATGACGGGATGCCACGCTTTATTCAGCTGATAGCCGCTGTCAAGGTTCGTAAGATTTTCCGCAATGCGTATTTCAACGGATTGTTTTATAATGGAGTCCCAGAAGGAAGCTGTTGTGGCCAAAATTGATGTTTTATCATACTACATTGTATGTACGTTAGAAATACAATGCTCTGCAACTGCAGACTTGCTGGGTTTCAGAAGGCGAATGAAAAGTTGATATTCTCTGCAACGTTCTTCCACGGTGCGTGTTGTCTGAGCTATATAAGCCATACCACACTGGCGAGGTATTCTATGAATTCTCGCCATCCGCAGTAACAAATCATCCTTTACTGATCCCAGAAAGTTAGAAATCTTAGATAGTGAACGGAAAATCACTTTCACCTGGTCCTCCTATTTTGAAGGAGACATTTCCAACGAATGGCAGGAAAGCTAGCGACTTATCTGGCGCGTATCTGTATCCACTTCCCGGTTCCTGGTTTTAGGTGAGGGCCCTTCTGAATGTAACATACCCAGTAGATCAAATCCGAATTTTGATGGTATCCGCATTGTTACTTTGTGTCAGGAGAGACTCTCGTCAAAGGAAGTTTGTATCGAAGTGAACCAGAGCGATTTTGTCGAGACGAGGAAGAGGTACAAGATTTGCCTCGCACTGGCCGCCCAAAGGCTATAAAAGCAGCTGATGGCCACAACTTACGCGTTTCAAGTCGGAGGAACCTCTAGACGAACGCCTCAATGCTGAATAACGAATTTCGTGCAGCCAGATGACGTCTGTTTCGACTCAAACTGTACGTAATAGGCGGCATGACATACAATTTCATCTACATCTACATCTACATAGATACTCTGCAAATCACATTCGAGTGCCTATCAGAGGGTTCATTAACCACTTTCATAACTTTTCTCTACCGTTCCATTCTCTAATAGCGCGCGGGAAGAAAGAACTCCTAAATCGTTCCGTTTTCGATCTGATTTCTCTTATTTTATTGGGATGGTCATGTCTGCCTAAGTAGGTGGGTGCTAGCAAAATATTTTCACATTCAGAACTAAAAGTCGGTGATTGAAACTTCGCAAACAGATCACACCGCAATGTATAACGTCTTTCTTTTAATGATTTGTACCCCAATTCATGCAACATTGACGTGACACTCCCCCCCCCTCCCCCGTAACGTGATAAAACAAAACGAGCTGCCCTTCTCTGACTTCTCAATGACTTCCATCAGTCCCACAAGGGGCAACTGTACTCCAGGAGAGGACGCACTTCCGATGTCCATGGCGAGATCCAACTTCCACACATAGTGTGGTACAGATGATCCCAACAGCATGCTGAATGCCGAATTGGCATGAAGGGCTATTTACAGAGAGACTCGCATCTGCCTTCAAGCACACAACTGTCACATACGTGTTTGGTCAGCCTCAACATATTATACATACCGTCCATAGAGTGCGGCTAGATGGTGTTTACCTAATGTATTGGGGTGGCAATATGTGGGGCCACCGTGCACCAGTGGTGGTAGTAGAAAGCAATGAAACGGCTGTAGAGTACAGGAATGACATCTTCCGACGTGTAGTGCGAACATATCGCAGTGTTTCGGTGAACTATTCGTCTTAATGAGTGACAATTCTCGCCCTCATCGTCCACATCTTATGAATTAGTTTATGATAACGACATCGCAATATTAGAAAGGGCAGAATGTTCTCCTGGCATGAAACCTGTCGATATGCCTGGAATGCATCGAAGAGGGCTGTTTTCGGACGAGACCCCTCACCAACGAGTCTGGGACATCTACGCTGGTCGCCGTTGAGGAGTGGTACAATCTTGACCAACAGTCCTTTGAAGATCTAGTGGACAGTAGGCCACGATGAATACAGGCATGCATCAGTCCAAGAAGACGGGTTACCAGGTATTAAGGGTACCGGTGTTTGCTGCAATCTGGAAGACAAATTCAGATTGTCTCGGTTATTATCGTACGTCTCATCAAATTCTTAGTATTCCTCTAAAGTGAAAAGCTAAGATCGCGAATTATTTATTCGATGACGACCGGTTTTGGACTGTTCTACCACCGCGCTGGAGTAGCCTAGCACCACGTTGCGGATTGAAAGGCCTCCCGCATCGGAGGTTCGAATCCTCCCTCGGGCATGGATGTAGTTTGTAAGTCGACGGATTTATGACCAAAGTAGATTGGTCCAATAGAATTAAAAACATTTGAACATTTTGATATCATTGTAAATAGACATGTTCGAGACGAAAAACAGTCTCAGGGTTTGTACATTTCCATTTACAACAATATTTATATCACATTAGCCTAAGGTTAAAGGCAGGAATGTTCCAACATGTCCATTACCGAGGTGCTATTTCACTGCATGGAGAGCCGTGGCAGTAGTGGCAATATTTAATGGGAATACAGAAACTAAATTAAAGTTTGTGACATGGGGAAGGTCGTACTTAGACTGTTCCGAGGTGCCTTAATCGCTGGCGGTGGGGTGGTCTAGAGATTCCGGGCGCCGTACCTCAACGTGCCCGGTCAGAGGGCTGAATGCCTTCTATAATAAAATAAAATATTAAAAAAAAATTTAAAAAAATTTGAGCCAAAAACAAAACGCACAAAAACGATCAGCGACCGCAAGGAGCAAAACTACACATAGAACAAGTGTCACAGTCCTCCGAAACCGGTCGTTCAAATGTTCAAATGTTTGTAAAGCTATCGGACCAAACTGCGTGGTCATCAGTCCGTAGCTTACAAACTACTTACACCTAGGTAAACTAACCTAAGGACAAACACACACACCCATGCCCCAGGGAGGACTCGAACCTCCACGGCGAGCAACCGCGCGCTCCGCAGCGAAACGCTTTAGACCACCGAGGCGAAACCGGTCGTCATTCAGTAAATAAGTATATCGCAATCTTGGCGTTTCGCTTTTTAGAAATGTTAAACTATCAGATCGACTTCAAAACCTGCGATTTCAGGTAATGTCATCATCAGTTTCTGTTTCCATGATCAATAAACAGAACAGAAAAACCTCTCTCCCATTTTTACGTAAAGGATCGTGGTGATGCGACACTTTCTTTATGAGTGTATATTGTTTCCAAAACTTGTACCTACAATTGTCATTATGTACGAGGCGCGTCCAGAAAGTAAGATCCGTTTGGTAATAAAATGAAACTGTACACAGATACAGAAGAAATTTGTATTGCACAAAATTCTACAACTCTTAAACTACTTTTCCACATAACTGCAGAAATTTTTTAGGCACTTGTCATAGCGTGCCACAAGTTTTTGCATGAATCCTTCACAGAATGTTGCCGCCTGTGTATTCAACCATGTGGTAACAGCTCTTTATCAACGTTGAAGTGTTGACCACAAAGGACAGATTTTAGGTGTAAGAAGAGATGAAAGTCGCTTGGAGAGAAGTCCGAGCTGTATGGAGGATAATCAAATAGGGCCGGTCGCGGTGGCCGAGGGGACTGAGGCGCTCCAGTCGCGGTCTGCACGGCCACTACGGTCGGGGGTTCGAATCCTCCCTCGGGCATGGATATTTGTGTCGTTCTTAGGATTAGCTAGTTAATAAGTAGTTTGTAAGTTTATGGACTGATGACCCCGTAGTTAAGTCCCATAACAATATATATATATATATATATATATATATATATATATATATATATATATATATATATTCCGATAGAATTGTTTGGTCACATTCGGTGCGTGAGGTACAGCATTATCGTGAAAAAAAAAATCTTTTGACAGTAATCCTCATCTTATACCTAAAATCTGTCCTTGGTGGACAACACTTCAACGATGATGACGAGGTGAAAGAAAATGTTACCACATGGTTGAATACACAGGCGGCAACATTCTATGAAAAAGGCACACAAAACCTTGTGCCATGCTATGACAATTGCCTACAAAATTTCGGAAGCTATGTAGAAAAGTAGTTTCACAGTTGTAGATTTTTGTACAATCAATATTTCTTCTGTATTTGTACCCGTTCGTTTTATATAAACAAACGGAACTTACTTTCTGGACGCGCCTCGTAATTACTAGAGGATCCGTGCAAACAATTCGCACCGTCAGTGTAATGACAAAAAATTTGGGAAAATGGAAGTAAAGTTGAATGTTCACGCATAGCTTTCTTCGGAATCAATCAATGCAAGTACTTAAAAGCGCTAATGAAAGATCTTGATCCTCTGTGTGTTGTTAGGTCAAAAAGAACTGTGAACCTTAATTAGAACCGAAGACATCGTAAAACAAACCGATTAAAATATTCAGTGCAAGGACAGAAGGATATCGCGTTTGAATAAGAATGAGGGATGGAAAGACTTACGTTAATTTTGATACTTCATAAAAAATGTGCTTATGAATACCTTTCGTTTAATACAAAAATGAAGGAAATCGGACAGGTAGTTTGGTCTGGCCGTCTGACTTTAGTTTTCTTAGATCCTTTTATTATATAAAATATGAGTCTGTGTCGCACAGCAAGCGAGAAAAGTAAATTGAAATATTCTTCGACAGGAGACGGGGTAACGTTCATAGAAGCGCACGGGTGCGGAACGCAGTTGCGTGAAGGAATGGCAACATTCAAAACAGCGAGCGTGACGTAGTGAACACACATTCCGACAGGCATCAGCGCACAGGTACGGAGAATCGCTGTATCAGCTATTTAGAGGAAGTAGAGGAAAATCAGCGTAGTCAGAAAAGGCGTTTAACAGCAAGAAGACGCGGAATTCACTCAATACGTTCATAACAGCGCCTTCCGAGAAGCAAGTCTTGCATAACGAAGCCATTTGAAGACTTTAAGCTAAACATTATGCCAGTCACTAGCTCTGAAGTCGCCCGGCCTGAGGTTGAAGGGGAACCAAGGGGGCAGCCTCAGTGAGTGGGAAATTCAATGAATCACATGAAAGTTTCACTGCAGTTGTTGTGGAAATAGGAAATGATACTGATGTTAAAAAAATTAAAAAAAGCCACTACAATACATAGAAAGTGTAGTTTTTGTGCAAAGAAACACTTTTGTAAATTGAACAATGCCTACTGCCACTAACAAAGAAGTAAGATAATTAGAATGTTAGTGGTGTTGCTGCATGGCTCCAGTGCCATTCGTTTAAGAGACATCGTAACGTGAAAAGTTTGCAATCCCAACACTTGTTTGCCTAATGAAACCTGTGCAGTTACTTGGTATACTATTATGTTTGCTTACATCGTGCTTGTGTGTTCCTTGAGTGTATTGCGACTGGCTAGTCTGTTAGCGTGTGGCAGTCCACGCAGCAGGTTGTAAGGGGTTTACCTGATGTTCAATGTTTATAAAGCTATGGAAACAAACTGCAGTGGCCATAAGTCCCTAGACTTACAAACTATTTAAGCTTATGGTAAGGACAACAAACATACCCGTGCTTCAAAGGAGGACTCCAACCACCCACTGAAAACAGACGCGCACTTCATCTCGAGGTGCCTTAGCCAATCGTTGGATTGGACGCAGAAGATATGTAGCTTGGGTGGCCCAATCGCCACATTCAACTTCTGTAGACATTTTTCTAAGTGGAAAGCTGAACGATGTTGTCTACTAAGAAAAACCAACTATACACAATGATGTACAACGACGTGTTATTACAGTCTATTCGGACATCTCCGGTGAAATGCTTACATTTATGTAGCAGTCTTTCCATACCAAACTGGAATGTTGAATTCCCGCTCCTGGTAGTCATAAACACGATATATGTGGTGAACTGCCTGTTTACTAGTCAAAATCCACATCACTAGTGTATGCACTGGTATTATTTTTTAATGTATGCTACCACAGGTAGTGCACAAGTGATCCTGTGGAAACTTTTAACAATATGATATCCCGTAAACGCAACATATTAGTGCAACAAACTTCATTGATATTCTAATTTACCGTACTTTTCTTTATTAATGTCAATATACTTTGTTACATTTCAAACAGGTCATGTCTGACAAAAATATAATTTATACCTGTAAATAAAATCTCTTTATCGGACAACAGTTCGAGCATCTGACTGTCAGTCCATTTAGTGAAAACCTGATATCAATATCACTTTCCATTTCCACAATATTTGCAATGGTTCATTCATTCCATCAACTCAGAGTCTGTCTGTTCCACCGACATCATTATTATCCATGGCTACCTCTCCAGTGTTGCAGGATGCCATGTGGAAAATATGAAAAATTGCTACTGCAGGGAAGGCTACAAAACCTGGGTCATAGCTTACTGGCTATGGGTCTGCATTCCGTTCCCTATATTTTACATTTGCTGACTTCAGAATCTTAAAGAGGGTATTCCAGTCAATACTGTCAAAGGCTTTTTCCAAAGCTACAAATCTTGGTTTCCCCTTCCTCAGCCCATCATTTGTGACTTTGGGATGCTTTAGTTTCGAAAGTTGGGCCATAACTAACAAGGATGAGGACATAGGTCTGTAACTAAAGGAATTAATTAATGCACATACACTATTTATTAGATGAAACAAATATTGAACTTTCATGTGATTGTGGTGGTACAACGTGTCTAAGCTGTTACACAGTTCTGGTATGTAATACTATGACGACATCAGGCAATAATACTGTAGAATGCTGACTAGTAGATGGTGCACTTCTGTTGAATTTCCTGGAACTGTCTATTGCCTCATACATACTGGAACTTCCGTATTTTCCGTCGTTGCTGTGGTGCGCCGTCATATGTAGGCGAGTACCTTTCTTCCTGTTGGCCGGCGCATGAGATAAGTAAAGAGGTACCGAGACTGCGGGCGCCCACGGCGGCCGAAGTACTATACAGTGACAACACTATCTCCGAAGTCGTACCGAGCGTGGTGACGCAGTAATAACGCACTGGACCCGCATTCGCGATGATGGTCGTTCAAATCCACCTCCGGCTTTTCAGATTTAGGTTTTCCGTGATTTCCCTGAGTCGCTCCAGGCAAATGCCGGGATGGTTCCTTTCGAAGGGCACGGCCGATATCCTTCCCTATCCTGACCCAAATATCCGAGCATTAGCTCCGTCTCTAATGACCAACTTTTCAACGGGACTTTAAACCCTAAGCTTTCTTCCTTCCTTCCCAAGTCGTAAGGTGACTATTGCCTCACGCGTTCCTACATTCCTCCTAATTACAAACCGATCCTCGCCGAGGTCGGCTTCTACCAGTTTTCCATTCTTACGTAAATAATTCCTGTTAGAATTTTGAAACGATGACTTATTAAACTTATCGTTCGGTAATTTTCACACATCTCTATACATGCTCTCTTTGGTATTGATATTACTAATTTTTTTTTGAAATATGAGGGTCTGTCGTCTGTCTCATACATGCCATACATATTGCACACCAGGTGTTATAGATTTGACATGGCTGGCTCTCTCAGAAATTTCAGTATATCTGAGAGAATGTAGTCTAATCCAGAGGCCTTGAATACACTTGCAGACAAAATTTCCAGATTACTACATACCGACTACATAAGAATGAGACGACGAACCTGTATGCAAAACTATAGTCCCGCGAGGAGGCATATGAAGAAGACGGAAAGGAGAAAGACTTTGTGGAGAATGGACAACATAAAATGTTAAGACATATATATTACCGATTCCGATAACATACATGAGCATGTGCAATCAGTATAATATTTTAGTCAGTTACTAATATGTCAGTAGATTAAAATCAATATATTATGAGGTATTGTTGCTGGCAGTCAATGACACAATGATCAAGCCGAAGTACTCGTCCAATGTTCAAATGTTTGAAAACGTAAGGAACCAAGCTACTGAGTTCATTGGGCCCTCGAGATACAATCCACTAAAACTAACTTATGCTAAGGACAACACACATACACTCATGCCCGAGGAGGGACTCCATCCTTCGACGAGAGCTGCTGTGCAATCCATGACTTGGCATCCCAGAACGCATGGAGATTCCCTCGCGGCGAGGTACAACCAGGCACAATTTGCGAAGGGACAGAACTCGTTCCACTATGAACTATAATAGTCTCACTGGGCTTCAACAGCTCGAAGAAAGATAACTACTCACTGTCAATCGCAATTGGTGATGGAACTGACAAACCTTAGCTCTAACCTAACTAATCTTTTCTTTTTCTTTTTAACACAACCGAATTTTTCTTTTATCTTTAAATCTCCCAGTTATTAATTATTTTGAAATTAACAGCAAATCCGACATTGCTCGGGTATTTATTTGTTCTCCCTTCCCTTCACTCTCTCCATCTTTGCCTCACATTTCTCTCATCATGTCCACCTCCCTATGTATCGGCCCATTTCTTCCACTCCCCCTCCTCCCTCCCGCTTCGTCGCTTCATCACCCCACACCCACACGATAATAAAATAAAAAATATCACAGTAAACAAGGGCCCGTAAAAAAATAATAATTGTAATAATAATAATAATAACGCCATTATTTCGGAATTCTTGACAAGCGGGTACAACTGGCCGCTCCAGTTCTTCAACCGGTTAACGGGTGTGCTGTACACTTTGAGGTGACCCCAGACCCAAAAATCCAAAGGATTTACAGCAGGTGATCGTGGAAGCCAAGGTAAAGTTCCGCATCGACCTACCCGTCTTTGGCCTATCAGAGCGTTAGGTGCCGTCTCGAAGCAACAGCGAAATATTCCCGAGCTCCATCTACCTAAAAAATGTTCAAATGTTTGTAGAGCTTATGGGACATAACTACGGGGTTATCAGTCCCTAAACTTACAAACTACTGATGAACTACTTACGAACTAGGACGGCACAAATATCCATGCCCGAGGGGGGATTCGAACCCCCGACCGTAGTGGCCGTGCTGACCATGACTGGAGCGCCTCAGTCACCTCGGCCACCGCGGCCGGCCATCTACCTAAATAAGACGATTTTTACAATAAATAGAAGTGTGAACTAAATGCTATGTAAATCTTAATGGCAAAGTCAAAATTTCAAATTAATGCATATTAACTAGGACGATGTTTACAATGACGTCAGTAATGGCTTGGAAACACACATTCGTAAATATCTCACAAATGGCCCGTTTGCGCAGCCATGTTTACTGAGACATTTCCACCCAGTATATATAAAGCTTAAACTGAGTCAATGTTTATTTCAAAGTACCCTTTCCCATGCAGCATCCAGTGGCTTGCTGATTACAAAAATCCTCTCCAAGAAAGCATACCAACTAACTTTTATAGTAATTGGTGAAACTCTGTTGTAAGGTACCTTCTGTCATGCACCATATGAAACAGCATCTTTTATCGCGACTCAAATTTGTAAAATTTCTGACGGACTCTGTAACTAAAGTACCCACCGTCATACACCATATTACAATTTATGGAGACATCGTAGAGTATAAAATATTACTCTAATCCGAAGTGTCGACGTTCATACAAAATCAATTATTTCTATTTTATTTTATTTCATTTTATTTTATTTATTTATTTATTTACTTTTTTTTCAATGTAGTGGAGGTCAAATGTGAATCTTCATCCAGGGGCCGACTCGAATACATACATAAGCCTTCATCAAAAACTGTCCGGTTTAGGAGTTCAGTGACATGTCCATATACAGAGTTTTGAATGAGTAGACCTAAAAGGAATACAGTTTTTACCTTTTTCCGTTTAATCTTTCCAGTTTTTTTCTTCTTTAAAAGGAAAATGTCGATCTGGTTCAACTGTTCTCGAGTTTCCTGCTTGCCAACACATTAAGCGATTAATTTTTAAAACGTTTTCAACTTCAAAAGGATTAAGATAAAATTCAAACAATACAAAAGCAACAGAGATGTTAAATGACAACTGTAATATTTACTATCCGTTTAAGGAAATAAGACAACTAGTCAGATTCTATAATGCGCTTCGGAACTACACATGCGAGTCTCCTTTACAATTTGGTGACCCTCCTGCACCTAGCTGCTGTGACTGGACACGTCAGCCTTGTGCAACAGTACCATAATAACGTGCCTTTGCTTGATCATCATCGAGCAGTAACATTAAAATGGTATATTTCCGTAGTATACAGCTTGTAACACTAAAAGCAATATGATTAGAAGTCTTCAACAGACGATATGTAGGTGTCTATAACTATTTTATTAAAATTCATACATAAGTACGAAATATTTTGAAGAGCTCCTCAGTTTGCTGATACTTTAAAACAACTTACCACGTACCCTGTAAGCAATTATAAGAACATAATTCTATTATTTCGGTTATAGGATGAGAAGTTCATTTACGATCAATTAGTATATTCGAAGATCTTACAGGTATACAGTCGGGTCATTGACTCTACAGCCGCCGATATTCGACTGGAGCACAGCCAGTCATTTTCACGGCAACTGGTACTGTGCAAAGAGCTAGTGGGCCTATTACAATAGAATAACAAAAGGTGCATAACATTATAAATAGTACATACACTACTTAGAATCCAGTTGCTTATAAAGAGATGAAGCAGAGAGCCGCAACATGAATTAAGACAAATTTTCCAATGTATTAGAAACGGGTGTTTAAGCGACGAGCTTTTATTAGTTATAGGTAAGAAACGTAAAGTGGTTCATGAAAGGAAAGAACTCTACAAACTGTGAAAGAATAGCGCAGACCCAGATGAGGTGTTAACCTGCAGACATCAGGGAGGAAAAGAAATAGGAAGAAGAATTGAAAGTGTGAAGATAGCATTCAGGATTGTCAGAAAGAGCAAAGCGCCAGAGAATTAAGCACGTAGAAAGAGATTGCACTTTATGTATAAACAGTTTCAGTTGATATGAAAGAATGAGACACAACCAGAAGAATACACTGTGCTAACTACACGGTCATTAGCTCGCAGAAGGTAACCTTCAAGATAATGTCTGTTATTATCCTAAGTACATCACAACCTCTCATAAAGACCGACAGGAATAGTAACCTGGCTTCCGTTCAAACGCTCGAACAACAAAATGTTCAAATGTTTGTAAATCTATCGGACCAAACGGCATAGTCATCAGTCCGTAGCTTACAAACTACTTAAACCTAGGTAAACTAACCTACGGACAAACACATACACCCATGCCCCAGGGTGGACTCGAACCTCCACGGCGAGCAACCGCGCGCTCCGCAGCGAGGTGCTTTAGGCCGCTCGCTCCAACAACAGATTATATTTTCATCCTAAGGGACTCGTTTGAAAATCACCATGGAATGTAATAAAAGTAGTGTAGTTGCAGTCTGTTTGTAGATGTTCAATGTGGATACGACGACATCATATGCAAAGGACTGGGTGATTTATGAATTAAAAAGTAGGTAGTGAAAATGATGCGAACTTGTATGGACGGGTAAAGGATACCAGGGGGAGCTCACTTCGGAAACGGTCGAGGTTCAGACATCGGACAAGGCGAAGGTCCCTCATCTGCTCTACATAAGTTAATGACGCACGACCTCCCCTCCTCCTATCACTAAAACAGGACTAATGACCCTCCTCCCCCCACTCAGAAGAAGAAATAATCACCGATACTTCAATAAGGGAATGTAAGCAACGTACGATGTTTGTGTACATTTGGCCAGAGACTCCAACTGCCTGTGATATGCTGGTTGTGATTACTAGGAAATGGACAACTGTGCATAGAAGGTTGTACTGAAGAAGAATCTAGACAAAACGGAAGTCCTGCAGTAGGGCAGATGACAAGAACAGGAGAAATGTCCTGAGATAGATGGCATGACGCACAAGAGAGGTTATTAATTCAGGTACAAGGGTTATTGGTTTATCAGTGACAACAGCATAGGAATGGACACGAGGGAAAGAATAGTAGTGGAAATGGAAAGCTTGTATTTGCTCACGGACCTGCTCAGCTCAATATCAGTATCAGTGAACACAACGATGAGAAGAAAGTCATTAGGATCCATCTTAGGCATAGGGGAGAATGAGTAGGAGGAAGAATGAAGAAATCTATCCCCTGATGCAACTGTCAATCATGCATCAGCTGAATAGTAGATGAATTCAGTGGGTTGGTTTTCAACGAATATGGGAAAGACACCACACAAACAACAAGTAAACAAGCCTGCCATCACACAACCTAAGATGTTAAAAGTAAGAAGTATCGATAGTAGGTATCAGTGAGGTGAGGTGATATTAAATCTCTACCTCTGTTTTTTGACAATAGGAAAGCAGGATTCCACGTACATTCTAAGGACAGTTAATCAGCTTGTGATGGAGCAGTTCCTGTTTCTTTTTCTTAACCATTCCATGCACAGTGCTTCCTATCCGCAGTTGCCTTGAAACTAACTCGGTGTGCTCTAGGAGAAACATCGGCGCTCTTCAATTCCATCACTCGTGCGCTTCCGTCGAGTAAAATTGGTGGCTCTTGAATCACTGTTAGTGAAAATATAACCACTTTCGGTAACCCTTGTCAATACCCGCAGCAAGAATACACAAAAGCTTACTCATATTGTTTCATAAAGGAAACTGAATATTGGGTGAACTGTTGGGTGAGCTTTCTTCAATACTGAAAATGATTTTTAATACAATGTAATTAGTTTGAGTATGCACACTAAACGATGCAATACCAGAAAGAAAGAAAGAATGACTGTCGTCAGTGAATGATTTCATTGCCTTAATGCAGTTAAGGTCATTACTTTCCTTCCTCATCTTTCCTTCTTCATCTCCTAAAACTACTTTAAAAAAATTAAATACAATATGGGTGCGATCCAGGTGTGGTCATGTCCGAAAGAACAGACACCAAGCCATCCGGTTTGTCTTTTACTTTGTTGTTCATATTTGTGGACAAAGGATCGAAATATTTAGAATATGGTTGTAAAAAATGAACTACAATTTTTAGTGAAAAGAGTAAATGTTCCATATTTCTGGATTTTCAGCTTCTAATTAAATTGCGTGCTTGTGGAATGTCGCCCCAATTGTGCGATTGGATTCACGATTTCCTATCAGAAAGGACACAGATCGTAGTAATTGGCGGTAAGTCATCGAGTAAAATAGAAGTGACGTCTGGCGTTCCCCAGGGAAGCGTTATAGGTCCCCAGTCTTTCATGTGTTTATAAACGACTTAGGAGACAGTCTGAATAGCTCCCTTAGATTGTCCGCGGGTGATGCTGTCGTTTATTGGTTAGTGAAGTCAACAGAGGATCAAAAGCAACTGCAAAGCGATTCAGACAAAATTTACACATGATGTGAAAATTAGAAATTAACACTAAATAATGAGAAGTGTGAAATAATACACATGAGCACTAAAAGAAATCCGCTGAACTTCAATTACACGATAAATCAGTCGAATCTTAAGGTCGTAAATTTTACCAAATACCTAGGAGTTACAATTAAGAACAATTAATTATTCAACACTTTTGCTGCACCAGCCGCCACCAGCACTATCATGGAATGGAATGAAATGTAATTAAGAACAACTTTGACTGGAGAGAACACAGAATAATATTGTGGGGAAGGCGAAACAAAGGTTACGTTTCATTCACAGAACGCTACATCACACTTGTGCGTCCTCTCCTGGAGTGCTGTTGCCCAGTGTGAGACCCTCACCAGGTGGGACTGACGGAAGCCATTGAGAAGGTTCATAGAAAAGCAGATCGTTTTGTTTTATCGCGTTACAGCGTGGAAAGCGTCAGGGAAATGTTGCACGATTTGAGGTGGAAATCATTATTAGAACAACGTTATTCGTTGCGGAGATTTATATTACCGAAATTTCAATCGCCGACTTTTACTTCTGAATGTGATGATACTTTGCTACCACCCACCTACATAGGGTGTCATAACCATCCCAATAAAATAAGAAAAATCAGATCGAAAACGGAACGAGTTAGGTGTTCTTTCTTCGCGCGCGATATTATAGAATGGAACGGTAAAGAAAGATTATGAAAGTAGTTAATGAACCATCTACCATGCACTTAAATGTGATTTGCAGAGTATCTATGTAGATGTAGATGTAATATCCAGCGATCACAGTCCCTGCAGCTCCCGCGCTGCTTCCATGAACTGCTTCCAGTCATTTGTGATTTGCACTTGGTTCTTACAGACAAGGCCGACAATTCATACGTAATGTCATCGTACAAGCACTGTCTTGGTCGTCATATTAGGCATCTGGTTTCGTTTCAACTGTTTTCTTCACTTAACTTTCCGTCTAAGGCGCCTGGCTGCGGACCGTGCGGTTGCTCGCCGTCGGAGGTTCGAGACCTCCCTTGGGAATGGGTATGTGTGTGTTGTCGTTAGGTTAGTTTACCAAGGTTTAAGTAGTTTGTAAGCTACGGACTGATGACCACGCAGTTTGGTCCGATAGATTTACAAACATTTGATTTGACTGTGGACTGCGTGGCCCACCTACTGAATTCATCTACTCTTCAGCTGATGTAGGATTGACAGTTGCATCAGGAGGTAGATATCTTCATTATTCCTCCTAATCATTCTCCCTTATGCCTAAGATGGATCCTAATAACTTTCTCATTATTCTTCTTTCAAATATTAATCTCTTTTGCTTTTCATGATGAGCCCTTTTCTAGATTTCTGAATACGGAATATAGGATTACACTGCACGTTCTCATCGTTGTGTTCACTGGTACTGATAATGAGCTGAGCGGATCCGTGAGCAAATACAAGCTTTCTATTCCCACTACCATTCTTTCCTTCATTTCCATTCCTATGCTTTTGCCACTGATAAATCAATATCCTTGGGCGTCATGCCATCCATCTCACAACATTTCTCCTGTTCTTGTTATCTTCCTTACTGCAAGACTTCCGTTTTGTCTAGATTCTCCTTCAGTACAACCAACCTTCTGTGCACAGTTGTCAATTTTCTAGTAATCTTTCAATTGATAGTTCGATTCACAACGTAGCACAATACAACCAGCAGTTTCAGTCTCTGCCCATTTGTACACAAATACTGTATGTTTGTTACTTTCCCGCCGCGGCGGAGCGGCCGAGTGCACTGATGCGCTATGCTACGATGCGCGAGGGCGTTCCCCGTCGGGAGTTCGAATCCCCACTCGGGTATGGAAGTTTGTGCCGCCTTTAGTATAAGCTATAAGCTAGTTCATAAGTAGTTTGTAAGTTTACGTACTGATGACCCCACAGTTACGTTCCACAAGCTTTACAAACATTTGAACATTTCTTACATTCCCTTGTTGAAGATGTGGTGATTATTTCTTCTTGTGTGTGGAGGGTGATTAGTCCTGTTTTAATGATATGGCGGAAGGGGAGGTGTTGCGTCATTATCTTCTGTAGAGCGTATGAGGGATCTTCGCCTTGTCTGATGTCTGAACCTCGACCGTTTCTGAAGTGAGCACCCCCTGGTATCATTTACCCGTCTATACTAGTTTGCATCATTCTCACTTCCTTTCTTGTAATTCATAAATAACGCAGTCTTTTGGTTATGATGTTGTCGTATGCATGTTGAACATCTACAAACAGACTGAAACTACAGTACTATTATTACATTCCTTGATTCCTTGTGATTTTCAAACTAGACCCTTAGGGTGAAAATGTAACCTATTGTCAGGTGGTTTGAACGAAAGCCAGCTACGTATTCCTGTTTGTTGTTCTTTATGAATGGTTGTGATGTGCTTAGGATAATAACAGTCATTATCTTGTAGGTAACCTTCTGCGAGCTGATGTTATCACAGTCCATTTAGCTTCCCTTCTTGTGAATGGCACATACTAAGGGAAATTTACATTCTTATAGTTGTGTCTCATTCTTTCACATCAACTGAAACTATAAGTGCAATCTGTTACTACGTGCTTTTTTCTCCGTTATTCCGTCCTCCTCGGGATTTTGCTCTTTCTGACAATCCTGATTGCTATCTTCACACCTTCGATTCTTCTCCCTTTTTTTTCCTCCCTGATGTCTGCAGGTAACACCTCATCTGGGTCTGCGCTATTTAAAACTTCTAAAGTCCTTTCAATCTTATTATAGTTATTTCCATTCATTTACCATGTTGCGTTTCTTATCTATAAGGAATAAAAAGCTCGGCTCAAAAACTTATGTTTTCCGTTTCTAATGCATTGGAAAATTGGCCTTAATTCATGTTGTGCCTCTCTGCATCTTCTCGTATTAACCGACTGATTAGATACCAAGTACAGTATGTACTATTTATAATGTTATGCACATTTTGTTATTTCATTGTAAAGGGTAGTTAATAGTTATTATTAAATGTCTTAAAAACCCATGTGAGACTGCAGATTCGATGCTTTGTGTCTCAAATTTTTAGGACACGGAGGACGTATCTTATTTCTTTTGTGGACTTCTAATTAAACCTCTTCATATTCATACTCCTAACATTTACGCCGAAACCTCATGTGTGTTCAGGAATGTGAAAGGGGACTGGAGTTTAGGGATAGTCGACTTGTTTCTTTCACTGTTGGCTAAGCAATAACTAAATAAATATTTGAAGTTTCTGTGTTTGGTAGAGAAATTTGACTGCAGGTGTGTGAGTGACAAAATCAATGATTTTCGACTGACATTATTTTGTAAACTGTAAAGTGTAATTTGGTAATATAGCAACTTATAGTAGATTTTTTGTCACTGAAAATTCTGGCTTTTAGCTTTAGCCACAATGATATTAAACGACAGTCTTAAGTGCCATGAATGTCTTCGAGAAATTGATGCTATGAGTGTGCTTCTAGTTGTTTTCGTAAGTTCGTCTTAGGCAGGATACTTCAGTGCTAATACATTTCCAACTGCTAAAACGAAAATGAAATGTCTTGAATCTTCCTTATTCTAGGCTCCTTCTGAAGTTCCACTAGCGGCTTTTGGCATTATTGTTTGGTGAACTTTTGGTATTGTGTATGCTGTATTAGTTACGTACTTTAGTTGTTATATTTTTTATAGGATATTATCAATAGTTCCTGCTTCAGACACATCTACAATATCTGCGCCTTCGTCCTCAACGTCAAATTGGTGATTTCTTTTTCGGTTCTTCGAGTGCAGCATACAGTGGACATTATCCAAAAAAATGCAGAAATTTGTGAAGCAATTTGTAAAGCAAAGGCACACAATTATTATTTTTTTAGAAAATATATTTTTTATATTCATTATTTAATATGCCTTTGGTTTTTTTCTTTCTCTTTTTTTCCATTTTTTAGAAAATCGACTTTTTTATATTCATTATTTAATATATTCTCTTTCCTTTTTTTCCCTTGATGGAAAGGAAGTACTTCCGAACGCTTTAATAATTTTTGATAAGTCTGGACGGTTAGTTAAATACGTCTAGTCGATTACACACTACATCTACATTGAAGTGCATGGCAGAGGATTCATCAAACCTCTTTTATGTTATTTCTCTACAGTTCCATTCTCTTATAGCTCGCGGGCAAAAGGAACACCTGAATCTTTCTGTTTTCGATCTGATTTCTCTTATTTTACTATGATGATCATGTCTCCGTATGTAGGTGGGTGGTAACAATCTAACAATACATGTTCGCATGTTGAAGAGAAAGTTAGTGAAAGAAATTTCGAAAATAGATCTCTCCGCAACAAATAACGCGTTTCTTTTAATGATTTACACCCTAACCCATGTACCATTTTCGTGACTCTGCCTCCCCTACGTCTATTAACTTTATCTAAATCGCCTGTCAGTCCCATCTGGTGTGGATCCCACAAGTATTGTGTGGTCAGTGTCTTTAGTAAAAGCGTTGAATCTTCTAAGTGTTCAGCCATGAGACGTAGTCTTTGCTTCGCCTTCCAGACAACATTTTCTATGTGTTCTTGCTATTTTAAGTTGCTCATAATTGTTACAATTTGGTATATAGTAGAGTTGATGGCATGTAGGTTTGATTGATTTATCGTGTAATTGAAATTTAACAGATTAGTGTTATTGGTCATACGGATGACCTCTCACGTATCATTATTAAAGGGCAACTGTCAATTTTTGCACCATGCATATATCTTATCTAAATCATTATGCAGTTTATTTTCACGTTCTGGTGACTTTACCAACACAGCATCATCCACGAACAGTAAGAGAGCAATTGAGGTTGCATCCTAAATCGGTTGTGTTTAGGAGCCCTACAACACCTCCCTGTGGAACGCCACTTCTTATTCTACTCGATGACTTGCCGTCAATTTCAACGTACTGTGTCCTTTTTGGAAGGAAATCACACATCCAATTGCACAACCGTGGCGATATTCTGTAAGCACGCAATTTGATTAGAAGACGCTTGTAAGGTACAGTGTCAAAAGCATTCCTGAAATCTAGAAATACTGAATCTATTTGAAATCCCTTGGTGATAGCAGTCATCACATCATATAAGTAATGAAATAGCCGATTTTCACAAAAACGAACCTTTCTGAATTTGTGTTGACTGTTGGTCAATAGGTCGTTCTCTTCAGCGACTGGGGGTTACACATTAATTAAATGTAATCTGCCCAGACTTTTCTTTCTCGAAAGTATTTTGTAGGCCTGATCGTGTACGAACACTGAAGAAGTCGCTGTTCATCCGTTCACTTTTTACACCTACAGTTTAACGTGCAATTTGAAACTCACGTCGTTTCTGAAGGCGCCTCACATCGTAGAAAGTTGAAGGCTAGGTTAAAATCAACAGTCATACAAAAATACTTACGCGACCACATACCGATAACACAATTTCTTGGATGCGAGCCTGTCATAACACGAGACCGCCGTGCAGAAGTAGCCGAATGGTCTAAGGCATCATGCTACGGACAGGGTGGCCATTGAGGCCGGACGTTCGAGTACTCCCTCGGACATGTGTGTGTGTGTGTGTGTGTGTGTGTGTGTGTGTGTGTGTGTGTGCGCGCATGTGTTTTGTCGTAAGTATAAGTTTGTGTAAGTAATTTGTAAGTCTAGGTACCGATTTGTAAGTCTAGGCCCAACAGATTCACAAACAATTGATTATTTGAACATAACAACGAGACTGTTAACGTTGTGGTACGTATTGGTTTTGTTACCAGATCTTAGCCGCGGTGGAGTGGCAGAGTGTTGCAAGGCGCCTAGCTGCAGAGTGCGCCGCTGCTCGCCGTCTGGGGTTCGAGTCCTCCTCGGGCATGGGCGTATTTGTTGTCCTTAGCATAAGTTGGTTTGAGTAGTTTTTAAATTTAGAGCAGTTAAGTCCCGCAGCTTTACATTTTAAACCAGATCTTATTTTACCAACCGAAAATGAAAACGTTCCGAATTCTCCTAAATGGGACTGAAATTTACGGATGTTTTACTTTTTCCTTCCATTATAGGCAAAGCAGAACCACCAGTTTGATAAATCATGGTTGAAAAGTCCTAACGGGAATTATTTACAGAAGAATGAAAAAGTTGGCAGAAGCTTAATTCGGAGACGATCTGCTTGGATTAAAAAAAAAAAAAATAAAAAATAAAAAATAAATAAATAAATAAATAAATAAATAAAAAAAATGTAGGAACTCACCTTACGTATTATAAGATAGATTAAGGAAAGCAAACCTGCATATTTGACTTTTGTTGAATTGGAGAATTCTTTTGAAAATGTTGAGTGGAATACACTTTCTAATTCTGAAGTCTGCAGGGCTAAAATATAGGGGAGAGAATGTTATTTCAACTAGTACAGGAAATACCAGCAGCTATGATAGGGTATAAAAGGGAAGGGAGTAGGACAGGATTGTAGCCTTTCAACAATGTTATTCAGTCTGTACATTAAGCAAGCTGTGAATGAAAGCAAGGATAAATTTGGAGAAGGGATTAAAGTTCCGGGCGAAGAAATAAAAAAAAAAAAAAAATAAATAAATAAATAAATAAATAAAAATGTGGTTGGCCGAAGACATTGTCATTTTGTCAGAGACAGCAAAGGACCTGCAAGAGCAGTTGTGTGGAATGGACCGCGTGTTGAAAGATGCGTATAAGATGAACATTTCTAAGAGCAAAGCAAAGGTAGTGGTAAGTAGTCTTATCAGGTCATCTTAAAGGAATTAATTAAGGTAACGAAACAATACAGATCGTATGTGAGTCTTGTTACTAGGGCAGTAAAATACAATATGATAAGAGGACATTAAATGCAGGATGGCATTGGGTAGGAAAGTGTTTCTGAAAAAGAGAAGTTTGTTAACATCGAATACTAATTTAAGGGTTAGGAAGTCTTTTTGTGTGCAGTATGGCCTTCTACGGGAGTGAAAGATGGACGATAAATAGTTCAGACAGGAAGAGCATAGAAACTTTTGAAATGTGTTACTACAGATGAATGCTGAAAATTAAGTGGGTAGATCGTGTAACTAATCAGGAGGTATAAAAAAAAGGAGATGAGAAGCGGAATTTTTGGCATACCTTGGTTAAAAGAAGGGATCGATTGGTAGTATACATTCTTATATCAAGGACTCTTGAATTTAACATCGGTGGTTAGTGTGATGGGTAAGACTCCCAGAGGGAGAGCAAAAGACGAATACAGTAGACAGATTTGGATAGCCCTTCACACGAGGTGATGAAGAGAATTACTCAGGATAGAGTAGGGTGGAGAGCTGCAGCAAACCAGACAATAAATAAGAAATTGATTCTAATCTCCGTTTCACATTATTGATTTCAATTGGGTATAAATTGTTCTTCTGTTGGAGCTGCATATTTTTCTAATCTGTTGTATCATTAGATGTATCAAATTATTGCCCTTCACATTGAATCTGAGTATGACGTATTAATATTAATATATGCACTAATTTTGTAATAATTTCTTCAATAAACGAAATAATAACTACACACTTTTACAACCCCCATTCAGACTATACACATCTCAAACCCTGCGACACATTCTTAATTCGCACGTTACACAAATCTAAGCAACTTTGTTCCTACCGGGCGCTCTTCATTGCATTAACTGCTCTACCCGAGGGTTTCGCTTATCCAATAGTCTAAATACGATAATGACTAATCGTAAGTTAGCAAATCCTCCATTAATAACTCACTGGAGGTTGAACACCCACAAACAGTGGAGTGCAAAAAGAAGATCTAACAACATGTGCGTAAAAGGAATGAAAGTGACTTGAGAATATAAGAAAAATGGTATAAGGGAAAATTATCTCGACCATAATACATGAAGAACCAGGAACAAAGTGAAGTACATCCAAAGTGCGTTATTTCTCTCTGTATTCAGATTCTTCTTCATTCCTTCAAATCTTCAGCAAATCCTTCCTAACGTCACCCTCCACCTCATTATTGGCCTTCCCAGAGGTCTCTTTCCCCCGGTCTGTTTACCATCACACCTCGTACAATGCTGGCATTTTTTCTCACAATATGACCATACCATCTATTTATTATGATTGTTATGTCTGTCTCTGTGTACATGGCCGACATCTTCCTGTTTCATGTCATCCTCCAACCATTATTTTACGTTACTGGTCCTTATATTTTCCGCAGTACCCTCTTTTCAAATGTGACCAACCTTCACAGTGTCTTCTGTGTCACTGCCATGTGTCAATAGCGTAAGTCACTATTGGTCTGATGATTGTCTTACATGTTCTCAGCTTCGTTCTATATGACAATAGTTTTGATTTAAACTGTTGCTTACCTGATATTTATTTTAATATACGATGTTTCTTACATTAAAAGTATTACAAGTACACAAATACTTAGGTATAGCCTTTATTAAGAAAATCTAAAATGTTTGTATTAATGAAAATTTCTGCACTGCACGATCTTTCCAGTTAGTTTAATAAAAGTGTTTCAAAAGTGTGGTAAATTTTTTTCAACTTATTTCTTATAGTCCCACACTAGCAACACGAATTTATCTTCAAAGGGTAAGTAACGTTTTGAAAATCAGTCTTTCTTTTTGGTATTTGTTAGTTTCCTGATGTCTAGTAATTCACTATATTATAACGAAATGAGAGATGTTGTACAGTAAGTTCTTAGCAATTTTAAAGTAGCTACGAAAGGAAATTTTCGCTAGAAACTTAAAGAAATGTGGGCCTCCTTATAATCGACAAAGTATTTAATAATAATTTTAAATGTATTACAGTATAGTAAGCTTTAGTGTTATTTTCCATGTTAGATAGACGTTTCGCCTAAAATTTCCAGAATTATTCGTTAAAATAGTAGCAATATGTACCCACGAATTTTTTTGAACCTAAGAAAGCAGCAATACATAAACCGCCCAAAATTATAATTTCACACCTATTGTAATTATTTGAAGGCACAGAGATAAGTAACGAAACTGAAAATGATGTATGAATAAAATAAGGGAAAGTAGTAAAGGTATGCAGAGACAGCCTTTGTAATCAAATTAACTAGGAGACAAAATGAGTTTTCATAATAATTTCATAAAGATTTGAGGTAGAAATTTGCAACATATTGTGTAATTTAGCATATTATATATTAAACTATAATTTCAATTGTTTTTAATATTTATGATAAGACTAAAAAGTGTCTGCAATCACTTTGTGCCTCGCATATCCTATTGTTATATAGCTTTATCACAGTATTACGAACTTGATTAATGGAATTATTTACCTTGACGATGATTTTCTGAGATCGAACAGAGACATTTCACTGAGCAAGATAACTTGCTTTCAAACTCGAATATTTCAAAGGTGTATTTAAGTTTTTGTGTTTACACAGCTTCTCTTATTTTAAGGCAACGATGCAACCGCAGTTTGAAACTGTTTAACATTTTTGTAACATATATTACCTATTTTTTTGTATCTACATACGTTTCTATCACCTGAAAAAGTGTCTTGTAAAGTACGGTACTTAATACTGAACTAAAGTCTAGAATTTTGAAATCCTAGCATGATTCTGATTCATATGTAGTTCTGTGATTCGCAAGCCCATCGGTGTCGTTCTTCCGCGTTGTCAGTAATGGCTATCTCACAAAGGTGACCATCATATAGAGTGTTTTATGCTTTACAAAACTTCCGAAAAGTTACTGATTTCTATCATTCTTATATTAAAGTAGATTATGAATCTTGGGGGAATATAACATTCGCAGAAAATACTGCCAGCATTAAATCGCAGATTTTTTTCATAATGGATGGAGTAAGGTACAAAGATAGTTTAACCAGTCTCTGAGGTCTGATAAAATTTTGAAGCTAGGCCATAATAAAACTTTTATGTGGATTGGATTAGCTTTGAAATGTAATATTACAAGAAATGTCTGTGAAGAAAACGTTGTAATTTGATCCATATTGCTTAAAATTATATTGTTACATATTTTATAGGCCACAGTAATTTTGCTTACCTGTTTGGTCGAAGAAACATTCATAAATTAAGGTAGTTTCCTTCGTACCATCACCGGCAATGATGAATCGAAAAATGTACTGAAGAGTAGTAAATAATAATACGTGTGACTGTAGATAAGAAATCATCAGGAGCGAAAGAAAGTCTTCATTATTGACTGTTCTGTACCTCAAGTTACGAATACAATGTTGCAGAAACAAATTTCTATACAGTTATCATAAACTACATTATGATTTCTTCATACATTTCACGATAATGCAAGTTATGTATATGGCATCAAATTGATGAGTATCCCCCGTGTTCACAAACTGTTCATTTATATTTTCCTCAACTGTTGTATTTCATGCAGTAGATCAAGAAACGTTATTTTTTCCGCATGGTAATCATTTTCATTAATCTGGCATCATGCGAGTTCATTTGCTGGCAGTATGACAAACATGTATGAATGTGTGTCGTTAATAGTTGACGTTGGCAAACCTTACATGAATAATAGGAATAAAGCATTTGTAGCATCATTTACTCCAGATTTGCTGTTATGCGAAGAACTCGCCTATGGATTAGATTGCCGGCCGCCGTGGCCGAGGAGACTGAGGCGCTTCAGTCACGGTCTGCACGGCCACTACGGTCGGGGGTTCGAATACCCCCTAGGGCATGGATATTTGTGCCGTCCTTAGTCTTAGGTAGTTCATAAGTAGTTTGTAAGTTTGGGGACTGATGACCCCGTAATTAAGGTCCATAGACTCTACAAACATTTGAATATAGACTAGATTGTTGTTGTCTGCACTTTACTCACACCTGTAAAAGGAATTGTTTCATTCAGGATGTTATTCGTGTATCCTTCATAAATATAATTTGCTGATTGTATGCATTTTTGTGTATAGTTTCCTCCTTAAATCTGAATTAGCGTGTTAAGTGTGATACACTCCGCTTACAGAGCTGTTTGAATCTTCCCATACACGCATCTATTACACATGAATTCAAACACAGGGATAATAAAGCATCTTGGGTACAAAGCCACAAAACTTTTTTCATATTTTCTGGTTATTAGGTCAGCATTTGGATATTACAATAAAACAAGTTTAAGATACATAAATAAACATTCACTTTATTTAATGTCGTTGAGATGTAAAAGAAGATAATATTTACAAAAGTTGTTGTATTTGTAGAGCAGAGATACAGAGAAACAATGCAGAACTCTCTACTTCGAAGTACAATAATTCGACAGATGTACGAAACGCTTGTTTCAGTTACCAACAGACAAACCCTGTTTAATTTATTGTCTGCTATGCATTACCTTAAGCATCGGGCTTAACTTAAAGCTAATATTCACTGAGTGAACAGGAAAGACTTACAAACGCTATGGCATCTGTTACAGATATGTCAACCATTCTACCACAGATTTGTTACGTTCAAATTATATGACATGAACCAATAATACTACAAGTATTCTCAAAGAAAACTATGTTCATACAACCAAAGCCATGATAAATATAATAGAGCTCCCTCTAGCGTCGGTCAGTGTTGTTTCACAGTGGCAATTAAAATTTACTTAATTACTTTTCACCAACACAAATTGATGAACAGCCAGCGAACGTGAAACGTGAACTCTTTTTCACTGGAGTCCAGTTCTCCGACGCACTGAGCATCGAGTTACGATAATAGATTAATCAGAACGTCATATGAACTTATTACTATTCGTAAACAAGTTTACTGGACGGAAATCACAATCTTCACAGATTACACCAAGACATCATTTCACTGCGCTCTCTCGCTCATTGGCCAAGTGTTTTTGAGAAAACGCGGTGGGAAACATTGTCCTGTAACGATCACACAGTTTCAATTTCACACTCCACTGTTAACTTACGAGAAATTCATATCACACTTTGCTAAGAATATTGTCAAACGAGATCTTGTGCACGTAAGTCTTACTGTTGAGTTTGTATGTGCTTCTTGTTTTTCTTGAGCTGATTACAGTCACGATGACATAATGAGCTTTCAGGCCTTCTCTGAAGAGAAGTTTAGAAATAAAGACACGGGCAGAAACTGGACATTGCACTAATTGTACTGTCCTGTCAGCGATTAAATTAGCGCAGTTCTGTCACCATTCTGCCAACACTTTATCACGAATGAATGTTATTTTATCACGGTGCACACCAGCACAGAAAGCTATGAAAGCAACTCGACATTTGAGTTTCGTAATCAGTTTTTATGATACGTTCGTTACTTTAGGTTTGTTTAGCTGTTTGTCAGCACGTCTTACGAGATCTACACGCATTAGTTTAACACACTAATAACTGTGAGAGTTATGGTGACTCGCCTACGTGTTTCTTGCATACTTTGTTCATTGTGACGTCAACGGGAGAATAAAAGCGTCTTTTAAATAACTGAAAATAAAATTACCATGTATCACAGAAACAACACCAAAGAGTTTATAAAGACTTGTGGGTGTCATTTCGATGTATTTAGGTCTTCGTCCTGAATTGTTCTGTGTATTACTGGGCACTTGCAGAGCCACAGTAGACACGCAGGCGAAGTCTGATATCACAAGCCTCAACAGCACTGTTGGCAGCGGTGAGTCAGCAGGCGCGGTCTCTGGAGCGGTGTAGGCCCCTGGACGGCAGGTGGGCCCGCTACTCCGGATGGCCGTTGGAGTCCTCCTCGTCGCGCTCGGTGCCCGCGGCGCTGGACTCTTCGCCGGCGGAGTCTCCGCAGGAGCGCAGGGACGCCGACGAGTCCTCCTTGGCGACGAGCGGCGACAGCCCCTGGTTGGCCGCCAGGCACGCCCCGCACAGGCCGTGCACCGCCGCCTGCCCGCCGCCCGCCGCCAGGAACACTTTGCCGCACCGCACGCACTCCTCCTGGGGATCACCTGCGGGCGAAACATCAAACACATTAGTTCCTGAAGCAGGTGCGAAAAAATATTCAAATGTTTGAAATATGTCTGTACGGTGATACGAGAAATAAAGACGGCCCTAGTCGGTGGCACCGCGTTCCATAAAAGGGTGGCACTAGGCGGTGGTCCTAGATGCCAAAAACTGAGTGTTATCTCGGTATGTATGCCTCCTTGGTTTGGAAGTAAACAGCAAAGATATACATCTACCTTGTTATATTACCTATTGTTCCCGCGCTCGACTGTATCAGCGAGATGGGACAAAACTTCTGAGTTGTCTGTGGAAGTGTAGGGATATAGGTCTATTTTGTGAATGTGTTCGCAGTGAGTCAGATACCGATTATACAGAAGTATATTATGTGCTGAGTCAGGTATCTCCCAAATTATCGTGAAGTCACCACAAGGTATTGACACTGTGTTTATACAGGGTGGTCGCAAATTTCCGTTGCAAACTTCTAGGACTTGTAGAGGGTAGTGAGTACATAACATTTTGAATAGGAACCTATGTTATGTACTCACTAAGCTCTACAAATCCTAGAAGTTTGTAACGGGAATTTACGACCACCCTGTATGTTTTTAGTTTGTTGCAAAGTTGGTGCACAACCACGACTTGTAGTTTCATTTTTGTTTGATGCTTCTTCAATGAAGTTGTTTATTAGAAGTCTATGGTTCTTCTTTCAGCATTTAATACCTACACCTTCCTAGTTAGTTTGATTACTTATTCTACAGGAGTAATGATTTTTGAAGTGTAATGTTTTTTTATTATTATTATTTTAAAAAAGTGTCGAAAAGATAATCATCAGAGCAGTGTCCTTTTTGTGAAGGAAAATATGGCAAGTCAATGCGTAGGAAAGAACGGTATTGAAATTTATTAGGACAGTGTAAATTTGCTTACTGTAATTTATTTGCACTAGAGTGCTTTGGTATGTTTCTTATTCTCATGACATTCAGATTAAGCAGTATTATCAAATGCAGAGGAATAATAAAAGTGTCTTTCTTAAGACACATTTTGTGACGTAATAAGAAGCTGTGACTATTCCATTTAGTGACAAGTTTATTTGTGCATAAAACATTTCAGGTGTATTTAACATATCTACACAATAACATCAGAATAGTTCCACAATTTTCTAGCTATTGAACGAAACTGCTTTGGTCATCTGTTCAAATGTTCAAATGTTTGTAAATCTATCGGACCAAACTGCGTGGTCATCAGTTCGTAGCTTAAAAACTACTTAAACCTAGGTAAATTAATCTAAGGACAAACACACACACCCATACCCCAGGGAGGACTCGAACCTCCTCGGCGAGCAACAGCGCGCTCCGCAACGAGACGCTTTAGACCGCTCGGCTACTACACCGCGGCTTGGTCATCTGTCCCTAGACTAAAAACTACTTAAACTAACTTTTACTAAGGACGAAACATACACACACACACACACACACACACACACACACACACACAGACACAGACAGACAGACAGACAGACACACACACACACACACACACACACAAGCCTGAGAGAGGACTCGAACCTCCAGCGGGAACGGCCAGCCAGACCGTAACATGACGCTTTAGACCACGGGGTCAGAGAATGGACAATTTGGAGGAAAGCGTTAGAGGGATTAAAGCAATAAAAGTTTGCATTCTGAGACAAATTCGGTCATACTTTCTACTCTGACGAATGACAGCGACAATGCTTCCCAATCGCTAAACGTGCATTAGAATCGGATATGCAAAATAGTGTCCTGCCCTTAATCTATCTACCTTGTTCAATTCCCCCATATTCACAAAATTACAGTCCTTCATCATTGACGTCGGTTAGCAACAGGATTTAAATACATATACTTTCCTCAAACATTATGAACTGCCGTGAAGAGAAATAGCTATGGACACACAGTCAACAACGATTCGGGAAGTATCGGTCTTGTGAAACGCATCTATCTCTTTACTCCCTTGATGCCATGAGCACTACAGACAAGGAATCTCAAATCGATTCCATATTTGTATATTTTCCGAAGGTTTTTCAAACTATACTTCTAATCAAATTGCATGCTTCTGGGATATCGCCAAGTTGTGGGATTGTATTCGTGATTTCTTGTCAGAAAGAGCACAGTACGTTGTAACTGGCGGAAAGTTTTCGAGTAAAATAAATCTGATATTTACCGTTCCCAATAAAGTGTTATAGGGCCCCTAATGTTTCCCATCTTTATAAATGATTTAGGAGGCAATCTCAGCAGGTCTCTTAGAATGATCGCGGACGATGTTGTCATTAATTAGTTAGTAAAGTCACTAGAAGATCAAAGCAACAGAAAAATAAATTAGGTAAGACATCTGCATGGTGGAAAAATGGCAATTGGCCCAAAATAATGATAAAGTGTGCATTTAACAACTTCAACGAGCATCGTTGCACAATTAGCGCAGCACGTCCAACTTGCGTGGCAATTCTCCGAAAGAACAATCAGTAATTCGGAAGGCCACTATTAAATTCGCTTATGGCTGTAAACATTTCCTATTAAAATTGAAAACAGATGTCGCTCTGGAAGCTATGTCATTATGCTGTCTGATGTTGAACGACGTCGAAATCATCATCAGTACATCTATTATCCCCTGGTTAGCATCTGCCGTCTTCTACATCTACATCTACATACATACTCCGTAATTCACCGTAAGGTGCGTGGCGGAGGGTACACTGTACCACCACTAGGCATTTCCTTTCCTATTCCACTCCCAAATAGAACGAGGTAAAAAAGGATGCCTATATGCCTCCGTACGAGCCCTAATTTCTCTTATCTTGTCTTTGTGATCACCACGTGAAATTTAAGTAGGCGGCAGAAAGATCGTACTACACTCATCTTCAAATTCCAGCCCTCTAAATTTCCTCAACAGAAATTCACGAAAAGAACGTCATCTTTCCTCCAGCGATCCCCAATTGAGTTGCCGGAGCATTTCCGTGACACTCGTGCATTGGTCGAACCTACCAGTAACAAACCTAGCTCCTCGCCTCTGAACTGCCTCTATGTCTTCCTTTAAACTGATCTGCTGCAGGTCCCAAACACTTGAGCAATACTCAAGGCGTGGTCATACAAGCGTTTTATACGCGGTCTCCTTTACAGGTGGAGTAAATCTTCCCAATATTCTCCCAATAAACCGAAGTCGGCTGTCCGCCTCACTCACAACTGTCCTTACATGTTCGTTCCATTTAATATCGCTCTGCAATGTTACGCCTAGATATTTTAACGACGTTACAGCATCACTAATGCTGTATTCGAACATTATGGGATTGTTTTTCCTACTCATACGCATCACCTTCCCTTTTGCTACATTGAGCTACCATTCTTCGCACCAACTAGAAATTTTGTCTAAGTCATCAAACGTTCAAATGTTCAAATGTTTGTATAGTCTATGGGACTTAACTACGGGGTCATCAGTCCCTAAACTTACAAACTACTTACGAACTAGGACGGCCCAAATATCCATGCCCGAAGGGGGATTCGAACCCCAGACCGTAGTGGCCGTGCAGACCGTGACTGGAGCGCCTTAGTCCCCTCGGCCGGCGTCTAAGTCATCCTGTACGCTGTTACAGTCAGTTAAATGCGACACCCTCCCATACACCACAGCATCATCAGCAAACAGCCGCAAATTACAACTTACTCTGTCCATCAGATCATTTATATAGATATAAAATAATTGCGGTCCTATCACACTCCCTTGGGGCACGCCTGACGATACACTCGTCTTCTGATCGAAGCTGGGGTCGCATTTCCAGGTGTATCTAGTTTTTCCTGCAGTGTACGAAGGAGCTTAGTGGTCTGTTGCACTAGGGGCCGTTCGAAGGCGAGGAAGAGATCATCAGCGCAGAGTGTAAGGCGAGAGAAATTATCCAGTGCAGGACAGGAGCGGGAGGGGAGGGTAGGGGGGCACGTGAGGTGGCGTGGGATGCGGCTGGATGGCATGGGGTGGGGTGGGTGGGAGAAGATGGGATGGGAGGCCGTGGCGGCGGCGAACGGCGGCCGATATTGGATGCAAATTGGCCGCAATTATGCAACGCCCCGGCAGATAAGCCGCGCCGGGCAGCGCCAGGAATGCTGCCGGGATAGGGGGGGGGGGGGGGGGGGGCAGGGCGGCGCCTTAGCTCTGGACCTGACACCTAGCGCAGAGCAGCCAGGCCAGGAGGCGTTTTCGAAAATATCGCTTCCTGAAAACGTTACACCACCAGACCCTCTGGGACTCGTTAATGTGTTTCAAAATGTCTTAGCTTCCTGCGAAATTTACTGCCCTGGAATTTAGCAATGAAGACAATGAGAAGTGGCACAAGATCTCTGTTTCCAGTGGTTTATACTGTGCATCGTGTGTCATACAGTTTGTCGAGAAAAGACTCATCCGACCGAATCATTCGTAGCGTTTTACGAACTGATACAAAACAATTTCATTATCTGTATATAAACAGTAGACTAGAGTGCAAATTTTTTTATATTTTTTTGACTAGTTTCGGTTTTATTTAAACCATCTTCAGGAAATTAAGCTCCATTGATGTTGTGGAGCTTAATTTCCTGAAGATGGTTTAAATAAAACCGAAACGAGTCGAAAAAAATATCAAAAATTTTGCACTCTAGACTGTTGTTTATAAACAAATTTAAATTAAAAGTGCTGTTTCCCATAAGTGGAACAAAAATGTTTCCAGAAATATGTGAATTTTATTATGATAATGAGTTTGTAGGAATGGAATAAATCAGATTCCCTGGTTTGACATATTTTTTAGACTTTTATCACAACGATTCATGATTAATGATACTTTTTGGCCTTCCGTCCGATTATTTATTTGTTTAATTCTTCCACTGATCCATTCTTCTCCCTCTCACCCACTGGGCGTCTCCTCCTTTCGTCCCACCGATATCCACAATGGTACATATAATTTTCTACATTATACCTTTATTGCAACCCATCTATTGATATGCACCTCCTTTCCCCCTATCTCTTTTCCCGTACTTCACCCTCCCACACCTCCAATCTCTTTTTATATGCCGTCCTACTTGTGTCTCTTCTTCTGCATCTCCTCCTCTTTCTCCTGTCCACCAGCCTCCTCTCCACCTCCTTCCCTCTTTCCCAATTCATCATCTCTCCACTCCCTCCTGTCCCTCTTTTGTACATCTTCTCTTCCTCCTCTCTGTCGACCTCCTCTTCAGTCCCTGCCTATCACAAATTTACAAATGTCTATCGGTTTTGATGGAGATCGGTCAAACAGTGTCAAAGTCTGTTGGGACATACTCTTTGCCATCCACCATACAATGTTTATGACTTTCAACACTTCATTTTATATGAGACTAGCTAAAAATCATCACTGCCCATCTCCCCCTTTTCTTTATCTTCTCTCTGTCCATCTCCTCTTTCCCCAGTCTCTCTGTCAAACTCCTTTACCGCCATCTCCTCCTGCTCCTCTGTACACTTCCATACTCTCTGTTCATTTCTTCCTCCACTTCCATTAGTCCACCTTTTCTTTCCCTGTTCATCTGCCCTCCCCCTCTCTCTGAGTTCATCTGTTTCTCTAACTTGTCCATTATTTCCTCCTCTTCCTGTTACACTGTTAGTCCTCCATTCTCTCTAACTTCTTCTATTCTTTCAATCCATCAACTCATTAGTCTATTAAAAGATTTATATGCGAACTTGCATCGTGCCAAAGTATGTTTGCAAGATACTCAGCAGCAAGCACCCTATGAAATCTCATGTAAACAATGATAGGCCATTTATTCAAGATTATATCTAAATTGGGGTAAAACTGTGCATCTCTGTAAAAGTCTGTTGTAAACTACCCTCCACCTTGCACCGCACAAAATTGAATGTAGGTCAAGTGTTCAAAATATCATGAAGATCGTGATAAAACGGTACATTTTTTCGAATAACCATCCACTATGCGTAGTACTAAATTTTATGTTTAGAGTGAACTTCCTTTTGTTTTCGAGCTCAAGTGTGCAAACTTTCATGGAGATTGAAAAAAAAAAAAAAAAAAATAAAAAATAAAAAAAAAAAAAAAACCACACGGATATATATATATATATATATATATATATATATATATATATATATATATATATATATATATATATCAGGAATGTTTGATGATGTTGCAGAGACAGTTACAACATTCTTAGACGAAAAATGACCAAATATAATATCGTGCTGTGTTACTTATTGAACAACTCTCGTATAAGTAAGTTTTTGCATATACTGCAGTCCGGTAGAGCGTGGTACATTGCCATGCAGATGCCCGGGTTCGATTCCCGATTGAGTTGGAAATTTTCTCCACTGGTGTATTGGGTGTTGTGTCGTCCTGATCATCAGTTCATCATCGTCATCGACGCCAAGTCTCTCATGTGGCGTCTCTTAAAGACTTACACCAGGCGGGCAAAACACGATCCCAGATGGGGTTTAACAGCCAAAAATGCCACACAAAATCATCGTCACCATCATTATCATTCCATGTACCAACTGCCAATTGTGTTTAGATATTATGTCCAGTCCTTCTTCCCCGTACCAAGAATATCACACAGTATTACGGAAAAATTATGCACCCCTCAACCACGTCCCAAAAAAAAAAAAAAAAAAAAAAAAAAAAAAAAAAAAAAAAAAAAAAAAAAAAAAAAAAAAAAAAACGGAATATTGCTACTGACCCTTTCTAGTGGACAGGGTGGTACATTGCCACGCATGAGCCCGGGTTCGATTCCCGATCGCGTTGGATATTTTCTCCACTGGTGGAATGGATTTTGTGTCGTCCTCATCACCACTTCATCACCATCATCTTCATCGACGCGCAAGTCGCCCATTTGGCGTCACCCAAGGACTTACACCAGGCAGGCAAAACACGATCCCAGCTGGGGTCTAACGGCCAAAAACTGCTACACAAAATCATCATCATCACCATCATTGAATGTACCACTGCCAATTGTGTTTGGATAGTATGTCCGGTCCTTCTTCCCCGTACCAAGAATATCACACAATATTACGGAAAACTTATGCACCCCTCCATCCCGTCCCAAGAAGAAAAAATATTTAATATTGCTTCTGACACGGAGGCAGTCGGCGCCAGACAGCCGACCGAATGCAGATCGGCGCGCGCTGGACGGAGCAGCGCGTGGGAAGGCGCCTGATGCCCGCCCTTTACAAACATATTATCTGGCGGCGCCACGCGGCACGACAGATTCCACCGAAATTGAGCGCGATTGCTTTAAATTACGCGGCATTAGACGGCTCTAATCTACCGCGCTACACAGCCGCCGTCCGGAGCCCGCTTCCCCAGTCCACTCACCGGCCCGTCTTTATTATTGCGCTACCCACAATTCATTTCCCTCGCTCGTCTTTTTCTGTTTTGCCTGTCCTTCCACTGCCTTCTCCCTCCCCTTCAATTCCCCCCCCCTCCTTCTGTCCGGTCCTCACCCACGCCCAGTCGGTATCACAGACGGGTCCCTTAAGCGATAAATATGGCTTTAGAATTTCTATTCACCGTCTTAAAGGCCCTCTAATTATGTCGTGTAAGGGTATGTAACATGGGCGACGTGATTACGGAAGGGCTGCCTCCGCGTGTAATCCCCATCATTTGAAGCGACCGCAGAGCCGCGGACTATCAAGCGACCGTTTCCCCCCTTTTCCCCGGGTAACTACCATTCATGAATAAAATTCCACTTTGCCGTGCGACCGTGGGTCGGGGTGGCGGCGGGCGCGCGCGTGCACGCCAATTTCTGAGCCTCACCGAGGGAGCACAAAAAACGGAGAGCAGGATATATCGCCGAGGACGGCGACAAAACCACAGATATTTCCCCTCGTTTTTTATACTGTCCGCACCCTCATCTGGTGTCATTGGGGGCGACCGAACCCGGCCGAGTGGATCGAGGGACGACCTCGGGACCACGACGCAGTTACCTGCCGGGCGGACCTGTTATTTCGGGCTCCCTCGTCATTATTATATAAATCGGCCGGTGTTTGGCTTCTCCACTTTGGCTCAAATTAAACGACATTTTCTTTGTGGTCTGCAGTCGCTTACTGCGGACTCCTCGGCATCTCTTACGGTGGGAATCCGTTGGCCGTTGAGGACCCGTGAAACCGAAATGAGCACGTTGTCGAGGACCTTCCGCGAAAACACTTTCCGAAAGACTGTTGGTTTTCCGTGAATGGAAGCCTCAAAATGCAAATATTTGCATATAATTGCTTCATTGATGAAATCGGCCGGTCGGAGCGGCGGATACGGCGCTAGACTGTATTTTCTCGATCATTTCCTGCAGTTTCTTAATAGCGTGTCAGAGCGGAACGTTCGGAGAAGAGAAATTCATGAATCGTAATTATTACGCAGAAACCGGGGTGTACGTTGTGCAGAGATCTCGTAGGTAATTGAACACTTACCGGCGTGAGTATATTTTTTTATAATTCTAAGTTATGCTTGTGGTGAAAGGAAATTCCACATTGAAGGATACTGGCGTATGAATTTGGTATTACTTTAACTAGTGCACGTTAAACACTACGATCGTTTGAAACTCTTCCACATATATATAGCCCACCACTGTTATAAGTACAACAAAATCTGAGTAGCAAAGAACAGTAAATACACAGTAAATATTTAAGTGTCACAGTACGTGAGCAAAGTTATGTGAACAAAATATTTACTGATTATTAAGAAGGTGGTCCACGATTAACTTTGAGAACATCTGCGTCTTTTCGAGGAACACATTCGTAATATACGTTTTCAACGGAATTGTATCCGAAACCTCGACTGTTACACCATATCTATATGAGAATATTGTCCATTCCGCTACCAAAACATCCCACTATTACTTCAACGACATTGGAGACATAAATTTGTTCCTCACTCTGTGCCCTTAAGCTCGTCGCAATGGTTCAATTGAGACATGGTGATTTTATATCCAGTGGAGATGTTTAATAATTTTCAGTTGCTAAACTAATGACGCCTGAACCGTTTTGGCCTGTCTTTGTTGGCGCACTATAATTTTGAAATAGGCAGTGTTTTATTAAGCTTGATTCCATGGTGGAACGTGTGTTCAACGACTGTAATTTGACTTATAGAATTTTTTTTCAGCAATCAGTCGTAAGTATTATTTATTGAAGATCTAGATTTCGACCACTGTGTGGCCATTATCAATGATTAAAATAAAACGATTAATATACGTAAAACATCTTGACCTCCATGTTGTACGAACGGAACCTACAACGTGAAAGTCGAGGTGTTTTACGTTTTTTAATCGCTTTATTTTAAGTATCTATAATAGCCTCACAGTGGTCGAAATCTAGATATGTTAATAAGTATACTTACGATTGATTGCTGAAAAAATGTATACTAAGTCAGTCCTAGTAGGCAGTTTTCTGTCGGGAATCGATATTCGATATTCAGTCACAGTTATCCGAAGAGTGAGGATAATGATAGAAACAGTTTACTGTCCAGTTATAAATGTTCAAATCGTGACAGAACCCCCTCGCGATTGACTGTAAGAATAAGTCATGCGACATCTTAATCTCCCTTTCGACCCATAAAACCGGTTCTGTATAGGAAGCAATGTAAACGATGATTCATAGAACCGTACAACATACTTCAAGCCCTCAATGTGCAAGTCGTACCACTCACTTCGCAGCTTTGCTTTGGCTTCCGTAATTAACGTTGTATCAACTACAGCCCTGCAGTGGATGTTAATCTCTAGTCGTGCTGCTTTTAACGAAACAGTATTACTGGTGTGATGAGTTTTGCAGTCGCTTTTGTCGTGATAGTTTTACGCTGTCTGGCCACAATAGTTCTTAATGATTGTTGTTCAGTGTCAGTTAAATTAATATTTCGCCCACTATTCCATTTCGTCAATGATGAGAAGGATACTGTAGTTAGTGAAACTTTAAACAGTGCCGCCCTTTTCGCTATAGATGCTCCCACTAACTCTACACCGACTATTTGGCCTCTTTGAAAGTCTGATTACGCAATTCACTAATCTTTTGTGTTCACGGACGCAGAACAAAACATTTATTATACTGCAAGGTAACGCTCAAGATTGCGTACGTCGATTGTGCACTGCTTTCGTGTCTCGGCGGTGCCAGCTTACAAACATATGTAGTACAATGCATGGTGTTCTTTTTACTTTGTCCATCTTCTGCATAATTTTTAAAATTCCACAAATAGAACTATGGCCGAAATTGTAATCTGAGAAAATGTATTGCAACAGGTCTGAAATTTTAATTAATTAGAGAGCATATGTCAATTACAAACATGTACACGATTTTGAAACGAAATTACATATAGTGCAAAACATATGTGGTACAGTAGATAGAAGATTAAAAGAGTAAAACTAGAAAAGATGCACGAAAGAAAGTAGGATAAGTACCCAATTGTCTTTATAGATGTCAAACACGGACATTTTTGTCAACAAGGAAACAAATTACAATCACCAATTTGAAATTTCCTCTCTGCAGCGGAGTGTGCTTTGCCAAGAAAATTGCATGAGTAACTGGCCGAAATGAAGCTGTTATGTCAGGTCGTGAGTCTTTTGGGATAGCTAAGTTAGAAAATCTGTACCTGCAAATGGCAAACGTCCCGAGTTCAATCCCCAGTTGGGGCACAATTTTAATCTCCCAGAAGATTTCACAATCTTTGGCAAGCGAAATGAGATTCTTATGAACAGTAACGTAGGGAATGAGTTGATAACAGACAAAATAGGTACAGATTTTAGAGGAAGGTAAGACAAATGTTACTGTGAGCCGAAACCACAGAACGTGGCAATGCTGGACAGAGACGCTGCAGGTTAAAAGAAATCGTGGTGACAATACTACGGCCGCTAGTAATTCGCTTGTAGGACAAGACAGGACTAGGAGCACATAACCTACCAGCAACGCCCCCCACATTGGCCTCTGATTTAATGTAGGCATACACACATGTCAGCATAGAAACATGTTTCTTCTTATGTACGTATTCCTAAAGAATAATCTAGTTACACTTTGAAGGTAAAATGTTACAACGAAGAATGTAACATCTGATACAAATATGAATGAAAAAATAAGGCGTGACATATTCAGTTACAAAATCTACGTAAATTACAAATTAATAAATTATATTCGACTTTTATCTGACGCGTGATTACCATATCAAGCCTTACATTGGTTTGTTTTGGAGGTAAGTCAAGTCAGCGGACAGAGAGAGAGAGAGAGAGAGAGAGAGAGCGAAATAAAGTAGCTAGGACAGCTGCTCTTATCTAAACCTGTTAGGCCGTAAGATGATAATCTACTGAAAAGATACTGTGTTTAATAAGAAAATGTGATGTGTGCGTGGCATGTGTTGCTAACATATATGAAATGGATGACACTTACTTTCGTGCGTCTTCATGTGGGCCCGCAAATTACACGCGAGGGCGAACTTCTTGTGGCACAGGTCGCAGGCGTGTGGTTTATCGCCTGCAACACACAACAAAAGAGGCGTCATGGCACAGCTGTTGGGTACTGGCATTGTGTCAGCAGTTGGGGGCGATCTGTCAAAATATTTTGAAAATGGAGGTTTTTCAAGCAAACATTTCGAAGTCAATCTGAATGTCACTGTAGGGATGTTAAAAGAATGTCGTAATGTTTACAAACTTCCAAGGTACACTATGATGTCGATTTATTTCACAATAAAAGGAAGCAGGGAAGTAAGAATGTGAAATGTAAAATACTACAAAAGAGACACACAAACACACTCGTTCACTAAATACTGTAATGTAAACTAAGGTAGTAAGACTTTCGCTAAGATGAGTCTAGATACAACTGTCGACAAGGTAGTACCTAACCGATAACCGATATGTGCTCATACAAATTTCAACTAAAAGTGGCAGAATATAAATTCTTTTATCAGCACTTTGTCGTCCGATGTTTCTTCATCGAGTTAGGTTTTTATTTATAAGTAGTTTTGAAGGTATCATTCTCTATCCTACAGATTTGAACTATGAGTTTCCTCCGGTATTTTTCAAATATATCTGTAGCCCATGACGCTTTCGGTTTTCCCTTACAAATCCTTAAACAAGTAAGAGAAACTTCATTTCCACACTTTGGACTCATCGTATACCAGTTTTATATTTTCTAGGTTTTTGTTCAGCGAATAGCAGCGTCTTTTTGTATTTATTTTATTCTTTCTGAAGTTCGTCAAGTAAACTAATGACTTCCATCTGTTTGTATGAAATATAGACACTCTGGTGCTGGTACGCAGGTTTTGTAGAGTATTCTCACTGTTAGCAAAGATTACTCGGTCATGTACAAATCAGTAGGCAGGGTGAATCAGAAGAAAAGGTACTTGCTTTGACGGCTGTGCACAGATCCTCCCTAGAGGCCTTGGACGTAGGATCGGCTTCACGTATGCAAAACGTGATTTGCCAAAGAATGAATAAACTTTAGTGTACTTTATTTCCGTCTATTGCCACTAAATGAAAGGCGTTTTTATGCCATAGGCGTTTCGCGTCTCTAAGAAACGACCACTCGACACAGAACATACTTGGTACGGGGAAAAACACGCCAGGGGCGAAATTTTAGACTCACTCATATCGAATAGTCCATTGACGAAAGAAAGTCTATCGTGTAAAAGAGGATTTAATACCTGTCGTGCGGGTTTAATGACATCTGTAACGTTTTCACATGAAACACCAGAGTACAAATGAGACCTTGTGCACGCGATACTGCCGCCCGCTATTTCTGGGCATAGCGCCATCCGATTGCTTTCACCACCTCATTGCATTGCTCTAGTTACTTACGTCGCGAATGGCCGGAGCTTAGGCAGTAACGTAACGCGAAAAAAATGTTCAAATGTTTGTTAAGCTTATGGGACTTAACTACGGGGTCACCAGTCCCTAAACTTACAAACCACTTATCTACTACCTTATACTAAGGACGGCACAAATATCCATGCCCGAGGGGGGATTCGAACCCCCGACCGTAGTGGCCGTGCAGGCCGTGACTGGAGCGCCTCAGTCCCCTCGGCCACCGCGGTCGGCACGTAACGCGACTTTTCCAGAGATCGGCTACATTGCGCCGCTCGGACTGCTGCGGCTGAGAACGGCTGTGAGGCGAGGTGAGGCTGCGGCAGCTTCTGGTTCTGAGCGGCGCGGCGCGGCGGAGACGTGAGGCCCGCCAGCTGACACGTTTCGGGAGTGGCCGCTGCGGGCATTATCGGGTCTAAACGGCGGGCGCGCGGCTACTGTTTGCCGGCACGTCATTGGGCCGCGTAATAACGGAGCGCGCGCCGCATTTCCATAATAGGACGGGCGCGGCCGGCGGGCCAGATGCGGCCGCAGATAGCGAGGATAGCCGGACCACTGCGCGCCGGCCGGCCGAGGGGCAGCGCCTCGCGCTCTGCTACTGCACACTGGGCTCCGCGGTGTACCACGGCCGCTACGACTTGACAAAGGTGTCTCTGATGCCGACTGAGGTGCTACTTGTAATGAATAATAACACCGTCAGCTGTATTCTCATTTTATTACTGATTGGCAGCCAGTTTCCGTGGACCAAGACATCATCTTTAGGTCCTTACAATACGGTCATCTGCATTTTACTGTGTCAAATACAACAAAGTAAATGGTGTCGCAACAGTTCCTGTTGGTCCTTCTTGCTATAATGTTACATGAATGTGCGACACCACTTGTTTTGTTGTTTGTAACACAGCAAAATGCAGATTACCCTCTTACATGGGCCCGAAGATAATGGCTTTCTCCTCTGAAACTGGTTCCCAATTAGTAATAAAATGACAATACAGCTGACGGTGTTATTATTCATTACTACATATTGGTGAAACCTCATCGTCCACACACAAGATGGACAAAATCAACCGAGGTGCTACTTGTGTGTGAAATAAACCTACGGAAGTATTATTCTTAGATTTTTCTGAGTTTTAGATATGTTATATTACATGAGAAACCAAGAGACAATTTTTTTTTTTTTTTTTTTTTTTTTTTTTTAGCGGCGATAAACTGTAATTAATGGGTGAAACGGTCCCTCCTACATAGGGGCGAAAATGGAAAAATTCCGATATCTTAGAGATTAGTGAAGTAATTTTGGTTACGACAAATGGCGAAAAACAGCCTGCCTATGTATATTTGAGTGGCAGAGACAATTAAGGGACCAACCAAAATGAAAGAGAGTGAAAGAGAGCAGTTTCTTGCTTTGCCGTCGTTTGTTCATCTTCGTTCATGGGTGTCCGTTGAGTATTTGGCTAATACACAGGGCGTTGAGCCCTCTGACCGCGCGCTCTGTGCCAAGGCGCCCAGGCCCCGGTAAAATTGAAAAAAAACGGAAATGTGGAAGGCGCCCAGGCCCCGGTAAAATTGAAAAAACGGAAATGTGGAAGGAACACAGAGTTAGAATGACGTTGTCCGTTAGATTACCGTGTTGATTGATTTACATGTAAGTACTGTGAAACGTCATTTCTCCGCACAGGATTACATGTGAACCACTATCCTCCCCCTTCCCTTCCCCCATATAAGAATGAAAGTCACGGCACAGTTTACGACATATAACGAGCCGCGTCGGAGTAGCCGTGCGCAATGGGGCGCCGTGCTGCGGTGCGCGCGGCTGTTCGCCGTCGGGGGTTCGAGTCACCCATGAGGAATGGGTGTATGTGTTGTCCTCAGGTTAGCTTACCTTAGTTTAAGTAGTTTGTAAGCTAAAGACTAGTAACAAAGTAGTTATATCACATCGATTTTTGAAGAAAAAAAATTAAATGCGAGAAACCAGCTTCTCCTGAAAACAGGACTCAGTAGGAGTCCAAGACTCGTCGGATCTCTATCCTCCAACTTGCTCCATTCCTTCGACTCGAACTTGCTTTGAAAGGAAAGAGATTGGACGATGTTCCTGATATCGAACGAAACGCGATGAGGTATTTGAACGCCGTCCCAAATAAAGACTTCGTGAAAAGTTTCCAGGTCCCGTATCGCAGAACTCAGCAGTAGACAGTTATGAGAGGTCACCATTTCGAAGGACTCTTTCCCGAACTTTATTGTCAGAGGTTGTATATACCATACAGAATTTTACGCACACAATAACTAAAGAGAGGAAAATGGTAATGCAGGCAGTACAAATAGTAGCCAAGTGACAAACGTCAGCTAACAAGTAATTTTAATCGGAATATTAATAATGTATCAGTACCACAATGTCGGACCCGGTGGTCTTGGGGTAGAGCGCTTGACTGGAAACCGAAGGGTCGCGAGTTCGATACCCGGTCGGACCTAGGATTTTTTCAGTCTGCGTTTTAACCCATCCGTCACCTGTCAACGATGTGAGGAGTCGCCAGAAACGACACGTGGTTCGGATTCCTCGTTAAGCTGTAGGTCGCCTTTCCCCGGTTGGATAACTGGGGTAGGCTAGCAACACGCAAGTCGCCGAAGTGTCGTCCAATTGAAAGACTTGCACCAGGCCAATGAGCCACACGAAACTATTATTACTACTAGTACCACGATGTTCTAAACTGGGTTGCCCATCACGCTTTAATCCACCAGTTATATAAGCCTCTCAACGATGTGAGGAGTCGACAGAAACGACTCGTGGTTCGGATTCCACGTTAAGCTGTAGGTCCCCTTTCCCCGGTTGGATAACTGGGGTAGGGTAGGGACATGCAAGTCGCCGAAGTGGCGTCCAATTGAAAGACTTGCACCAGGCCAATGAGCCACACAAACTATTATTATTACTAGTACCACAGTCTTCTATAGCGGGTTGCCCAACACGCTTCAGTCCACCAGTTGTAAGGCCCAAACCGCCCAGTAGTGACCCCTCCCAATGCCCCCACCCCGTCGACTGCCTGGTGACTTCTGAGCGGTGGCGACTTGGCCGTGCTGTGACGTGCGGTCCGGTCTTTTGTTTCCGCGAAACCGTTGTCGGCCGGTGCTCGCTGCCCGCCGCCGCGGATGAGGCGCAGAAGAAGTGGCTCCCGCGGCCGGCGGCGCGGGTCCTGAATCCTGAGAGGCGGCCGCTTTGTTCCCGCGGAATACCAAATGAAATGCCCGCCGGGGCCGGCAAAAACCGCGCAGCCCGTGTTCCGTGCCGGCCATTCTTCCCCGCCGCCTCCCGGCCGCCGCTGCCCAAATTCTGACCACCGGCCGTCGGCTTACCGCCTCGTGTAGGGCCCGAGAGTTGCCCCAGGACTTCGTCTGACGTGGTGTGCTCTCTGACTTTTGTGTCCCAGCCTCGTCGTCACTTTTGTGTCTCGTATACGCCGTTATCGTGGGTATCGGTGGCCGAGTAGAAAGAGACCGACACAGGAATAAAGGTACGGAGGCGACCAGCCATTGGGAAAATGTTCAAATGTTTGTATAGCTTATGGGACTTAACTACGGGGTCATCAGTCCCTAAACTTACAAACTACTTATCAACCAGCTAATCCTAAGGACGGCACAAATATCCATGCCCGAGGGAGGATTCGAACCCCCGACCGTAGTGGCCGTGCAGACCGTGACTGCAGCGCATCAGTCCCCTCGGCCACCGCGGCCGGCCAGCCATTGGGACAGAAGAAACACTAGGCTAAATTAGAACAAGATATATATTTCATGGAGTCTTGGTAATACTTAACTTTTACATAGTTCTTGACTGCAGAATGCTGATACATAGTTTATATAGAGGCCTGCCTACTGATGATTCCTATCCGATAGCCAAGTCTTAACTGGTGCCTATCTGATTCCCAAGCGAACGATGTCGTTCAGTGGTGGCCACGAGCGGAGTTGCAGCAGAGGGCGCTCGTGGCTGACGTCGTAAGAACGCCGCGCCGTGAGTGCATGGCGGCGCGCGGCGTAGGTACGTGGCGCGCTTCATACTTGTGCGACACCACACTGACGTAAGTTTATTTGTGCGAAATCCTGTGGCCTGTAACCAGTGTTGCCAGACGTAGGTAATTTTCCCTACACGTAGGTACTTTTAAGCATTAAAATCATGTAGGGAATTTTCATCCAAAACTCCCCAACGCGTAGGTACTTCGGTAAAATTTTACAAACGACGACACGGGCCCAGAAGGTAATGTTGGCAACAGAACAGATGTCAGCACGCGGGATTCAAGCCGACAAATTGTGGCAAAGTTTGAAGCAGCCAATGATATTTTCGACGGCATAGCTATTTTCTGTTCATAGTAAACAATATTAATTTGAAAACTTTGTTTCATACACATTAAAATTGATGCGAAATATGATGATTCCAATGTATATCAGTGGAATGGAGAGTCGGTTTGAAAATAGTGTTAGAAAATGTCAGCACAAGAAAAATTCATCGTTTCCATGAACGAAAGAAGTTTTATTACCTTGACTAGACTTATTTATTTACGTCAGGACGATATACTAGTTAGTATTTGTAAATGAGAAGATGCTGACAAGAAAACGCTAAAACATTTGCGACAACTAACGTTACCCAAATCCTGGCTAAGACCCTGATGTACGGGCATTAATGAGGCGGTAGGGAGAAAGTAGGGAAAACGTAGGTACATTTTTGTGACACTGTAGGTATTTTCTCTCTGCCATTTGGCAACACTGCCTGTAACAGACGCCTTCCATGCGAAGTATTCTATTGCACGCTGCCACCGTATCGCTCGACACTGACGCAACTACCTCGACGTGCAGAAAGCTTCGATCAACATTTCTCTGAAAAATGCAACATAATGTCTTGGTGTCTAGCTCACGCACTGGATTTCTACGTGGTGCGGAAATTGTCAATTGACGCTAAATAAAGAAAAGTGTGAAGTGATACACATGACCACTAAAAGAAATCCGCTGAACTTCAATTACGCGATAAATCGGTCAATCCTTAAGGTCGTAAATTCTACCAAATACCTAGGAGTTACAATTACGAACAAGTTAGACTGGAGAGAACACATAGATAATATTGTGGGGAAGGCGAACGCTTCGAAGATGCACCAGCTCCACCAACGAGACTGTCTACATCACACGTGTGCGTCCTCTCCTGGAGTACTTTTGCGAATTGTGGAACCCTTACCGGGTGGGACTGACGGAAGATATTGAGAAGGTTCAGGGAAGGGCAGCTCGTTTTGTTTTATCACGTTACAGGGGGAAATGCATCATGGAAATGTTGCACGAACTGGGGTGGAAATCATTAAAAGAAAGACGTTATTCATTGCGGCGTGATCTGTTTGCGAAGTTTCAATCACCGACTTTTAATTCTGAATACATGTTGTCATGTCTCCCTACATAGGACATCGAAATTCCACTTTGCGGTAAAAGTTCAACAACAAATAAGCAGTAACATGTTTAACTTTTGACTTCCTATTTCACATCCTTAAATGCGTTCCAGACCCGGTGTCCAATGTATCGGACGATTTGTTTCTTTTTTCATTTTGTTTTTTTAAATCAAGCATGACAAATTTTAATTTTTCTCAGCTATACAATAAATGGAGTCTTATAGAGATGAAAGATCAGGGATATTTTTGTTCTATTTTTTAAAGTATTTCAGGACTGAAGGAGTTAAAGCCCGGACAGGAGACACCCAACCACATTGCACTATAACCTTCACACAGTTCCACTTCACGTAAATCATACACAGATCATCTAAGGTAAGTTGGTATCTGTGATATACTTGATTTTTATAGTTATCATCAAGTAATAAAATGCGAAGTACAAAGGGCAGATCTATGAATCGGGAAGAAAGCAAATCAAGAAAGAGAGTGAGATAAGTAAAGGAAAATGAACTGATCAGTTGTTGTGTCAGCTTCGCTCAGTTGAAGACCACAGCAACCACATATATAAAATTAATTGTATGTGTACATTTTATTGGTTACTATGTTCTACTTAACACGATTATCAGAATGCATACTATGCTTATACAGTCATTCCCGTGTTTCATCCATATTTACACAATCAACGCGAACAGTCACAAATGCGACACTAGCGCTCCAATTGGCAGCATTACAGTTACAGAAAAATGGTTTGATACCAAAGATTAGCTCATTCTCTACTAGTGACAGATCTCTAGGTTTATGTATACGTTAACAAATATCTCTATCCGATCGCTACCAAACTTCACAGGATCGCCAGATTGGTTAAGCTGAAGATTTTCTAAAGACTTCATTAAAAGACGTCTTGGAGTCTATTGGAGTCCATAGGACGAAGGAATCTTAGGGTTTAACGTCCCATCGACAGCGTGGTCATTAGACACGGAGCTTACGCTTGGATTTTGGTTAAGGATGGGGGAAGGAAATCTGCCGTGTCCTTTGAAAGGAACCATCCCAGCATTTGCCTGGAGTGATTTAGGTAAAGGTAAAAAGGTAAAGCAGTCAACAATCCGAAGATTGGTTTGAACACCACAGTGCTTTACTAGGCATGGTCCTGTTTGGAGGTGGTATGCCGTTGCCTTCCTCCGACCTTCGAACTGACTTACCCAGCCAGTTATAGGGGGACCTACAGTTAAACGAGGGTTCCGAACCACGGTGCTACTCGGTATTTTTTACATGAGCAATACTGCCAGAGGTGAAAGAAGTGCAAAGTGACAGATAAAAATCGTAGAACCTGACGGGGATCGGACCCGCGACCTTTGGATTTGTAGTCTGGCACCCTACCACTGTGCAACCGAGGCGCAAATCTAAATGTGGATGGTCGGAGATGGATATGAACCACCATCCTTCCGATTACTATTTCAGCGTGTTACCACTGCGCCACCTCGCTCGGTCTGGAGTCCATAGGTAACATACATATGCATTTGTACAAACATATATGTTTATGGATAACGGAGGTTTCGACATTGAACTCTCACATCGCAGTTTCTCACTACGACCACAGAACCATGACGATACGGCTGTCGCCGTTACCTCGATGTTTCACATATTCCGCTTTGGATCGAAGTTTCTATTTATGCTTCATATTTCACAGTTCTGTACAAGTCTTCCTTTTTTTCGTATTTGATCATTATTCAGTTTTAGGACGACTGCTTCACGTTACAATTTAATCTCAGGTTGTGCGATGGGGATTTTCTCTCGTTAGCGGGGTACCACCTGCCGACCCGTTCACGAGACATTAGCGGCGTTGCCTCCAGATGGGGACACCTTGAGCGGTGAGACGGAGTGCCCGTCCGGATTTGGGCGCGCGGCTCCTCTTCTGCTTAAAAGGCTATCACGCCGCGCCGGCCACAATGGCGTTCCCCGGGCCGCGACGGACGGGACACGAAATATGCGGGCGCTGCGCCGCGGCCATGCGTCACACGGCGGCCGCCGCTTCCACAAAGGGCGCTGTCGCTCACCGCTGGTCAAGGCCGGACACGGGCCAGCCCGGCGCGCTCGTTAGATACCGCCTGCCCTGCTAACAACTGGCCGGCATCCGGACCAAGGCGCGGCCTGGGGCACTGCGAACTGACCGCGTCCCTCAGGGGTCCGCACCTGGACCAAGTTTACATGCAGTGTCGCAAAGTGTCACACGAGGCTCCAGATATATCTCTCAGACTTTGAGCTTAGCACCTACACTTACTCAGAGAATGTCTTGAGAAAAGCTTGTAATGTAACGAGACATACAGGGGTAGGTCACGTTGCATTCTGATTTTTAACCGCCAAAAGATGTCGCAAGTACACGAAAACAAATAACAAAAATATTGCATACCGACCAGTGCCGCGGCCTGGTGCATAGCAAACTACCCGTGTCTCTCAGGGGTCCGCACCTGGACCAGTTTTACATGCAGTGACGCGAAGGGTCACACTAGACTCCAGACAGATCTGTCAGACTTTGCGCTTAGCACCTACACTTACTCAGAGGATGTCTTGAGGAAAGCGTGTAATGTAACGAGAAATACAGGGGTAGGTCTCGTTGCATTCTGATTATTAGCCGCCAAAAGATGTCGGAAGTACACGAAAAAAATAACAAAAATATTGCACGGCAGCAGAAATGTGCCGAACAGAACTGTGGGCGCTCGGGTGTGTGTCTGCAGGCACTGGTAGATATTGGCAGGTCAGCCACTTGCTGTGCTGCAAATCCGTATTGGCAGTTGCATGGAAAAGCGGTACTCGCCACGGAACATTGGGCGGCAGAAAGAAAAGAAGGATACGTATTTCATTGTTATGGCTCGGGATGTTTAAACTAGAAAAGTAAATGATTCAGGCGAGGTTTTTTTTAAAAAATTATATATGCTTTGTTCAGTTGTGTAAAGTACAGTTAAATGTTGTGTACAGTATTGGCAGAATACAGTATAAACTGAAAACTTTGTCTACGAGTGTTATTTCAAGAGTGAAGTTGAAATAGCTAAAGAGCAATTTTCAGCGTCACAACCCTGCTGGAAAAGAAGTGCGATCTACAGGCACACGGCAAGAAAAAGGCGACCGTAATTATGAAGATTAAAGTAACATGAATTCTGCCCGAATCTTGTTTAAGTATGTTTGTGCTTTACCATAGTGCAATCTATAGACAATTCGGCGAGCACAAACAATACAAGCGTCTAATATCGTGCGAGGCCTTACTCTGCCACCGAATACTGCAAGTTACTACAGTCCGATTAAAATACTAGCTTGTCGACAGAGATGTAAGGGTTATGGTATGAATATCCGCATCTCGAAAACGAAAGTAATGTCCGTGGGAAAGAGAGTTAAACAGATTGTGTGCCAAGTAGGAGGAACAACAAGTGGACAGTTTCAAGTACTTAGTATGCATTAACTCACAGAATGGCAATATTGTGAAAGAACTTGAATCAAGGTGTAGAAGTGCTAATGCAGTGAGTGCTTCAGATACGATCTACTCTCTTCTGCAATAATGAAGTCAGTACCAAGACTGCTTCATCCGTGCAGCGTCCTCTCTATCGACTAACTTTGTTGTATAGAAGTGAAAACTTGGTGGATATATGATACCTTGTGAGTAAGGTTAAGGTTACAGATATCAAAGTAGCAAGGCCGATTGCAGCAAATAACAGATGGGAAGAGTGGGAGGAGAGTGCCTATATTGGGGAAATCAAATAAAAACGTGGAATGAACACCATAGATGTATCAATAAAACTCTTCTGGGTATGAAACCGCGTCGTCATATTATAAATTCCACCGACGTTTCGGCCACTGTTGCAAGCGGCCTTCATCAGGATCTGTGTCTGACTGCTGAATATACGATATCTTGGGATTTATATAGCTACGGATGAGGGAAAGGAAGGGGGACGTTAGTTTGCCTTTATTGGTGGTTATATTTTTTCACGCCATTGGTGGAAATCGCCAATGATGATTGGTGTTTTAGAGGCTAGTTTTGCATGTGATTGGGGGTTAAATTCTTCCCCCTTATTGGTGAAAATGGACGTTTCCGATTGGCTCATCCGCAGCTATATAAATCCCAAGGTATCGTATATTCAGCAGTCAGACACAGACCCTGATGAAGGCCGCCTGCAACAGTGGCCGAAACGTCGGTGGAATTTATAATATGACGACGCGGTTTCATACCCAGAAGAGTTTTATTGATAGTGACAACGACCGCGGAAGCCTACGTTTGCAACCATAGATGTAGTTAGACCGAACAGGCTGAGATGGTGGGTCATTTGCACGCATGGGAGGAACGAAAACTGGACGTTTGTTGAAAAGTAATTATATTCGTCATTGTCATACTTCACCCTGGATTATGACTCGAGGAGAAAACGGACCAGCAAAGTCCTCTGTGCATTTAAATATAGATACTCGAAGTAAATGAACTGCATCACCTTCTACAGAATGCCTCTACAAAAGGCAAAATTTAGAAAATAACAGTAAATCAGAAGCAGCAGAAGTCCACTCATTGACTATTATAAGAATATCAGCCTACTCTTCAAACCTTAAAATCCAGTCTTATGAGGACCCTGTTTCGAAATGAAGATCAAGATTCCATGGATGTCCAAGTTCTTCTCTCGGATGTTTCGTACCCTTTTGTGGATTACTTCAGAGCATCTCATTTCTTCACCATAATGTATTCCAATATTCTGAATTACCGGATGAGATTTTCTCCGGATTTGACGGTCGAATGGCCACCGATCCCGCATCCCTTCGGTCAGTATTCGGCCGCTCTATTCCATTACTGCTTTAATACAACTCGAACTGTGATTCTAACCTTTCGCGTCGGCTATTTTCGAAGATAAACAGCCAGTGGCCTCACGAAGGCCTTCCAAATGAAGCGGAATATCACTCCTGTGAAACGCCTTTCGTTATTCTGAAGCGTTTCTCGCCGCTGTAACTGCTACTAAGGCCAATCGCGGAGGTCCGATTTAGTGCTTGTTGGGGCAGCCATTTAAATGGTAATTCGAGTACACTGTGTTAGGCGATACGTTATAATTCTGTTTCCAATACGCAGGACGTCCGCAGAGCGGCTTGAAATGGGAGTAGCTCATCATTCAGGGACATAAAGAGCAGTGGTCACAATTTACTGCACCGGTGTCCTTAATTGCGTTTATGTGAACGCCCTGAGCCGGAGTGATAAACAACGCCGACTATTCGACGTTTTGCTTTGTGTACGAATCGAAAAAACCCACTTTAATTAACTGCGCCGACTACCGCTGTTACCCATCCGAGAGATAATAGCTGTAGGTCGTAAAACAGCTAAACACATCCTGGCTGGAGTTATGAGAAGCGGCTTGCACCAATGGGAGAACTTAAAGGACACAATACCCTCGAACAGCTTGTGATCAATGGGAACTGTCGACCGGTTATATCTTTTATGTTACGGCTATTGGAAATGTTTTCATTACTCAAGGTGTCATTTCTTTTATTTCTAACTAGCATATACTGCAATAACAAGTTTAATCGTCTCACAGCGAATAAAACACTTTATTATTCATAATGTGTAAGATTATTTCTTTTTTCGTTTCTTTCGCTGACAGTAACTCTAGAACGTTTCATTGATTGAAGAATTTCCATAAATCGTGTTTAGTTACCCGGAAATAAGTTAAAAATATTTCAGATAGTGAAAATTTTAAATATTTCTTGTTCTTTGAGTAAATAAAAATAAAAATATGAAACGGAGATTAAAAGCGCAAATTACGCGAGTATGATGAATCAGGGCGTTACAACTGAACGGGATGAAAAATATTTACTCCACTTCGCTAGGTAGTGATTTTGGTTGACAATGTAGCCATTTATTATTCTTAAATTTGAACCATATACTATGATTCACTGAGCACTTGCATCAAATTTCTTTGCAGGTAATTTTTTTCTGTCATTTGAGTCTCATACTCAGGTGAGACTGTTCTCATTTCATTTTTCCATTTTCCTTCAATATTTGTGGATTTTACTTTATTGAGTGTCGATGTAGTTCTGTGGAAGCTCAAGCCACTGCCTTTTGATTTTAATTTTGTGTTTAACTTCCTATCACTTTCACATGACATTCCATTCTTTTCTGGTGTACTTTCGGTTAACAGTGTGTAATGAGCAACTTAATTTACATAATATTTCGGCAACGTAATCAGTTTTGGGTTAGATATTAAAACAGACAGATTATTTTTAAATGTTACAGTCCCAAAATTTCTGAAATTTTGATATTACTGTGTTTTGTCACATCAACATGATCTACTCACTCGTTGTTCTATTGTTAAGTTTAATGTTTTAGTTAAATACTGGACAAGAGTAACGCCAGACGCGTAAAATGATTGGCTGTATATTTAGCTCGGAACTGAAACCAGACAGACTATATCAGTATACCTATCCAACACATGGCGTGATGGTATCAAGCGCCACTGGAAACTCAACTCGTTTGACACTGATTCCCATAGCCACTCACTCTCAGTAGAACAGTTCCATTTAGGACAATTCAGAGGCGGACGCTTAGGTTCGTTACCGGTAGGATCGACCAATGTTCGAGTGTTACTGAGATGCTTCTGGAACTGAAATGGGAGTCCCTGAGGAAGGGCGACATCCTTCTCGTGAAACAGTGTTTAAGAAATTTAGAGTGCCGGAATTTAAGGCGGCCTGCAGAGCGATTCTACTGCCACCAACTTACAATTCGCTTAAGGACCTCAAGGATAAGATTAGAGAGATTAGGGGTCATAAAGATGCATACAAGCATTCGCTTTTCCCTCGTTCTATGTTGGAGTGGAACAGGAAATAAAGTAACTACTAGAGGTACTACGGAACACTCCGCTATTGCACGTTTGCGTGGATTGCGAAGTAAATACGAGGGGGATTTGGTAAATAAGTTTCCCCTGTCCACTGTGGGCAGAGTTGTATATGAGACGGAAAAAAATAGATTGTGGCATTTTTCTATATAATTTCCAAGTACACTGAGACACTTGTCAAACCGCTTTATAAGCTTCAAAATGCCACCTAGGGAAAAATCACGGCGTTACACACGTAAGAATGGTTGAACGATCATGAGCGAAAGACGACACAGCAGGTGAACGCGCACTTGCAAGACACCGATACACCATTGGCCCGGTCAAGCAGATAACTTTCTGTTTAGGATTGTAACAGGTGAGGAATCGTGGCTCCACGATTAAACGCCCGAATCGAAGGCCGCATCCATGGAGTGGAAACATCCGGCATCACATTTCCGAAAAAAGTTCAAAAGCGTCAGCAGGTAAGGTGCTACTCACCGTTTTCTAGGACGCCCAAGATTGCTGGACTTTTTGGGGGATTCAACCATAAATACTGCGCGGTACTGTGCCACTCTGTCGAAATTGAAAGAGGTGATTCGGAAAAGACGTCCTGGCCTTCTCAGATCTGCCGTTCTGCTGTTGGACATAATGCGAGACCACACTCGGCGACGACAACGCAAAACCATATTGCAACTCTTGGTTGAGAGCGCCTACACCACTCGCTATACAGTTCTGATCTCGCACCAAGTGACTTCCACCTGTTTCCAGCTTTGAAGAGGTCTCTCGGCGAAAGGCGCTTTGGAAGCAATGCTGACGTCAAACACGCCGTCCAACGTTTCTTTCGTAATGTAACGCCCTGATATTTTCCTGGAAGGCCTTTTGAAGCTTATAAAGCGGTATGACAAATGTCTCAATATACTTGGAAATTATGTAGTAAAATAAAATGTTGTTTGTTTGTTTGTATAGCTTATGGGACTTAACAACGGGGTCATCAGTCCCTAAACTTACAAACTACTTATGAACTAGCTAAACTAGCTAAATCTAAGGACGGCACAAATATCCATGCCCGAAGGGGGATTCGAACCGCTGTGGCCATGCAGACCGTGACTGGCGGGCCGCAGTCCCCTCGGCCACCGCGGCCGGCGTAAAATATAGATATGACTTATCTTTAATGTCTCATTCTACTTTTTTCCTTTCATACGCAACTCTGACCACAGTCGACAGGGCAAATTTATTTTCCAACTCCCCTCGTATGTAGGTGTAGATGCGGACGACACGCTAAGCCCGACAGCTGGGTAATACCTGCAGGTTCTATGCACAGTCTCATTCAGAAAATGTCGCAAGACCTCACTTTCTACGTGCAGTCCCGATCTCCCGCAATATCGAGGATTTCGCCCGTTGTACGGTCCAACACGTTCTGAAGATCTCCAGAACGTTCACCCATTTAAAAACTGGCGATCGGGTGGAAAGAATCTACTACGGAGGCATATTTTAGTGGCGCATTTCTTAATTTGCTACTCGGGCTTCCTGAGGGTTTTTTTAAGTGAACGAATGAGCTGCGAGTGATAAGTATTCCGTCAGCTCTTCTCTTTATTTCAATATTTGTGGTTTCCTCTCAGATATCGCTCAGTTTTCTGAACGCAAATGGCTTGCGCTACTGGAATTTAAAGTGATAGCTTCTGCAATAGCGCATACGGGTATTCAAAGTTTTCTTATATACGACTGGTTAACGGAGGGTAACTCTTCGGAGCGGAGCTAGTATTGTATTTAAACGATAAGAAAATTCAGCTCTTTGTAGCCCGTGTCGTGTTGCATTTGCTGCTTCATCAGTTGCGAAGCTATCTTCTGCACTTGCCGGCAGTATCAGAAAAATAGATTTCCCTTGCACGCTGTGCCGGCGCCGCCTATAATGTAAATATCCGAAAAGAAGTAGCGGATCCGATCGAACAACGCCGCGAGACGGAGCGTGAAGCTCGCTGCGGAAGCCGCAAGAGGCGATAGGCGGCGGCGGCGGCGGCGGCGGGTTTCTTTGCCAGCACCCTGGTAACAATTTAATAGCTCGCTGCCCGCCCGCCCGCCCCGCCGGCCGGCTACAGTTCTTGTCGTGCACTTTGCTAGAGGCTGACGCGCCCGAGCGCTATATACGTCACCCTGCACTCCGTAGAGGACCAAGCTGATGGCTGGCACGGCAGAACCCCATCTAGAGGGGGTGGCACTCGCATAGGGGTGACAAATGGTCTCCAAGAAATCTCGCTGTTGTAGTTTTATGAGGTTAGAAAATATATTAAAAAAAGTTAAAAATATAGATAATATAAAATTAAATACGAGGGTTTGGGGTAAAAGTCATGCCAACTACATTTTTTTTTCTTTTTCTTGCAGGTACCAGTCCGGTTGGAAAATGTGACATATACAAGCGAAAGTGCAAGGTGTTAACTATATTTCTGGACAACGAAGAGCACTGAAATACCGTAACACACAAATTTATTACGGTAATACACAGGTCAGCATGGCCTTCACAGTGCAAAAGAGTGACAACACAGTAGACACATAGTTGATATGATAAATCTGGGCCTACAGACTCTGAGAGTAGTCCCCTGGTATTGTCACCACACGCTGCGGTGTGATATTGTCACCGACGACATGGGAGGCGCTGAACACCATCTGAGTCACCATTTGCCGCACAATGTCTGAATCGGGTCACCTGTTGGCGCACAGCATTAACAAAGTCCTCTCGTGTTGGAAACCGCCTATCGCGCAAGTGACAGTAGCAGCGCATTACTTTCAGGGTCTAGCGGTTTATGTGATTTGTCATGCTATGAATTGCTGAAGAAAAAATACATAAATTTGTGTTAAAAACACATTTGCTTTCGTTTTAGAACGTTTCCAAATATGCAAATTCATGAGGCCCAGCCGTACATTGAAAGTCGTTTTCCAATAGCTGTTATTGTTCCAGAGATGTTTTGGGTGGACAAGATAGCTGGGACACCCTGTATATAAATTTTATGCTCGAAGGAGGACACGAACCTTCGGCGGAGACCATATCCGCACTCCGCAGCAAGACAGACACCTTAGGGCGCTCGATCATTCCCGCGCGGCAGCAACGATGGATCCTCACTCTCTCATTGTCCGGGAACGACTGCCGCGCCCTGCGATGCTTAGGTGCAAACCTCACATGCATTGAAAGCGTTATTGTGATGACTGGAGAGTTTCGCGGCGGTCAGTATCATTACGTTTTGGACAGACCCTGTGGATATCTGGTGGGTAACGAAAGCCATCCCTTTCCATTGATAATCTAATAATCTGGCACTCCACCAAAACGGCGATTACTGAGAAAGGTTTCGGGAATAATGTTTTGCCGACAGTGAACTGTTTAGAGACCGAGTAATATCGCAGACCAGACAAGGTAAGCCGGCCGCGGTGGCCGAGGGTACTAAGGCGCCCCAGTCACGGTATGCACTGCCACTACGGTCGGGGGTTCGAATCCCCCCCCCCCTCGGGCATGGATATTTGTGCCGTCCTTAGTGTTAGCTAGTCCGTAAGTAGTTTTTAAGTTTAGGGACTGATGACCTCGTAGTTAAGTCCCATAAGCTATACAAACATTTGAACATTTGAGACCAGGTAAATTTGAAAACACCGTACAGCTCGGTTGCTGATATGCCGAACAACCAACCTTCTTCTTTGCCCGCTTTAGATTAAGGTACAAATATTAAAATGGACCTTTCGATCGCCTTCTGACAGCTCGAATTTTAAATGATGATAACGGTTTAACCGTTCGTCGGTGACGAAAAATGAATAAAAGAATTTGTAGTGAAGACAATTCCCTACAACTTTCTTCTGTTACGTTTTTGTCATATCTAGCATCGTTTCAGACATATTTGCAAAAATAACGGCGATATGAACATGTCTGTAAGGTGTTTCCACTTTTGAAGTCGCGTTTTCAACATATCGGCGCCATATTTTAAAGAGGTAATTTTTGGACGCCAGCGACCAGAACCTTCCTTTTTAAAGTATTAAAAATAGATTAGTAACACTAAAACAGGCCTTTGTGTTGGCGTTTTCACAGTAGGAATTTTAATTTTCAATAACTGCTTAACCGTTCATTTGAAACGCTAATTAAATAAACGATTTAGAAAAGGAAAAAGTTGTCTACACCTCTTGTCTCTAACGTATTTTCCGCAGCTCACACTGTTTCAGAGATATTTGCAAAACTAACGGTGATTCGACACTGTCACTTAAACCAGTACAGGTATAGAAAATATACTTGAAAAAGAAGATAAAACTACCGCGGCAACCTAGAAATGTTTTAAAGGAAAAAGATAATGATACTATGGGTAGGTACGAAAATAACGGTTTACGAGGTAAAAGTAATATATATGTCAAAGTTTAACTTACATATCAAATAATTTTGGCTGTTTTTTAAAATACGACCCGAGAAAATGTTGTTTTTGTTGTTGTTTGTTAAGCATATGGGACTTAACTACGGGGTCATCAGTCCCTAAACTTACAAACTACTTATGAACTACTTACGAACTAGGACGGCACAAATATCCATGGCCGAGGGGGGATTCGAACCCCCGACCGTAGTGGCCGTGCAGACCGTGACTGAAGCGCCTCCGTCCCCTCAGCCACCGCGGCCGGCCCAGAGAAAATATTTCGTGTTGAGTGCGTAGATATTATCACAGTAGTAGGGTCGTAATCTTAACTCTTATAATTTTCTTTTTAATTTGACACTATTTACATTTTTTGGTATTTTTGTCAGTATTTTTGTTTTATAAAAAAAAAAAAAAAATCATAAAACTACAGTAGAACATAAGGTGGGCCGTAAAACACGCCAGTTTGATTTCATTCCCCCAATCGATAGCCTCCAAATGCAACGTTCGCAAATATTACCAATGCTGACGTACGAAACCCGAGTAACTCCGGTATATTGGCTCGATAAGTATCACGAACGAGGATGTTTTCCGGAAATGCTCTGACCGCAGCGCACACGTACTGCGCTGCGGGTCGGTATCGCTTATTGGAAGAGGCGCACGACTTGCAGCCAACTGTGAAATTAAGCCCCAGAGTAACGCCCGGCACAATCCCTGCGGCCCAGCAATTATACGGCACACGCGGTCAGCTGCGGCCGCGGCTTCTGCTCTTACTTTCTGGGAGGAGGGCGCTAGCGCAGCCTCTGTGGGCACCGCTGTAATGGCCGCCAGGGAGAGCGCCGGAGCGGTAGCCGAGTCACGATTAATCGGAGGCGTAATGGAGGCTGGCCGCGCGCCAGCCCAGGGGATAAAGTTCCCGAGCAGTAAGAATGCAATTAAACGGTCAGGTGCACCGGGCGGAGAGCGCCGCGGGGAAAAACAGCCTGTCAAAACAAGAACGTTCGAGCTAGTCCAGTTCTGGCCGTTACCATAATTAAGTATGGACCATGTGATTCAGGTGCTTTTCTCAAATCGCGCTTTCGAAAATGCATACAAAATGTGTCCACGGACTGGTTGACATACGGATTTCTTTTCTACTCCACAAGTCATATTACGGTATATTACAGTGGGTACAAAATGTTCAAATGTTTGTAGAGCCTATGGGACTTAACTACGGGGTCATCAGTCCCTAAACTTACAAACTACTTATGAACTACTTACAACTAATGACGGCACAAATATCCATGCCCGAGGGGGGATTCGAACCCCCGACCGTAGTGGCCGTGCGGACCGTGACTGGAGCGCCTCAATCCCCTCGGCCACCGCGGCCGGCACAGTGGGTACATAAGACACCTTATTATGGACTCAAAATGGAAAACCGAGCGAGGTGGCTCTGTGGTACCACACTGGACTCGCATTCGGAAGGATGGTGGTTCAAATCCACCTCCGGCCATCCAGATTTAGGTTTTCCGTGAATTCCCTAAATCAGTCCAGGCAAATGCCTGGATGGTTTCTTTGAAAGGTACGGCCGATTTCCTTCCACATCCTTACCCAAACATCCGAGCGTAAGCTCTGTCTCTAATGACCACGCTGTCGATGGGACGTTAAAATGTTCAAATGTTTGTAGAGCCTATGGGACTTAACTACGGGGTCATCAGTCCCTAAACTTACAAACTACTTATGAACTACTTACAACTAATGACGGCACAAATATCCATGCCCGAGGGGGGATTCGAACCCCCAGCCGTAGTGGCCGTGCGGACCGTGACTGGAGCGCCTCAATCCCCTCGGCCACCGCGGCCGGCGGGACGTTAAACTCCAAGCTTCCTTCCTTCCTTCAAAATGGAAATTTATACTTACGTACAATTTTAAACATGGCTATTGAAACAGCAACCGTTCAAAGAAATGTTCAAATTTTTGTAGAACTTATGGGACCTAACTACGGGGTCATCAGTCCCTAAGCTTACAAACTAATTATGAACTAGCTAAGACTAATAATGGCACAAATAACAATGCCGGAGGGGGGATTCGAACCCCCGACCGTAGTGGCCGTGCAGACCGTGACTGCAGCGCCTCAGTCTCCTCGGCCACCGCGGCACAGCAACCGTTCGTGAAGCATTAACACTCATCGGTTGTATAGCTAGAAGTTGTTTACTTTACCAGGGTTTAGGCTTCAATTATGGAAGACTTCATCAGAAGTAGAAAAATTTTAGCCACACGAAATGAACAGACAATGGCTTGTGAGCAATATAGTTCACGTTCAAGGTACAAATGTATATTTCATGTGACAAGATATAAAGTTCTTTTTTTTTCTTTTTTTTTTCTTAAATTGCCAGAGGTCGTACAGCGTGATAGTGTCATCAAGGTCTTCAACAAAGTCGAAAGTGCATCAGAGCCCCAACAATGAAAGTTATGGTGATTTTCGGGTACGACTGTAATAATGTTATCCTATCGCATTACGTTCTTCCACGGCAGATCGTCAATGCACAGTATTGCAGTTCGTTTTTGGAGCATCAGCTGGCAACACTCTCTGCGAAAGCCACCCGTCATTTTGTACGACAATGCGCGGACGCATGCAGCGATAGTTGTGGCTGCTCTGTTCCATCGATGGGACTGGGAGGTACTGTTCCATCCAGCATACTCCCCGGACGTACGTCCTTGTGACTTTGAGTTCATTCAGAAGATGAAGAAACCACGTCGTAGCACTTGCTTCAGAACTGTTCCAGATATTCGACAGGCGGTAGACCGCTCCATTCGCATCATCAAAAGAACAAGCTCTGCTAACGCAATACTACGCCTTCCACGTCGTTGGCAACGTGTTCTACGCAACGCTGGTGACTACTTTGAAGGACGGTATCAGGTGCAAATGTGTACCGCTTATATATCGCTTGTGTATAAATAGTTGACAGTACTTAAGCTATAACCCTAGTTTATAGGTTAGCTTACCTAAAAGTGCAGAAGGCTGTATGGTTAAGAAACATTACAGCTTTGAAGCCTTACATACAAAAGACTACATAACATATTCTTTTCACCTTTTTATGAACGCAAAATGGAAATTTAAACCTACTTTTTTTTTTACTTTTTTGCGAACGCATAGTGGGAGTTGAAACTTATATTTTTATTGCCTTTTTGTGAAACCGTTAATGACACTTACTTGAATTTTTTATGTCAATATATTTTGAAGTGTGTTTCTGGATGTCAGACGCAGAAGACAAATATTATACCTCACAGGAGCAAGTCAACACGTTGACGACGACTCTGGTCCTCAGTCAACTGATGTTTACTTCTACTTTCAAATCAATCCTGCAGTACATTCCAATTTCAGTTACTAAGATTCTCTCAGTTTGCCTATGTTATACAAGACCACTCATTTATTGTCAATGTTTCTGAAAAAATATTTTTAGCATTTGCTGTCAAAAGTAGACTTGCTTCTATAAAGAGCAAAGTTTTCTAAGCAAGAGTGGCTCAAACTCTATTACATCTTTGATAATGTTTATCTTACAAGTATCCACAATCAAACTGAAAGATTTTATTTATATTTCTCTATGCTTTATGTGTTCAAATTCAAATGTTTGCAAAGCTTAAGGGACTTAACTGCGGGGTCATCAGTCCCTAAACTTACAAACTAATTAATAACTACCTTATACTAAAGACGACACAAACATCCATGCCTGAGGGGGGATTCGAACCCCCGACGGCGGACGGCCGCGCGCACCGCAACATGGCGCTCCAGTACGCACGGCTAATCCGCCGCGGCGCGTTATGTGTGTTTACATGTATGTTTGATAGGACGGATTCGGAACAAACTGCTATGGTCATGAAACACGAAATATATATTATTCAAAAGAGATAGAGTGGTTGGTCATTAGATAACTTAGCTTGATATCGCCGATAGTCACGTACAAAAAGACACAAATGAAGACGAAAATAAATGTTGACTCAAGCTTTCGGAAATGCTGTATTTTAATTTGTCGTGTAGGAGAGGAGGGATGGGAAGGGGGACAGAAGGGAAAGACTACTCACAATCCAGGCCATGATTTTCACATCCCTATCTCATAGCCCAGGTTTTGATTACCCTTTCCCTTCCGTCCCCTTTCTCTCTCCTCCTCTCTGACCTTACGAAGGAGAATACTGTTTTTCAGGGTGCTACGGAAAAAAATATTTTCGTCTACATTTGAGATTGATTTGTACTATTGGCGTTACCAAACTGAGGTAAGAACTGGCCAGCTTCTCTATCTCTTTTGAATAATATTTTCACTACTCAGTGGAGAATTAAGATTAAACGATATATATATATATATATATATATATATATATATTCCACTTAAATCGATTTCTCGTGGGCTTTTGTAATTGGCAAAGTTTCTGCACTAAACAGCACCGCAGGACTTGTAAAGTTCAAAATTTCAAATGTTTGTAATTCTATCGGACCAAACTGCGTGGTCATCAGTCCGTAACATAAAAACTACTTAAACCTAGGTAAACTAACCTAAGGACAACACACACACCCATGCCCCAGGGAGGACTCGAACCTCCACGGCGAGTAACCGCGCGCTCCGCTGCGAGACGCTTTAGACCGCTCGGAAGTTGTAATGCTTTCCTTTCATTCTACAGCTAATCTTCTTATCAGACAGTATCACAAGGTAAGACTGACGGTAGTGGCAAGATAGGAGAATAGATACATTTCACTCCATTCCATGATGGTGGTGGCGGCGGCTGGTGCAGCAACAGTGTTGAATATTAAAAAATGCTCAGTCTCTGTTGCAGTATTTTATTTTCCAATTACGCGTTTCGCGCTGTTAGCGCATCGTCAGATTGGGCAGAGATGGAGCCACAGAACTATCTATTGCTGTCTAGGAGGTATCTTAACAATTTGTGTTATTGGGCGGCATAGCAGCAGAGGAGTCCCTGTCGCGGCAGGTCCACGTTTACAACTGGTAGTATTCTTAATAACAAGAATACTACCAGTTGTAAACGTGGACCTGCCGCGACAGCGACTCCTCTGCTGCTATGGCGCCCAATAACACAAATTGTTAAGATACCTCCTAGACAGCAATAGATAGTTCTGTGGCTCCATCTCCGCCCAATCTGACGATGCGCTAACAGCGCGAAACGCGTAATTGGAAAATAAAATACTGCAACAGAGACTGAGCATTTTTAATAGGAGAATAGATTGAAAATCAGGTTTTACAGACTTCGGCGAGCAAGGTGGCGCATTGATAACCCACGGGAGGACTGCGGTTCATATCCACCTCTGGCCATATACATTTAGGTTGTTCGTGATGTCCTGAAATCAGTCCACACGAATGTCGGGATGGTCCCTTTGAAATGAGAAGACTTCACGGCCGCACTGGAGGAGAAATCACTGAAAGAGGCGTGCGCCACTCATTGATGACGACCTGATCACTGACACGGTATTCGATGCACGATACCCGCTACTAACATAACCTACCCTTGCAAGAACTATCGCAGTAGCAAGGAATCCGCTACTACCCTACTACCCACTCCCGACTGTCGCAGAGGTTTTTCTTCGCTTGGCGCTTGCCCTGGCACTTTTTTCCCTCTGCCCTTAAACCCGCTTTTCTTTCGAAGTTTTCGATCACTACTATCTCCCGATATGGACCGTATTAATGGGTAATCTTACCCACACGTACGGCATACATCACAGTTCCCACTCCTGTGACTCCTACATTAACTTACTAACACATGCAGAGGTGACAGTAGAACTTGTGAGTTGGTCACCATGCTAGTGCGAGCGTGGCTGGGCTCCACTCTTTAAAAAAACTTCATTTCCCATCATTGATAAAAGCGATCCGAGCGTGTGCACCGTCTGTAATTACCACGACGTATACTGTACGTAAGACCGAATCTCCCTTTCTTCACCTCGGAGACGTCGAGAGTCTTACGTGAACGCAGAGGAGTAACGGCCGAATCCGCCGGAAACACTCCGTAATCTTGGAAGGTGGGTGGGGGATGGGCTGGGGAGAGAGATTTGATTTATAGAGGTGGAGCGCGAAGCCACCGCTACCGCATTTAAAAGGAAATATATCGTAATTTGGGTCAGTTCCCCCAAAGGTAGACCGCTTAGCGGGAGGGGGGAGGGGGGGAAGCGGGCGGAGGCGTTGTATGGATGTGGAAGGCGCAGCACAGCGAGAAGGAAGCTGCGGATGAGGCGAACGGCATGACAGCGGCAGAGGAGACGGGGCAGAGGCGGAGGGCGAAATGGGTGAGTGGGAAGGGTGGGGTGGGGAGCGGCTACTGTGCGCCGGGCGGCCGGCGATGTATAAAACATTACGGGAGAGCGATGGCGCGCGGCGGCGCGGCTGACAATATGCCCGCCATTCAGGCCTTTGTGCGGCCGGCGCCTGCGGACACGCTCCGCCGGCACACATTGTTGTCGCGATTGTTTCTGCCGCGCGCACCTGCGCCGGGCGCTCGTCACCGCCGGGAATCCCATTATCTCGCGGCGCGCTCGCCACAGCCCAGGCACCAGTGCGTAACCCGACCTTGGCTCGGTTTTGTGAGCCTAGATATTTTACCAGAGGCCCTCACTTGCAGTCACTGTCCGAGCGTCGAATCCAGTAAACACGGGACTTCCTATCACATCGGCGTAGTGTATCTCCAGCAATGACTTCGGAAGATTTTGCAGTATACAGGATGTTTCACTACATCTACGTACATACTCCGCAATTCACCGTAAGGTGCGTGGCGGAGGGTACACTGTACCACCACTAGGTACTCCCTTTCCTATTCCACTCCCAAATTGAACGAGGCAAAAAAAAAAAAAAAAAAAAAATGCTAATATGCCTCCGTACGAGCCCTAATTTCTCTTATCTTGTCTTTGTGATCTCTACACGAAATGTAAGTAGGCGGCAGCAAGATCGTACTACACTCAGCTTCAAATTCCGGCCCTCTGAATTTACTTAACAGCAATTCACGAAAAGCACGTCGTCTTTCTTCCAGCAATCTACAATTGAGGTGCCGTAGGATTTCCGTGGCACTCGCGCAATGGTCGAACCTACCGGTAACAATTCTAGCTGATCGTCTCTGAACCGCCTCTATGTCTTCCTTTAAACTTATTTGCTGCGGGTTCCAAACACTTGAGCAATACTCAAGACGTGGTCGTACAAGCGTTTTATACGCGGTGTCCTTTACAGGTGAAGTACATCTTCCCAAAATTCTCCCAATAAACCGAAGTCGGCTGTCCGCCTTACTCACAACTGTTCCTACATGCTCGTTCCATTTCATATCGCTCTGCAATGTTACGCCTAGATATTTGAACGACGCGACAGCATCAAGAAGCTCACTACTAATGCTGTATTTGAACATTATGGGATTGTTTTTTCTACTCATGCGCATCACCTTACATTTTTCTACATTGAGAGGTAGTTGCCATTCTTCGCACCAACTAGAATTTTGTGTAAGTCATCCTGCATGCTATTACAGTCAGTTACAGACGACACCCTCCCATACGACACAGCATCATCAGCAAACAGCCGCAAATTACAACTTACTCTGTCCATCAGATCATTTATAAAGATAGAGAATAATAGCGGTCCTATCACACTCCCCTAAGTGTGTTTGCCTCTGTAACTTATAAAATAATAGGTGACGGGAAATTTTAATGCGGTAGGTCAACGTAAGAAATGTTACATTTTCTACGGAGCTATGAACATAGTTAATTGTATCATTTTCCAAAGAATTACACCACAAAGATATAATTTTTTCTATCGTGTATTGGATTCGTTGAAACCAGCTGCATCCAAATCAATTTAAACTACATTCCTATCACTGTTAGTTTGGGAGCTACAACCCTTCAAAGTTCCGGGGGCGGAGGCTGCGATAGCGTAGCCGACGGTCGAGTGGCTATCCCCTGGGGGACGGCCCACACTGTCTCATGACCACCAGCCAGTCAACTACGCTGTCGTAGCCTCCGGCCCCTAAACTTATTTAAAAAGCGGAGGTTCAATAGTATATAGAACATAACACTTAGTCGAAATATAAAATACGTAAGTTAAATCATTAACGGCGAATCTCTTACGTATAGTTGATGATTTAACTTACGTATTTTATATTTAGACATAATGCTGTGTTGTATATACTATTTAACACACATCTTTTGAATAATATAAGATGATATCTCCTGTATCATCTTCATCTAATTCTTCTTCCATTTCTACATTACTGTCTTGAAGATTATTTCCTTTTTATAGGCGCTCTACATATTCCTTGTACCTTTCAGCTTAGTAATGGTTTTACATGTGAGCTCTTTATATCCATGCAGCTTCTTTTCTTCTCTCTGAACGTCTGAACGTCTAAACGTCTGTTTTATTTTCTTGTATGTGCTCTCTTATACATGCTTGCTTATACATTCTTCCGCGGTCTTAGATTTGTCCTCTAGCCATTCCTGCTTAGCCAATCTGCACTTACTGCCAACCATATTTTTGGGCCGTCTTTTGTCTGCTTCACTTGCTGAAATTATGTACAGGGTGTGTCATAAATGAGAAAAAAATATTTCGTGCAAATTGTCACAAACTGAGCTATAAACATAAATTCGTTTTCTGCACTTCCTATTTCAGTAAATGACAATGCAAGTGAATGGTAAAAATCTGGAACTATGAAGATCTTGTGGATGTTACTAAGCGCCGACATTGGCAACAGGGCACAACATGAGAGTGTTGTAGGTAGTCTAACTACTCACGAGAAGGCGAGGCATGCGGGGTCAAGCGACGGTCTGTGTGACACTGCGACCATTGACAGTGCTCGCATTTATCGCATACCGTTTTTGCTAGCTGGTATTATGCTTTGTTGCTAGTTGTCATAGCGAAAGAAACTTGTTCGCTGTTGTCCTATTGGCGATTTGTCCCCTTGGCCATAGTCAGCCCACAGTAACACCCAAAAGTCTACTTCATATTTCCAGACTTTTAACATTCAATTGAATTGTCATTTATTGATATAGGAACTTGCGGAAAATGAATTTATGTTTGTAGCCCATTGTGTGACAATTTGCACGAAATATTATTCTTCATTTATGTCTCCTTTCAGCAGTATATCCAGCGGTGTACGACTATTGAGCAATATAGATGTGGAGGTATGATACAGAAGAGAATGAAAAGACAACCTATCATGTCTATGATTTGCTCAAGTTTTTCTCCATTGTGATGTTAGATATTTATGAGGATCGTGACGTGCCGCAAAGAGTTCCGCCCGCTTGCTGCAGAATTCCTGTTGTAGAGCTACTACGGCCAGTGGGTGGCTGTGAGTCGCCTCGAGTATATCTCTGGCCTCGCCGCCACCGGCCGAGCGCGCAGAACTGCCAGTCAGGGCTACTGCGAGATAGCAGGCCAGCGACACGAAGACGTCAGAGATCGAACGCAGACCGCCGTAACGCAATTAATGAGATCCTAATCTCCGCTCCGAGAGACGGGCCAATTACAGAGGACGGGGGCATCATTATGCACGACTCGAGAATCTGTCCGGCTACGGGAGCGCGGGACACATACATTAATGTCGCAGATGGGTGGTGAGGAGGAGGGAGGGGAGGGAGTAAAAGGAGAAGCTTAAGAGGACCGAGAAGACGCGAGCATCTGCATCGGCGGGACGGGCGCAGCGCGAGATGGCCGGTAAACAACCGGACGAGATTCTGCATCGGGCTCGCCTCTCGATACTCGGTAGACTTGCTCTCTTTTTCGGCCGGCCTTCCGCCGGCCACGGCGCGGCGGGACGATCGGTATCTCGCATCTGATTGGCCGGTAGCGCAGCCTTGTCGCCGAGCAAATAACTACAGCCGTTATATACAGATTGGGATCGGTACACAATGGCCCCGGCGGAGGGGCGCGGTGCGGAGAAGGGGGGAAGAGTCATTTGGTTAGCAAATGTAATCGCGAGAGGAAATGCCCCGCGAGGGCCCGTGCCGAATGCGACCTCTTTGTTAGGCCGCGGCGATACCTTTTCCCGAAAAGTTCTAAGTAGCGGCCGGCCGGCGCTGCCGAAAAAGAAAAGAAAAAAAAGAGAGAAGGCCGCGTGGCGCGCGCGGCAGTGGGCCAGTGCAGCTGCTGCCAAACATGGGCGCCGCCTTTTCTGCTGACTCGCTGCTCGTGCCGTAGTTTCGGCAGCTCGGCCTTTCACGAGGCTGACACTACTATTCACCTGACGGCGTTGCCACGTGCATCGCATTTCGTCTCATAAGGCACACGGGAGCCGGTGTTGCAGCATTTGGTCTGTCACGAGGCCAATTTAGTGAGCCGAAGAACGACAGGGTTGCCAGTGGTGCTTGCAACAAGTGTTTTCGGAAAACTGCGGAAGCTGAATAGACAATTGAAGTAATGCTATTTCGTCAATAACTGTTATTTTGAGACTGCACAAAATTCAAATGTTCACATGTTTGTAAATCTATCGGACCAAACTGCGTGGTCATCAGTCCGTAGCTTACAAACTACTTAAACTAGGTTAAATTAACCTAAGGACAAACGCACATACCTATGCCCCATGGAGGACTCGAACCTCCGACGGCGAGGAACCGCGCGCTCCGCAGCGAGGCGCCTTAAACCGCTCGGCTACTCCACCACGGCGCTCAAGCACAGATTTTCATGTGTTACAAAATGATAGACCAACTAAAATATATATATATATATATATGCTCAACATTTATAAGCTGCAGACCGTCAGCAACTCTGTTTCTTTAGAACGGAAGTATCAAGGTCGATAAAAAATAAGTCAGTAACATTATTGCAAAGTACTAGGACCCATTCAGGCTTGGGTGATGGGTTATGATGTATGAGATTAAATTAAAAATTAAAGAAATAAATAAATAAAAAATCTGTGGGACTGTCGTGACTGTATGTGTTAGATAGTGTTAGTATTTGTGGAAATTTTTTCAGGAATCAGTAGTAAATATATTTACTTATTCGCAAATCTAGATTTCGACCACCGTGTGGTCATTATCAATGCTAAAATAAATACAAAAGAACCAGTTAGAGTAACATAAATGTCATGTTATAAGCCAATTGTACAAGATTCAGTTAAAGTCAATGATAAAAAACATACCTTAAAAACAATTAAAATACTTAAAACATCTCGACCTCCATGTTGGAGGTCGCGTTCGTACTGATGCAGCTGTTACAATTCTTACACAGTTGACGTCAGCATGCGTCATTTGCGGCTAAGGCGCCCTCTTTAAAGTTTCATACAAAAAACAAAACGTAACTAATTCTACCATAAACATACCTAATATAAATTTGTTTTTATATGAAACTCTAAAGAGGGTGCCTTAGTCGCAAATGATGCATGCTAACATCAACTGTGTAAGAATTGTAACAGTTGCTTCAGTACGAACGCAACCTCCAACACGGAGGTCGAGATGTTTTAAGTATCTTAATTGTTTTTAAGGTATGTTTTTGATCATTGACTTTAACTGAAACTTGTACAATTGGCTTATGACGTGACATTTACGTCATTCTAACTGGTTCTTTTGTATTTATTTTAGCATTCATGTAATGTCAGAAAATCAGACGATGCTGAAGGAATTAGAGTAGGTAATGAGACAATAAAAGTAGTAGATGAATTTTGTTATTTGGGTAGCAAGATAACTTCTAATGGCCGAAGTAAAGAAGATATTAAATGCAGAATGGCTATGGGGAGAAAAGCGTTTCTAAAGAAGCGAAACTTGTTAACAACCAATATTAATTTAAACGTTTGGAAGTCCTTTCTGAAAGCATTTGTCTGGAGTGTAGCATTGTATGGCTGTGAAACGTGGACGATAAGGAGTTCAGATAAAAAGATGATAGAAGCTTTTGAAATGTGGTGCTACAGACGAATGATGAAAATTAGATGGGTAGATCAAGTAACTAATGGGGAGGTGCTTAACCGGATAAGTCAGAAAAGGAGTTTCTGGCATGTCCTGACTAAGAGAAAGGATAGACTGGATGGCCACATTCTCAGACATCAAGGAATTGTCAACTTAGCATTAGAAGGAAGCGTGTGGGGTAAAAATCGTAGAGGGAGACCAAATTCAAATTCAAATGTCTGTAAATCTGTCGGACGAAACTGCGTGGTCATCAGTCCGTAGCTTACAAACTACTTAAACTAGGTTAAACTAACCTAAGGACAAACAGACACACCCATGCTTCAGGGAGGAGTCGAACCTACGACGGTGAGCAAACGTGCGCTCCGCAGCGAGGCGCCTTAAACCGCTCGGCTACTCCACCGCGGCCGTCAAGCACAGATTTTCATGTGTTACAAAATGATAGACCAACTAAAATATATGTACACTAGCTGAAAACCTGTGTTGCTCAGGTATTTATTTATTTATTCTGCCATTTTAGGGTATATATTTATTTGTATCAGGGCTGTATGTTTCTAAATTCTCTTGGGAATACAATTAGTAATAAAGTAGTAATAGATAAAAACTTGATACGTGATGGGGCGGTTTTCCATGAACGTTACCGTTTATGTGCTCATATCTAATGAACTATGTGTCGTACTGTGGTACAATTTAGACGGTACACTCAACTATATGCGTGTATACTGTTTGTAAAATTTCCTGCGGCTACAGTTTTTAGTGTTGAAATTGTGAATTGTAACGTCATACCGAATACCGTAGTTTTAATCCATGAACAGCGGAACGTTACTATTTGTGTGCTCATATCTCATGAACTACATGTCGGAATGTGATACAATTTAGAAGCTACTGTCTGTAAAATTTCCTGTCGCTACAATTTGTAGTGTTCAAATTATAAATTGTAACGTCATACCGAGAGCCGTAGTTTTAGTCCATAAACAGCGGAAAAGTAGTAAGCGAGATTTTTTTTTCCTTTCATCATTTTACTATGGTTGCCAGGAAGAAAAGTTTAATAAAGGTTTGAAATTATGTTTAAAGTTTGTTGCAAGTCGCTAAGTACTGTCACTCTCATTCAGTGTATTTCGAAAGTCTCGCAGCATTATATGGCTTTTTTTTTGCGATTTCTATTGGTTATGACGTAATATCTTTAGAATGATGTGCCGTATGTGATTCTTAACGATGCAGCAATTGTTACCTTACGGTAAGGAATGTGTGTACCAAATTTGGTTGAAATCGGTCCAATGGTTTAGGAGAAAATGAGCAGCATTGTCGCAAAATACAGCAGTTTTTCGCGCATCTCGTGGTTTATGACGTCGTATCTCGTGAACTATATATCGTATGCGATTCTTACACTTACGGCGGCCGTCCTCATGGACTGAAGCTTACGTGTACAAAACTTCATAAAAATTGGAACAAAACTGTAGATTTGGAAGCAACACGTACACACATACGGACACTCTGCTTAATATATTAGATTTAACATTTACAAGCTGCTGACTGTCAGCAACTCTGTTCCTTTAGAACGGAAGTATCAAGGTAGATAAAAAATAAAAAATAAAAAAATGTTTCAAATGTTTGTAGAGCGTATGGGACTTAACTACGGGGTTATTAGTCCCTAACTTAAAAACTACTTATGAACTAACTAATACTAAGGACGGCACAAATATCCATGCCCGTGGGGGATTCGAACCCCCGACCGTAGTGGCCGTGCAGACCGTGACTGGAGCGCCTCAGTCCCCTCGGGATAAAAAAATAAGTCAGTAACATTATTGTGAACTACTAGGACCCATTCAGTCATAGGTGATGGGTTACGTTGTATGAGATTTGAATAAAATAAAAAATAAAAAAAAATAAAAAATAAAATGTGTGGGAATGTCGTGACTGTATGTGTTAGAGAGTGGTAGTAGCTTGGTCCGTTCAGTAGCTGTGATTTTCTAAGGCAGGTAACACAAGCAGCGGTCAGCCCGTTACCTGCTGCGCGGCGCTGTTGACAAGGCGGCAGGCGACCTTCCATCACGTTGGCGGGCGTTGCGCAACGCGCCGTCACACCTGTACCCGCCCCGCCTAGCCAGCCTTCCCACGCGCCGCTGCCACCGCCGCTGTCGCAGAACGGGCGGTGGCCGACCGCCTCCCGCGCCGGACACGGGAAGCGCGCGCTATCGATAAATGAGATCGAGTCACCTGCCAGACGCCTGCCAGCCGCCGGACAGACGCGCCCGCAGCCCCTTTCACGGTTTCCTGGTACCGGATTCGTATCGCACTATTACTAAACACTTCTGTATAACAAGTAGGCTGTTTACGTTTCGGTTGAGGAAACAGGATCGATTTCAGATCCTTGTCCTCTTACTGGTTCACGGTCTGTTGACGCCGTCGAGCTGAATGACTACGCTTCCCGAGAATCTTGCAAGTTAGGACCTTGTCGCCTAACTCATTTCAGAACACGTTTTAGTTTTAAATCCAACAGACAACTCCTATTCCACAGGTGAATTTTAACTTACATTATAGAACGCTTTTGCAAAAGTAACATGGGCAGGAGACAATACGAGGTACGTCCACAAAGTAAGTTTCGTTTGGTTATATAAACCAAACGTGAACAGATGCAGAAAAAATATTTATTGTATAAAAATCTGCAACTGTTCAACTACGTTTCTACACAAAAAATGTTCAAATGCTTCTTAAGCTTATGGGAATTAACTACGGGGTCATCAGTCCCTAAACTTACAAACTACTTATCAACTACCTTATACTAAAGACGGCACAAATATCCATGCCCGAGGGGGGATTCGAACCCCCGACCGTAGCGGCCGTGTAGACCGTGACTGGAGCGCCTCAGTCTCCTCGGCCACCGCGGCCGGCTTTCTACACAACTTCCGAAATTTTTTAGGCACTTGTCATAGCGTGGGACAAGTTTTTGTATGACTTCTTTATAGAAGGTTGCCGCCTGTGTATTCAACCACGTGGCAAACATGTTCTTTCAGCTCATCATCATTGAAGTGTTGACCACCAAGGACAGATTTTAGTAGTAAGAAAAGATGAAAGGAGTCTTCTTCTTCCCTTCACGTTGCCGCCAGACCTCACAAGGCGAATGTGACCAAACAACTCTGGCGGAAATTTCACTGGGACGTGTTTGATCATCCTCCGTACAGTCTCGCTCCTAGCGACTTACTTCTTACACCTAAAACCTGTTCATGGTGGTCAACACTTCTGCGATGATGACGAGCTGAAAGAAGATGTTACTAAATGGTTGAAAACACAGGCGGCAACCTTCTACGAAGAAGGCATACAAAGATTTCTGCCACGCTATGACAAATGCCTACAAAATTTCGGAAGCTATGTAGAAAACTAGTTTAATAGTTGTATATTTTTGTACAATAAATATTTTTTCTGTATCTGTACACGTTTGTTTTAATTCTAATGTTCTAATGTTTGTAGAACTTACGGGACTTAACTACGGGGTCATCAGTCCCTAAGCTTACAAACTACTTATGAACTAGCTAAGACTAAGGACGGCACAAATATCCATGCCCGAGGGGCGATTCGGACCCCCGACCGTAGTGGCCGTGCAGACCGTGACTGGAGCGCCTCAGTCCCCTCGGCCACCGCGGCCGGCCGTTTGTTCTATATAACCAAACGGAACTTACTTTGTGGACATACCTCGTACATTAATGTTTCTAATCTCCTGTGTATAACCTATAAACTATCTTCTTCCAAATAATTTCGATAAACGGATTCAACTAGAAACACAACTCTGAATTAACCCTCCCCCGCACATACAAACGTTACTTGCACCTGTCTGCTCATTACTTGTACCCACAAACATTCGACTTCAGTATTACCCCTTCACTTCACCCACACGTCTTCAAAGTCAAAAATCTCTACCGCCCCCCTCCCCCCTCGTGATCACCTCTATGCCGCGGCGGCGAGACCGAGTGCATTGAGGCACTATGCTACGATGCGCGAAGCCGTTCACTGTCAGGGTTTCGAATCCCCCCTCGGGCATGGACGTAACTGAATCATTCGGCATTTTGAAAGTGAGTTTTCTACTAGTACAACAGCACAGTTTATCGGTCTAGAAGAATACATGATTCATTTGACGAATACTCTACCACTATACTAAATTTCCACTGGGCTCCAAAATCACCTGACGTGAGCACAATATAAAATGTAGAACGTGTTGTAACGCTGAATAAAACGCCATAAGCATCCTCGCTATTTGGTACCACTAACTTACAAAACATTTCGGATTTCGTTTCTAATCGAAGTCAGCGGCTATCAAGTCGAGGGACGCAATTACTCAGTATTAAATGATACTTACAATGACTAGGGGTGACTAAATATTTATTTACTAGCTAAAAACCCAGCGTTTCCTGGGTTTTTATTTATTTATTCGAACCTTGAGTTAGTACTTTTCCTATCCACTCTCTCTTCTGTCCTTCTCCTTTCTTCTAAAATCATGTTACATTTATCAGAGATTATATAAGAAATCAAAGGTAAAAACGTACTCGTTTAGAAGAATCCAATCACGAAATTCAACAATAATGATTGTAATAATATCACAGATGGCTCGCTTGATGTAATGCACGAAATGTCAAATCGATTTTCTTTAAAGAGATGTATTAAAAGAAATTTCTTTTTTACTGCATAATTTATTTTTTATTCCTTACTCGTATGCTTATCCTTACAGAGAAAGAGCTAAAGACATTATAGCACGCATAGACCAAACATATGGTCTGTGGATCACCTTTAGCTGTGTGTAACATTCTTGCTATAGAATCACAAACGTCATCGCTGCCCTTCAGTCCAAATTTTTTTATAATTTGACGCATTTCAACCACCATATCTTCCACCCCATTATAGCTATCGGCATGGAACTGCTATGGTGTACAACGGGAGACTTCGGGCAACAATTACACACAGTCGGTTACTTTGCGTTCTTTATTTTTCGCTGCAGAGGGAAATATTAACACACACACCCGTAGAATTTTATATACACCGATAACTTTCCATCCCAATATACTCCACCTTTTTATCATTATCAACCCGCAACAAAGAAACCAATAAAACCATTTTCAAAGAGTAAATATAATTTTCAAAAATTCATTATTGTTCCGCATTTCGCGTTACATTCTTCAAATTACTAAATATCTATCAGATCGCTATAAAAACCGTACCTAAAACCGTCCTCGGGTATAAATTAGTAACTGTACAAATATTTAAGTATCTGCGTCTTGTCGTCTGGACGTGATAAGCGCACACCGAAAAGGCATTCACATTAATATATATAGATAAATAGCAATCCGGTCGCCATAAAACCGTGCCTAAAGCCATCTCCGGGTAGACATTAGAAACTGTACAAATTTTTAGCTCTTTATGTCTTGTGGTTCAGACGTGATAAACGTACACCGAATAGACATTCACATTTATAGATATAGATTTTGGTTCGGTGAGCTAATGTTTTATGTATATAATAAAAGACACAAATATGCAAACGTTCGGGACTGTGGAAGGTTGCACATAGGTAGGAAAAACATGGGTTCAAGGCTTTATTGCATGAAAGTATTAAAGTGCTGGGCACATGGTTGGTATGGAGCTTATATTACGGTGAGGGGAGGCGATTAAAATTGGGAAAGGCAGCGGAGAAGGACTGTGGAATGAAAGCGAGTCGACGGCATTTACATAGGAGAAACTACATGTTTCTAGCCAATTGCGTTATACCTTTGTTGATAACGAGAGTGCACTAAGGGTCTTGCTGCAGTGAGCGCGGCCGTTCGGTACGTTTAGGCACCGATGACCACTGCAGTTAGGCCCCGTAACGTTACCAACATCTGAACATAACGAAAGTAAAATGACTCATTCATCGGCAGTCGACTTCTCTGCATTTGTAGCTGATGGAATTGTGCGTCAGTGTGCGTGCGTGTGCCAGTGGTGAAGCGTGCCTCTATTACGACACGCCGGGAGCGGGCTTAACAGGTGTCAGCTAAACGTTCATCTGACTCATTCCGAAGGCCGTAATCCAACCACGCCTGGTTGATTAGCTTTGCAAATACACGCCGCGTCGCAAACTGAATGTGTAATTCATAACGCTCGGAACAAATCTCCGACTTCAATCCACCCAGCAATTGGCGCCCATTTCCGCCTCTGTCCTTGGACCTAACACGTCTCAAGTTTTCTCGCATGCACATATATCATTTGGCACGAACGTGAACTAATTCCAGTACACTTATTGCTTAACAAACATTAGTATTAATACTGCCATCTGAAACACTTATCTACATATTATAGAGACGGTATGTGCATCGTTATAGCGTTAATGACACTTTAATCGTCAATCCAATAATTGGGCATTGTTCATTGGGACCAATGAAAACCAATCCACTCTGCCTTCCTAGACAACACCTTCATGAACATAGATAGACATGTAAACGAGCAGAGACGACTGCAGTGTTAAACTTCATTAACTGCTGCTGTTAAGGTGAACTCTTCGGGGTGTGAAATTAAATGAAGTAGTCGTGCATTACATTGCAGCCACATCAAATGATCAAATGTTTGTTAAGCTTATGGGACTTAACTACGGGGTCATCAGTCCCTAAACTTACAAACTACTTATGAACTAAGGACGGCACAAATATCCATGCCCGAGGGGGGATTCGAACCCCCGACCGTAGTGACCGTGCAGACCGTGACTGGAGCGCCTCCGTCCCCTCGGCCACCGTGGCCGGCGCAGCCACATCATGGGTACGTGACTTGAGAGACACTTCAACTTGAAAATCAGTGATAGCGATGTGCTTTTATGAAATTCCAGAAGTGTTTACGAACTTTTCTTTAATTGTAAGAGAAACCGTCATTTCTGGCATCACTTTAGAGGAAATAGGGTTTGTATGATGCCCCTCCCCGTTGACTACATCGACCAGTAACACCTGATGAGTCACAGAACACCACGACCTCGTACCCCTGTGACAATCGCATTTTGACCCACTCTGTCTGTTTCACCTGTATCTTTAGTGAATTTAGGCCTGGAGTTTCATTTTCTCGTAGCTCAGTCCTAATGACGTATTTCTTCTGAAGAATCTTTCTCCCAATAATATAATTTTCCAGGGGCATAGAGTTGAGTATTGGGAAACTGCAAGCGAAATGATTTGCGAAAAGAGTTAGTAGTGAAGACGTGACAAATTGAATTTTTTTTGCCTCATTCTTGATGACGTAATATCTCCTGAATTAGGTTCTTACCGCTACAGTAAGTGCTACCTCGCGGTAAGGAATATATGCAACAAATTTGGTTGAAATCGGTTCAATGGCTTAGGAGCAAATGTGCAACATTGTTGCTTGATGCAGTAGTTTTTGGTGCTTTGGTTTATCACGCCATATCTCCTGAACTATATTTTTCACGTGATCCTCTGTAAGCACAGTGACCTTCCCCTTGGTTTAAAGGCTAAGTGCGCAAAATTTCATCAATATTGGAACAATACTGTAGATTCGTATGCTATACAAACACACGGACGCTATACACAAGAAACTAACAACTGAAGAAGAAGGTGATCGATGAGTTGTGTTCTTGCGGACGCGATGTGGAATTCACGAGCCATTCTGTTCCTTGCTTTTCTAAAGCTACTTTTCTTTCTAGGCTGCATTTAGAACCATATGGTCCGAAGTAATCGACAAGGAGGTCTTGTCGGACGCACTGTTCGCTCAAAGTCCTCGGAAATAACGTACGCCAGAGTGCTCCCTCCTGGCCAGTGCTGGTGACGAAAGCGAGCAATTCCTTGTAGCAGCGCCAACAACCGTGGGCTGACTCCGGCCATAGATTATAAAATGCCGACTCAAGTGGCTCATATACATATTCATTACGAGCTGCACGTACTTACGCAAAGCACGACGGAAGAGCATAAATCGCCGTAATGTTTTTTTTTTTTTTTTTTCTTTCGTAAAATCAAACATATGATGACGACAGCTTGATGGTGCTATACATCAATGGTATTACAGAAGATATGGATCGAGACGTTAATTCCAACCTGTTAAAAAAGATTTTTTCGAATCGGTAAGCAACGGATATGTATGAACGTCAGCGACGAGCTACCAACTTTTGCTGTAAGAGACTATATTTTTCCAGGATTTTTGAAGTTAATTCCTGTCAGAAATAGCAGACATACTGAACTTCACAGGAAGCTATATTCAGCTACTCGGTGGATGTGGCATAAAATATTTCAAATAATCTGCAGAGGTTAGCGGTAACAGCTGACGTTTCCTTTAAGTTGATAAATTAGTACTACTTCAAGCCCATTACTCCATATATTCATCCCTTATACCAATGACATTATGCTGGTCGTATGTAACACACGTAAATATTTAGTAGATTTTAAAAGTATTTTCAAAATTATTTACAAGAAGCTACTTCAAGCCCATTACTCCATATATTCATCCCTTATACCAATGACATTATCCTGGTCGTATCTAGCACACGTAAATATTTAGTAGATTTTAAAGGTATTTTCAAAATTATTTACAAGAAGAATAAAGTAATATACAATGAATACATGGATAAAATGGTTCATACTAACAATGAAAACCCAAGAAACATTTCGCGTCATCCATTTCATGCCCTGTTCTTGTTATTTTTAAATTAATGTATTTCAGCTACTCTTCAACATTACCAGGCTACTGTCAAAATCTGCCCCCTTTGGTGTAGAATTTCATTTGTAGGTCTTTATCACGATGTAGTCCACTTGATACTTTTACTGCCTGGTGTCGTACATTTTTCCTATCTTTTCAATTTAGAAGGGGATATTGGCTATCACCAGTAAAACTAATGGCAGAACGTATTAAGCATCTCCTTCCTATTTCGTTCCTCCATATTTTGTTTCGCTTCTTAACCACAACATATCAGTTATTGAGAACTATGAAATTTTCATTCCTCTACAAACATTTTATCACTTTCTCTATATGTTCTGCAAAATGCAGTACTAATCTCTGTTGTGAACATGTAAAATTGTGCAGTGGTGGTACATTTTGTCTTTATCTTCAATAGAAGAATTATGTCACCGTGTGGTTCAAAATATATCTTACCAACTTTCGGACATTATTATCTCATAATTACTCGGCTTATAACCACTCCCTTCTTTCCATTTCACCACGAGAATAATTCACAAGTCTGCTCTTAGTCCACTTACCTGTCTTTGTATATTGTGCACTTCGGACTGATTCGAACATAGTTAAGTTTTTGAGTGTCAGTTGCTATTAGGTGTGGTAGTGATACGATATGAACATATGAAAATTTGTATCGGGAACAGGAATCGAAGCCACGACCTCTTGTGTACTAGGAAGTTGCGCTAAGCCTCTGGCCCAGGCCAGGAACACAGGCCTAACGCACCTGCAAATACAACCCAAGCGCATACCCCGTTCAGAAGGCCCTGCATTCGAATCTCGACCCTGTCACAAATATTCATATGGTCATGTTGTATCATTACAACACCTACCAGCAACTGAGACCCAAAAACCACAGCTTTTCATAGCGACATCTTTTGTTTCGGACATGTCCGAAAGTACTGACGCTGAAATTCTTAATTGTAAATGTCTTCCCATCCCATTTTTGCGTGGTGTGGTACAGCAACCGTTTTAAGTCGAATTCTTGAATAAAAGAATGCCATGGTTGCAAAAAATTTTATTTAAATGTCGCGTTTCGCCCAGTTAGGGTATCTTCTGATATCTGACATAGAAGAAAAATGAACCAGAACCATGTACAATATTTACATGACAATATTTCAAATTTTTTAAAAACTTTTTATCTACAAATCAATGCTGAAATCGGTAATAAGGAATTGTAATAATGTACGGTACTAATGTTTTGCCTACCCCTTGTGATAGAGGGTGTTTAAATTAAAATGCAGCCATAGGATATCTTACAGAGACAATAATAATTTGATCCCTTGATCTGCGGTACCATTGACCGTTAAAACAAATTGATACAATGTTTTTAACTGAATGGCTACTGAAGTAATTTATACTCCGAGATTTACCTTATCTGGTGTCCCTGTACCATAGAGTAGGTCTTTAACTATTTATGCGGCATGCGTCGGTACTTGTACTGGCACTGCCTGGAGCAGCGTTCTGATGTCTACTGCGAGTAACTTCCAGCAAAGCGCAGTGTGGGTGTTGTTTCGGTCGGATAATATTAGTTAATTTCAAATATGGACTCCATTTACATAAAATTCCCAGTATCACATCAAACAAATTTGACAGGATGCTTAGATATATAACAGAAATATTACTTAAAAATTTCCATAAAAGTATCGAAAAATGTTTGATCTTTTGAGGTCAACTGATCGTTTAGAAGTTTAGGGTGTTTAAAATCAACCCACTTAGATATCTCAAATTCTTCCATGATGTTTAAGTTCCGTTCTTTTTGGGCATAATGCAAAATTTCCAAATTATCTAGGGTAGGACCAAGAAAGATAATTGCTCCTCGAGGAGTAATTTCCACTCTAGACATTTTAGATCTTCTTTGTTAAACAGAAGTTAAGAAGAAATGCAAAACTTTTCTGCGCTATTCTTTTTAGCTAGATGTTTACAAATATTTTTAATCCTAGGGAATCAAACTGCTAGGATTATCTGTCCTTAGACTTACAAACTACTTAAAGTGACTTACCCTAAGAACGACACACACAAACACACATACACACACACAAACATGCCCGAGCTTGGACTCGAACTTCCGACGGGAACGGCCGCATAATCCATAACTAGGCACCCCAGACGGTGCGTTCATTCCTGCATGGCTCCCCACCCATTCGATTATCGCAGAACAGCTGCGGTAGTAGACAACCTGTAATTAAGAAGTAATTAGAAGCAAGAGGTTTGTCGCCTACTCGATCACGTTAGTGTCCAATGTCGCCCGGTAGATAGCATCTCGGTAGCGGCTTCTTGAGCCCACAGCAACCAGTTACGGTCGTAAATTACGACCGGGCCAGTGTCGACAGCATAATGAGGCATAATGCTCGTTGCGACCGCACATCTTAATACATACGCAAACGGCTGCGTTTATGAAAGTAGGAAAATTAATTCCGAAATAAATTGCTTCTCTACTGCACACCATGTAGTCGCGGACCAATTTAAAGACATTCCTTCGCGCTTCTAATTAAGCTATACATACATTGACCGGGTGCCGGGGGTCAATTGGTCATTTATACTGACATTCCTAACTTTCCATTAGTTTTCTCAGTCAAGCTCATCGCGAACTACAGTACCATATACGAACAATACTTCTATGAAATATGCTATTTGTTTTTGCCGTCGCAGATGCAAATTTATTGGTCAGATTGTGTGAACAGTTTCGGACTCTTAATCAGTCCGTTTTAGAACACTTGGCCTGTCCAACCATGAAATACAAGTTTGCTGTATATCAAGGCATCCAGCACGTTTTACTAGAACGATTGTTTGGCAAACGTCTGCTGTCGTAAATGAAGTTCGACCGGTTGAAGTGAGCCAATTTATTTGCCAAGTGATCTGATATTTCAAGCAGCTATTATGTGTTAAGTAAATAAAAAATAATAATAATAAAATTCTCTACGTCAGCTGATACGTGTGTAATGCATACGCAGCAAAAATCGTGATAAAAGGTTTTGCATGCTCCTACGAGAAACATGTTTTTGTAATGGTTGTAAAGCCGGAGCAATTAACCGTTTTTGCATATCAGGAATTACGCAGTGCGGCGTTGTGCCAACAGAGGTCGAAGTAGACTTTTGAGGGAAACATGGGGAAAAACCGACGTTCCACTTCTTCAGTTCTACTCTCAACATAATGCAAGTATAGTTGTGTCCAAGTTCTTACTGTAATTCTGGCATAAGTTCTAGTATTATTATTTCGTGCATCAGTTAGTAAATTTGTCATTACTGGCTTCAGAGGACTGTAGCTTCAAAGTAGTGTTATTCAACTCATTTCTTCTTTCCTACCACTTCACCTTAAAAAAGTGGAAAATACGATAACTTAGAACGGCAGGAAGCTGTCATTGGGGAAGGGGCAAAGAAAACTCACAACTCAACTTAGTCCTACCACTCTCTCTCCAGGTACAGTTTATTATGACATACTGCTGACATGACATGACATGACGTCGAGTGTGTGTGTGTGTGTGTGTGTGTGTGTAGGTGTGTGTGTGATTGTTGGCGGAGCAGGAGCACAACGTGTTCGAATGTACGCTGCCCGCGAAATCTGAAAAGTCAACATTAGTTTCTGCACAACCCTGGTATTCAGAATTGAACTTTAGCTCTAGTGTCCGCTGATATCAAATATTCTGGCGGATTACAATTGTGTACCGCAACCGGACCGAACAGTAGGAGGCGAGAAACTGGCAGGATTAAAGTTGTGAACAAGGACCGTGAGTCTTGTCGGGATAGCTCAGTGGTAGAGCGCTTGCCCGCGAAAGGCAAAGGTCCCAGGTTCGAGTCCCGGTTCCGACATACAATTTTAATCAGCCAGGAAGTTTCATATCAGCGCACACTCCGCTACATGGTGAAATTTTCATTCTGGAAGCATCCCTTAGGTTGTGGGTAACACACATGTCTCTACCATATAGTTTCTTCCAGGGGTACATTTTCTTGCAAGGTTCGCAGGAGAACTTCTGTGAAGTTTGAGAAGTAGGAGGCGAGGTACTTCAAATGTTCAAATGTTTGTAAATCTATCGGACCAAACTGCGGGGTCATCAGTCCGTAGCTTACAAACTACTTAAACCTAGGTAAACTACCCTAAGGACAACACACACATCCATGCCCCAGGGAGACGCATTAGACCGCTCGGCAACTCCACCGCTGCGAAAAAAAATTATATATCCTTAGCGCAGAGTGTTGTATTTTTGGGAAAGACAGGAGGAGCTGTAGAAACCTGCTACACTGCAACGCCACACAATGACAAGTGCTACCAACACTACGAGACTGAAAACTTATGTTGATCGGAATTGTACGTATATCAAATTTGTACTACCTTACCCTAAAAAATGTTCAAATGTTTGTTAAGCTTATGGGACTTAACTAGGTGGTCATCAGTCCCTAAACTTACAAACTACTTATGAACTACTTACGAACTAGGACGGCACAAATATCCATGCCCGAGGGGAGATTCGAACCCCCGACCGTAGTGGCCGTGCAGACCGTGACTGGAGCGCCTCAGTCTCCTCGGCCACCGCGGCCGGCTACCTTACCCTACTACCGTATGCTGAAGTGGGCCAAAAATAAAAAATAAATCTGTGGGAGTGTCGTGACTGTATGTGTTAGACAGAGGTACTGACAGATTTTAAGTTGTGAGCGCGGACCGTGAGTCGTGTTGGGATAGCTCAGTGGTAGAGCGCTTTCTTGCCCGCGAAAGACAAAGTTCCCAGGTTCCAGTCACGGTTCCAGCACATCTGCCAGGAAGTTTCAACCCTCGTATTGCTTCTGGCACGTATTTTGATACAGGAAGATATCTCCGCAAGTAAACAGAACCTGATGGACTACGTTACAGTTTTCTGCCTGCTCCCCTCTATCCTGTCAGCCAAACATACACAGGCTGAGTCACACAAACACACACACGCGGTGGCTCGACGCTCGCGTCGCCTCCCGTCTCTCGCAATCAGCAGATGGGACGTGACTAGCTAATGGCTTGCTGTCGTCGCATGACTTACTGGGAAGCGACCCACGAAATACGACCGCTACCGAACGGCCGGTGTCGGGCGCGCGGTAGCCGGCAGCGGGCAGCGGGCGCTACACGGCGGCTGGCCCGCGGCGCACTAAATCCTGCGCGCAATTAACGCGCGCGGCCGCTTTCCCACGCTAAACCACGCCGCGCCGGCCCGCTCTAAATTAAAAGCCGGCCGGCCCGCAGGCGCCCGCGGGCCGCTGCGGGCCCCACCGGCCGGCCGCCGCGCATGCGCAGACGCTGCTAGCCGCCCAGCCGCGCCTGCGCAGATGGACGGCGCGCCGCTGTTTAGTTATTGGTCAATTACCAGCCGACACGCTCGGTCGCGGGGAGAAATACGCGCGCTGCGGTGCACAGCGTGGCGTGGCGTGCCGTGTCGGGCCGTGTTGTGTTGTGGTGCGCGGCGGCGTGGCGGTAGCCCGGCGGCGCCCCTGCCGAGAGCTGGGAGGCCTGATTTGTGGGCGCGGGGTTTCCGGCCTGTGTTGGCGGCCGACACGGCGCGGCTGCTGATTTAGAGCGCTCTGCCCAAACGCAGCCACGCGAGGCCGCGCATCGGCTAAACACCTCGTGTTCCTGCTCCACCAACACACACACACACACACACATTAGAAGACCCCAACATTTTCGGTCAAACAGTACATCCATAGCTGATTTTAGGATAGGGGAACAATGATCGGAAATTCGCATTAATCTTGTGGACATACGCCGAGGCTAGTGTACTGATCGGTTTCCCTTTTTTTTTAAAAAATTTCAAGTACGGAATAGAATTTAAAAAATTCCTCAAACGTCCGTAAATTTATAGCACGAAACTATAATTGTCATCAGTTCCTAGACTGAAAAAGACTTAAACTTACTTACGGTAAGGACAACACACACAGTCATGCCCGAAGGAGGGCTCCAACCTCCCTCGCGAGCTGCAATCCAGTTCGTAGCACGACACCTTAGACTATGTCGTCATTCCTGCACGACAGAAAAGAATCAGTGGCTGAAAATTTATAATACACGAGGATGAGTCAGTAAATTCGTCGCAGCCTAAGACAGACAGACCAGTACTGCCAGCACCCCCTGTAGAAGAAAGCCTGCGCACGACGTCACAACATGGCGGCGGCGAGAGGCTTAGAGCGCTCTGAAGACTGTAAACAATAGCAGTGCACGCTGTTTATAGTGCATTCTCTCGTTCAGGAGTGTATTTATTACGTTAATTGGTGTTGTATACGGTGTGATCGCTACGCTGGACGATTTGTGTGTGTGAGAACAACGTGTGATCTCTTTTTTACTAACAAAATGCCGTTTCGCTTTTCTGTGCCGAAGTGTAGAGGAAATTACAACTGTGGTCCAAACGTTACCGTCTTTAAACGTCCGGAGAAGAAGAGATAAATATCAAGAATTCCCAGGATAACTTGGCTCCTTCTTCAAGTTAATGAGTAAGTTTTCGTTTTTGTATAACCTTATAAAAGTGTTTCAAGTCATGACTGTTTACTGTTGGATATTGGTATTCATTTTATTTACGTAACCACCCCCATTAGTTTATTCTTCTCCAGTCGTTTAAAGACGGTAACTTTTGGCCATAGTCGTAATTTCCTCTACATTTCGGCACAGAACAGCGAAAGGGCATTTTGTCAAAATGTTCAAATGTTTGTAAATCTATCGGACCAAACTGCGTGGTCATCAGTCCGTAGCTTACAAACTACTTAAACTAAGGTAAACTAACCTAAGGACAAACACACACACCCATGCCCCAGGGAGGACTCGGCCCTCCACGGCGAGCAACCGCGCGCTCCGCAGCGAGACGCTTTAGACCGCTCAGCTACTCCACCGCGGCCGGCATTTTGTCAGTAAAAAAGAGATCACATGTTGTTCTCACACACACAAATCGTCCAGCGTAGCGATCACACCGTACGCAACACCAATTTACGTAATAAATACACTCCTGAACCAAAGAATGCACTATAAACCGCGTGCACTGCTAATGTTTACAATCTTTCAGAGGACTAAGCCTCTCACCGTCGCCATGTTGTGACGTCGTGCGCAGGCTTTCTTCTATAGGGGGTGCTGGTACTGCGCGCTGTGTAGGTGTATTTCTCTACCACTACGACACACCCATCTCGTGGGTTGCAGCAGTTTAAGGAACCAGCTGAAGTGCGTCAGTTATCGGATGCAAACGCTGACACAAAAATTCAAAGTTCCAGGCTTTCAAGGCCTTATGCAACGATGGGACGATTGTTTCAATTTACCGGTTGGGTCAGCTGAAAAGTAAAGCAATTTTCCGGCTTGTAAACGCAGTACTGGCGTGTCTACCTCAGTTTACTGACTCACCCTCGTATATCTATAAAAATCTATATATATTTCCTATTGACTCAAAGATGGCTGGAGAAATATATATAGAGTAATTGTTTCACGATCATCTGTTGCCGGGTGTTCACTCAACCAATGAACATATAAGATGCGGAAACCACCGGAAGCAAACGTCATGAAAAATAGACAACCGATCATTCGCAGCAGGTCATATGGCTACATGTACATCTACATATGTACTCCACCGTAACGTACGTTGTGTGAGGTTCCCTGTACCACTACTAGGCATTTAGTTTCCTATTCCACTACCAAATAGAACGGCGGAAAAAGAATGGCTATATTTCTTCGTACGAGCACTAATTTTTCCTACTTTCTTTTTGTGATCAGTACGCGAAATATAAGTAGACGACAGGAAGATCGTTCTACGCTCAGTTTCAAGTTTCGGCCTTTTAAATTTGCTCAATAGAATTTCTCAAAAAGAACGTCGTGTTTCCTTCTGCGATCCTCATTTGGGTTTCCGGAGCATTTTCGTGACACTCGCGCATTGGTCGAACCTACCAGTAACGATTCTAGCTGCTCGCTTCTGAACTGATTCTATGTGTTCCTTTAAACTGATCTGCTGCGGGTTCCAAACACTTCAGTAATACTCAAGACGTGGTCGTACAAGCATTTTATACGCGGTCTACTTTACAGATGAAGTACATATTCCCAAAAATAATATCAATAAACCGAAGTCGATGTCCGCCTTACAACTGTCCTTACATGTTCGTTCCATTTCAAATTGCTCTGCAGTGTTACGACTAGATATTTGAATGCCGCAACTGCGTCAAGAAACTCACTACAAATCCTGTATTCGAACATTACGGGATTATTTTTCCTGCTCATGCGCATCACCTTAATTTTCATACATTTAGAGCTAGCTGACATTCTTCACACCAACTATTGGTCTAAGGCATCCTGTATGCTATTACAGTCAATTAAAGACGACACCCTCCCATACACCACAGCAGCATCAGCAAACAGCCGCAAATTACAAGATACTCTGTCCATCAGATCATTTATATAGACAGAAAGTAATAGCGGTCCTATCACACTCCCCTGGGGCACGCCTGACGATACACTCGTCTCTGATGAACACTCGCCGTCGAGAACAACGTACTGCGTTCTATTACTTGGGAAGTCTTCCAGCCAGTCACAAATCTGTGAACCTATTCCATATTGCTCGTATCTTCGTTAGCAGTCTGCAGTGTGGCACCGCGTCCAATGTCTTTTGGAAATCTGCCCGTTGCCCTTCATCCATGGCTCGCAAGATCTCATACGAGAAAAGGGCAAGCTGAGTTTCACATGAACGACGCTCCCTAAACCCGTGCTGATTCAACGGGTGGTGCGAAGACTGACTTGTGGATTGGAGAAGTATTACTGGACGGGATAAGTAAAACCCGTGGTGGGAGAGATGCTGGTCCCTGAGGATCCTCGACAAGTGGTGGTGTTGCCGGTCGTTAGCAGGCGACGGCGGCCTTCGGAAGGCAATCAACAGGTTGCCTGGGATGGGCTGGGCTGGGCAGTATCTCGCAATTTAGCGGCGCTGACGCCCGCCTCCCAGCCTACCAGCCTCCCAGCCGTGCTTCCCCCGCTGCTCGTTAGCTCTGCCGCTGCAGATGTCTGCCGGACACGTGACACCACCACTACACCCGCCGGCCAACAGGTATCCGCCAAGCCGGCAACCAGACGGCATGATGCATGATATGATGAGTGCTATCGACAAGGGATGTCAAATAGATTCCGTATTGCTAGATTTCCACATCCAAAAAGGCATAAAAGAAGGCAAAAAGGAAATGAACGAATACACAAAACTTTGCAACAACACAATCTTCGATGCCTTAGGATGAACTAACACAGGGCGTCAATAAAAAATAAATAATAATAATAATCATCATCATCATCATTAGAGACTGATTATGCCTTTCAGCGTTCAATCTGGAGCATAGTACCTCTAATAAAATTCCTCCATGATCCCTTATTCACTGCTAACATTGATGCCTCGTCTGATGTTATGCCTTTTACTTCAAAATCATTCTGCACCGAATCTAAGTACTTTCTTCTTGGTTTACCTCGACTCCTCTTACCCTACGCTGCCGAGCTCATGCGTCTATTAGGTAACCTTGCTTCTGCCATGCGTGTAACATGACCCCACCATCTCAGTCTGTTCGCTCTAACTGCTTCATCTATGGTGTTCATTCCCAGTTTTTCTTTGATTTCCTCATTATGGACACCCTCCTGCCATTGTTCCCATCAATTAGTACCTGCAATCATTCTTGCTACTTTCATACCTGTAACCTCTACCTTATGAATAAGGTAACCTGTGTCCACCCAACTTTCACTCCCATAGATTTGGTCGAAAGATAGAGTGGTGAACTGCTAACTTAGTCTTGGTACTTACTTCCTTCTTGCAGAAGAGAGTAGATCTTAGCTTAGCTCAATGCATTAGCTTTGCTGCACCTCGGTTATAAATAAATAAATAAAAAATTTAATACACACACACACACACTACCACAGCACGAAGTATCAAAACTAACTATCAAAACTCGCGCCACAGAAACAGAAACTTCTCGCGAGTCGCGACATAAGCAAAAACACCGTAAATTTAAAAAGATGCCAGAGACGGAATATGTTTCCTTGTGACGTGGGTACGTTCTATCAAGCCCATTCAAAGGACCGACCAACAAACGTGAATACGATTTCATATTGACAAAGCCTAATACCGATACCCTCACACACCGCAATAACAGCCAATAAATAAATAAATAAATAAATAACCTAGACCTAAACACTGTAAAATAAAGTTTTTCACAACAGTATCTTTCAACAATAACAGCCGCTCATACTGTTACAGAGGTCATGCTTTAGGCCTACAGCGTATAAAAGGCAAAAAGCTGTGTAAGTGCAAAATAGCCCAATGATGAATGGTACGGACATGAATATTTATGTAGTGACACAACGAAAAAGAAATGTATACCTTATACTAAAATATGCTTTACAGTTTTGTAAATATTTAGATTAAATACAAAAAACCCACTGAAGATGGCGGGTTTTCCGCCGAAACTAGTTTGGCTATAAAAATAACAACTGTTTTGCATCAAGGCAGATACCCAAACCCACATTTTCCGGAAAGCTTTTTGACACTGTACCTCACAAGCGTCTTCTAATCAAATTGCTTGCTTATGGAATATCGCCATAATCGGGCGAATGGATTCGTCATTTCGTCTGAAAGGACGCAATACGTTGTAACTGACGAGAAGTCATCGAGTAGAACTGCAGTGATATCGGTCGTTCCGCACGGAAACGTTATAGGGCCGTTACTTTTCCTGATTTTTATAAACGCTTTATTAGACCATCCGAATAGCTCCCATAGACTGTTCGCGGATGACGCTGGAATTTATCGGTTAGTAAAGTCACCAGCAGAACAAATGCTACTGCAAAATGATCTAGATAAGATATCTGCATGGTGCAAAAAATGGCAATTGACCGTTAATAATCATCATCCATATGACAACTAAAAAATTCCATTGCACTTCAGTTACACAATGTAAGGCAAACCTATAGGCCGTCAATTCTACTACATACTTAGGAGTAACAATTACGAACAACTGAAATAGGAAAAAACACAGAAAATTTTGAAGGGACAGGGAACCAAAGACAACCTTTCATTGGCATGACACTTAGAAGGTGAAACAGTTCTACTACAGAAACTGCATACACTAAACTTGTGCGCCCTATTTTGGAGTACTGCTGCGAATTGTGGGATCCACACGAGGTGGGCGATTTAGAGAAAATTCAGAGAAGGGCAGCTCGTTTTCTATTATCGCGATATAGAGGAGAGAATGTCACAGAAATGACAAAATCGGATCTTCAGATTGCCATGCATTAGCCGTTTCTTACAGTTTGAAAAGGCGGTAATTTGACATATTGATTAAATTGCAGTCCACTTTTAGACAATTTCTGCCCCTTCTTTATTAGCTTTCTTAGAATTTCGGGAGGGGTTTGAACCCCTAAATACCAACCCACTAGCAACGCCCATGCTTGAATAAATCGTTAATTTATACTCTATTTCATCACCTTTCATTCATTTTAGATATTTTGGTACCTTTACATTCATATTTAATTTATTGTTTAGTACATTTTGTAGTGAAATGTAAAACAAAACAAAAAATGCTACATTGTTGTATGTGTCTTCTTGATGGCAAGGCGAATATGCAGGTTAGTTGCGGAGCTCGTGTGCTGTCGGTCAGGACCGTTTCGGCCCAGATTGTGGAAATCGTGCGTTGAGCAGGTAAAAGTTGTGGAGTTCGGGTGAGCCGATCTTCAACGTTGTCCGTCTGTGAGGTGGTTGCATCTGGGCTCATTGCGATTGGCGTACCAATTCCGGACTATATGCTCTTCGAACGGAAACTTGCAGCTCTCAAGTTACGATTCTTTGAAAGAGTTGGCGGTAATTAAAACGTTTGTATAGCTTATGGGACTTAACTACGGGGTCACCAGTCCTTAAACTTACAAAGTGCTCGTGAACTAGCTTATACTAAAGACAGAACAAACATCCAAGCTCGAGAGGGGATTCGAACTTCTGACGCGGGAGGTGGCACAATCCGCAACGTGGCGCTCCAAACCGCTCGGCTACTCCCGCGCGGCTTAAGGAGATAATCCAAAGACAGGCAGGTCTGAAGTTACTGAGAAAATTATACTCAGACATGATATATAAGTTTGTTTACCCAAAATCCAGAAGGATGATAGGTTTAAGAAACTTCACATCAATGAAACGTTACAGACAAAGACCACCTCGGTCGCACAATGGTAGAGTGCCAGACTATGCCGGGCGCCGTGGCTCAGCGCGCCCGGTCAGAGGGCTCAACGCCCTCTGTAATAAAAAAGCTGAGCCAACAACACACCGAACAAGAACGAACAAAAACAATCAGCGTCCGCAACGAAGAGAACTACACAATGTAAAAAAAAAAAAAAAAAATTACAAATCCAAAGGTCGCGGGTTCGATCCCCGCCATGTCCTAGGATTTTTATTTGTCACTTTCCACTTCTTTCACCTCTGGGAGTATTGCTCACGTGAAAGACACCGAGTAGCAACGTGGTTGTGAACCCATGTTATACTGTAGGTCCCCCTGTAACTGGCTGGGGAAGTGAGTTAGAAGGTCGGAGGAAAGCAACGGCATACCACCTCCAAACAGGACCATGCCTAGTAAAGCACTGTGGTGTTCAAACCAATCTTCGGATTGTTGACTGCTTTACCTACCTTTTTATGAACGCAAAGTGGAAATTTAAACCTATATTTCTTAACTTTGGTACGAACCCATAGTGGGACGGCACAAATATTCATGCCCGAGGGGGGATTCAAACCCCCAACCGTAGTGGCCGTGTAGATCGTGACTGACGCTTCTCAGTCCCCTCGGCCAACGCGGCCGGCTAGGCGGTAATTACTGGACTGCTTGTACCATTGTGTGCCGCACCCGGGTTGCTCCACATAAAGGGTTCAACCGAGAAGCGACGACGCGTCGTTTAAAAGACGACTGTGGCGTCGGACCGAGCACGCGCGCGCGGTGAACAGTGAGAACCTCGCCAATTATGAGACCGAAAAGACGTCGGCGGCGGCTGCGCGGGCATTCAACAGCCCCGTTCGTGACCGCAAACAGTGGGCCCTCGCGGCACCCAGCAGAAAAGACCGAGAGAGAAGAGGCCGACCGAAATTTATCGCGCACCGAACAGTGTCGTTAAACGGGCGGCCGACGGCGGGCGGCGTCTGCCGAAGGGAGGCACATCTCCGGCCGAAAAAAACGGGACGAAAAAGAGGGGAGGGGGGAAGGATGGCACCGGGGAAAGGAGATAAAGCTCCGTCGTTACGTCAGGGGGGCGGGGGAGACAGATGCGAGGCAGGGCGCGTGGTCAGGGACCGCCACGTAAAAAGGAATCCACTGTAGGTCCGCGCCCCGGCTGTCAATTAAGACGGGATGATGGAGAAGATCGGGGACAGAATCGCGCGGGCCATCTGCCGGTGTCCTGGGGGGAGGGGGGAGGGGGGAGGTGGGGGCGGAGGGGAAGGCAGTGAGAAGGCGGCGGGGCCCGCGATGCGCAGACACGTCAGCTGCAGCCGGCAGGCGGGGTGAATCAGAGACCTGACCTGCGGGCCGAGGTTTTGCGCGCTCAGGTCGATCCACATACCAGAGGTCACAGTGGCAGACGATCTTCAACGACATGAATAGATACCCGCAACTGAAGTAGGCCTACGAGGACCTTACGAAGCGGTGCTCTATCTAGTAATGCTCGAATCCTGGCGGTGGGACAAATTTCTGTCGCCAATGCTTGGTCAGCAGTTCCAGATTATACGACACTGAACAGATGTAATATTATAGAGCTTGATGGAGAACAGCGATCTTGAAACAGCGGTTAAAATTAAAACAGTCCAGATCGCATAATTGCTCTTTGTATTTCATGACTGGTTTCAGTCGACGTAGACCTTCTTCCGGTGACTAGCACCATGACAGGAGCTGATGGCTCGCAGTGTTCACCGCCACCACCTCCGCCGCCTCCGCCGCCGCCTCAGTCCCCTCGGCCACCGCGGCCGGCCCACCACCTGCTATCTTGGTGCTAATCACCGGAAAAAGGTTTATATAATTCCGAAACCGATCATCAATGATCCCTACACTGCATGAATTTTTCTTTTGATGCAAAAAATGTATATGGTAGAAAATGTGCAACTAGGCAGGGGAAAAATATTGAAAAAAAATGTAACTTATTTAACAATGTGAAAGTCATTATTTACCCGTTTCCACTGTCAACATCATGCATTTAGACCTAAGTCACTCTGCAGGAAAATATTGGTGTCTAACATGTATTCTACTCTGATTAGATGTCTGTAACATGATAATTTGTTTTTACTTGACAGAAGTCGTATCAGTTTGTAATTAAATGAATGCTCAACAATGAGTAAAATCCGGTGGAGCGCTGTTTGTTGTATTTCTGCTCAATTTATGACTGCGCTGCCTTCTATGGAGGGAACGATCAACTAAATACTTAGAATAAACTCTAATGTATACGATATTCACGGTGTTGCCATCTGTCAACAAGAAGTATGTCTGAAAAAGGAACAAAAATTTGCGTTTTCAAAACGGCAACATGCATTTTAAGGTTAAGAAAATAAACATCTCTGCCATACTTGTGGCTGGTCGCTGTTTTAATTAAAAGCATTATAATACCACAGTCACGTTTCTTACAATTTCAGTTTATGTCAAAAGCCGCGGCGGAGCGGTCGATCACATTGAGGATCTAAGTTCCGATGCGCGAGGCCGTTCCCCGTCGGGGGTTCGAATCCCCCCCTCGGGCATGCATGTTTGTGCTGTCTTTAGTATCAGTTAGTTCATAAGTAATTTTTAAGTTTAGGGACGGATGAGCCCGTAGTTAGGTCCCATAACCTTTGCAAACATTTGAACATTATTTTTAATTTAATTTTATTTTATTTTCATTTATTTATTTGACAAAATAGTGCTGTTTCTCAGTTTCCTTAGCACCACTTGGGTTCCTCTGTTAAGCTCAATCTCCTATCTCGTCTATAGACCTATGAAGTTTTGTCGTTACCTAGATCTGTTTACAAAATATTGGAAGGAGTCTTAGGGTTTAACGTCCCGTCGACAGCGAGGTAATTAGAGTCGGAGTTCATGCTTGGAGTTTTCGGTAAGGATGGAGAAGGAAATCGGCAGTGCTGTTCCAAAGAAACCATCCCGGCATTTGCCTGGGGTGATTTATTGAAATCACGGAGAACGTAAATATGGATGATCGGAGTTGGATTTAAACCACCGTCCTCCAGATTGCGAGTGCGTTGTGATACTACTGGCGCCACCCCGCTCGGTACAAAATGTACCATTCTGACCATGTATCACTTATAATGATATAATAACTTTGAATTTAAAAATCGAATGATTCATCGACGTATTTCATTTTCCAAGTGTAACTACAGCACGTCACACAGAATAATGGCACCTGTTTCGGAATCGGTTCGCGGCAACAAAACTGCCCACGCCCTTGCGCACCTCTAATTAGATCACAGTTTAAAAAAAAAAGCGTTCGTGTCGGCGTTATTTACTGCATTAAATTTATACTGCGGAGCATCGCATAGTTACCCGTAAGTACTGGAAGCATTCGATTTCACTCTTTAATTCGATCTTAATTACAATCTCCGGCGAACCGAGACTTAAATTAAAATACGGGCTCCGCATTATCTCATTAATCGATAAGGTGTCCGTGATTTATTGAAAGCGATAACGCCGCAGTACCAATAATCCACGGCGCGCGCAATCAGTCTCCGGAATGAGAATACTGGTGCACTTATTGGGTTCCGGCGGCGGCGGCGGCCAGATAACGGCCAAAAAACCCACCGGGAAGGCACCGCCTTTACGCGCCGCTGTTTATTTACCCAGGCCGGCGGGCTCTTATTTTTCGATTACGGGCTATGACAATGCAAATTCCGCGCGTGTGGCACCGGCGGCAGATAATTAAAAATCTCCGATGGGCCGAGATAGGGCGGCCGCTATCGGCCAATCGCGGAGCGGCGCCGCTTTTGTTTCGGCCGGCGACCGCTTTAATTGGCTGGTACGCGCCCGGCCGCACTAAATATTCCCGGAGCGCTATCGGACTGTGTGTGCGCTCTTGCGCCCGGCCGTCGGCCGAGCTGGAGAAACAATTAAGCGACCGCAGTCATGGAAAGCGAATCACTTCGCGTAAGTGCGATGTTCTGTGCGGAGTTGTGGAATGTGGCATCTACACCTAAACGATTACTCGGTATTTCACACTCGAATGGCCGCAGTGGAGTAGCCGAGCGGTCTAAGGCGCCTCGCTGCGGAGTGCGCGGTTGCTCGCCGTCGGAGGTTCGAGTCCTCCCTAGGGCATATGTGTGTGTGTGTGTGTGTGTGTGTGTGTGTGTGTGTTTGTCCTTAGGATAGTTTACCTTAGTTCAAGTAGTTTGTAAGCTATGGACTGATGACCACGCAGTTTGGTCCGATAGATTTACAAACAAACAAACACTGGAATGTTTTAGCAGAGGGTTCACGGAAACCATTTTCAGACCATTTTTCGACTGTGTAACTCTCAAATAGCAAGTGGTAGAAAAATGGGTACCTAACTACACTAACTGAGCAAATGTAAAGGCAATTAGATTAGGGTAACGAAATGATGAAAGCAGTAGATGAGTTTTGTTATTTAGGAAACAAAGAGCTTCTGATGGGCAATGTAAAGGAGATTTAAAATGCAGAATGGTTATGGGATGGTAAGCATTTCTGGAGAAGAGTAATTTATAAAAAATACTTTATGCTTGGCTGTTCATCAGCGACTGTACTATATGAAATGTTTAAGTATATAAAACCCTCAGTCGAAAGTTACGTTTGAGTATATTACCTAGGATGCAGTGCGCCCGGCCCTCGGCAGAGCTGGAGAAATTATTAAGCGACCGCAGTCGTGGAAAGGCTTCCGCGCTGCGAATCACTCCGCGTAAGTGCGAAATTCTGTGCGGAGTTGTGGAACGTGGCATCCACACCTGCACGATTGCTCGGTAATTCGCACTCTAATATTTTAGCTGAGGGTTCACGGAAACCACTTCCATACGATTTTTCGACTGTGCAACTCTCAGATAGCAACTGAGCAAATGTAAAGGGAATTACATTAGGTAACGAAATAATGAAAGTAGTAGATAAGTTTTGCTATTTAGGTAGCAAAAAGCTTCTGATGGATAATGTAAAGGAGATTTAAAATGCAGAATGGTTATTTGAAGAAAAGCATTTCTGGAGAAGAGTAATATATAAAAATCAGCGACTGTAGGGCCTACTATATGAAATTTTTTTAAAAACTACAATCCTTAGTCGAAAGTCACATTTGAGTCTATTACCTAGGTTTCAGTGTCACAATGGACACCTTCTTCAGAAAATATGAGATAAACGTTTGAAATTACATGTCACATCTACAAGAAATTGAAGTATGTTATTGTGATTTTAACTTATTTTAAATTTGACCCGTAATTTTCAACCCTTTATCTCATATGTCTGAGGAAGGTGTCCATTGCGACATTCAAACCTAGATAAAATATTCAAATGTAACTTGCAACTGAGGGCTGTAGTTTTTTAAAGAGTCTAGTTTAGAAAATATTTTCTTAACCTTCGAAGCAAATGCCACAGTCACTATCTTCATCTTATATCTTTAAACGGGCAAATCTTGTACATATATATATTAGCTTTTTGAAGCTTATAAAGCGGTATGATAAATGTCTCAACGTACTTGGAAATTATGTGGAAAAATAAAGATGTGTCTTATCTTTAATGTCCCATTCTATTTGTTTCCTTTCATAAGCAACCCTGACCAGAGTCGAGAGGGGAAACTTATTTTCCAACTCCCCTTCGAGGACATGATGTAGAAAATGTTGGCCGAGGTTCCCGCCTGTACCAACTGGAAGGTAGCTACCTCGACTCGGCTTCAAGATGGCGTAAGGTGTCTGACCGGCTCCGACCGCGGCCCTCGTAAAGCGACCGCCTTTATAATGGAAGATGGCTTCCGTTTTTTATGGCTCATTATGTTTTATTAGATACGTCCCGTTTAATTTGGGTCTGTCTGAGAGCTGTAAAATGTTAATGGCAATGCTCGGCCCGGTCGCGGCTATGGGTCACTCGTCGTCGTCCCACGCGTCTGTCACCGCCCCGGTTTTTGCGGTTCACGCCGGGCAGATCCGATAGCGGGCGGTGAATCCGAATGAGGGATGCGCCTTGTCCCGCCCGACATTGAATATGGATGCACGGCGCGGACAATGCGTCGCGACCGGCGGTGCGTCCACGACCGCGGCGCCGACCGCTCTGCATGCGATCGTCTCTTACCCGCGGTTTCTCTCACCTCCAGACTACATCTTCAGCCTACCGAGGCGTGATGATCACAGCTGGATACGTTGTGCCGCCACGGAACCGCAACGGATCGTTAGAAGCCCCTCCTATTTGATCCTGCAAAGGTTTGTTTTCTCTAGACGGCTCTCAGTATCTTTAATGTCAATTTGTACCCATCTGGTCCCGATGTGTCATAAGTGTCATACGCTGAAGAGCAAAGGAAACTGGTACACCTGCCTAATATCGCATAGCGCTCCCGCGAACACGCAGCAGTACCGGAACACTACATGGCATGAACTCGATCAACGTCTAACAAGGAAAGTACTTGGGCTCGAACAAACATATCTGTATGAACGTTTGGTTACAGTATCTCTAGGTACACCTCAATGTCCTGGTGGGTGTCGTTATTATGCAAAACTTGGCAATCATGCTTTAGATTGCACAGTAGTTGTAATTGTATACGCCATACGTAATGCAGACATCTGAACTATCTTAACTATAACTTATGTAATAATCGTCGTACATGTTCTCTAGCGTATTGTCATCAAAAGCCGTGATGATACTTGCAACTTTAACCTTCTTCTCGAAAGACTGTTGGTATTCACTGCCACTGCTTCCATCACCTCTTCCCGCACTTACCGTAGCACTACCGCTTGCAATGAGTTGTTCGTCATTATCATCCCTATTATCATCATTTTGTGTGAGTGTTACAACAGTATCTAACTTATGCTCATATTTCTGTAGCATAACAGATACGAGAAAGCATGCGAATGATTCATCTTCTACACTAATACCATCTTAACGAAGAATGGTTCTTCGTAACTTCATCTAGCAACACTTTAGCAGGATTGATCATCAATCGCCGCCCCATCTGACGCTTCACCACACAAATGTCACAAAACGCAACTTCGGAGGCACACTGAACCGTCTCTAATGGCGAACCGAGAGGTCAAAGTGCAATGTGGCAAGGAACACGCAGAGGCCTCTCACGGACGACTGCTGAGTTTTTCAGATACTGGAGTGTCACTAGTGCAATAAGGGATCTTTACATTATCTCTCGTACGATTTTGATATATATGTGTTTTTCGAGCCCAAGTAATTTCCTTGTAAGTATTGCTGGTTTTAAAATTGACACCATGCTTCCTTCAGGACTGTCCATAAATCCATAAGAGTACGAGGTGATGGAGATCTCTTCTACATCTACATCTACTGTAAGGTGTGTGGCGGCGGGTACACTGTACCACTACTAGGTATCTCCCCACCTCTCCGCTACTTCGGAGATAATATCTCTCGTGCGCCGACTACAACACCACGTTCAAACTCACATACCATTCTTGCAGCAGTAACCAGTTTAACGCCTGTGCCAGACACCTGTTTCCCACGCGGACTACTTGCGAGGGATTAGGTCCGTGTCCCATTAAGAAATGTACTCATACGGGATCATGGATTAATTTTCAAACGGATACTGTTATCCAGACTGAACGCTGTACAGTCTTAAATTAAAATGATGATAATGAGGAAGAGACTACGGGCTCGCAATGCTCGCAGCTTCTCACTCTCATCGCTGTTATGTCCTTGAATATAAAGATCAGAATATGCAAAACTATTATTCTTCCAGTTGTGCTGTATGGGTGTGAAACTTGGTGTCTTACTAAGCAAAATGCAAAACCGTTTCGAGCATTTGAAAAGAAAATATTGGGGAAAATTTTCGGAGCAAAAAGGGATGACATTAGCAGGGAGTGGCGAAAACTGCATAACGAAGAGGTTCACGAACTTTAATCAAGCCCTAACATGATCAGTGCTATTAAATCTCGTAGGCTTCGATGGGCGGTCACGTAACTCGAATGGATGAAGGCACGGAAGAGCACAGAGTATTGGTAGGGCACTTAGAGGGAAAACGTCCTGTGGGCAGACCAAGGTGTAGATGAGAGGACAATGTGAAAGCCGATTTGAAGAGCCTAGGTATTGACAGCGACTGGAAGGAAATAGCGCAAGACAGGGACAGATGGCGAAAACATGTTGCTGCGGTAATGGACTTTCAAGTCCGGTATGACCACTTAAGTAAGTAAGTAAGTATAGCTATTGCTGGCAACGGAAACTACACCGCAAAAAATTAATGGCACGTCATGTATCTACAGTACCTCTCAGTTTGTTTGTTAATACAGGCGGGCCGCGGTGGCCGAGAGGACTGAGGCGCTTCAGTCACGGTCTCCACGGTCACTACGGTCGGGGGTTCGTATCCCCCCTCGGGCATGGATATTTGTGCTGTCTGTAGTCTTAGCTAGTTCATAAGTAGTTTGTAAGTCTAGGGACTGATGACCCCGTAGTTATGTCCCATAACTTCTACAAACATTTGAACATTTGTTAATACAGTATACATAACCAGCGATCTAGATATTCAGAGACCATCCCGATAATGGAAGTAACTTTTGAATATGTAGTGTAACATATTACATTACACGCTTCTTTATGATGGTTCAAAAAAACAAAACAAAAAAAGAATGAGATTCCTTTATTTGTTTTCCCCTTATTTATATTCCTTTATGTATATATTGAGTTAAGAACTTTTACTGGCTCCAGAACCTTGTGTCTGTGCAGGTATCTGGACGTCAGAAGAATCAGGGATTATATATGAGAACACAGTGGTGGAACAATTTCTCTTTGCTGCGCCATGAAAAAGCAAGAAATCGGTATTCCATGAAAAGAAGAAAAACAAAATTATTGACTTTGTTAATATAAACTAGGAACAGTTCAGACACATATTATGTCATTTAGTCAAATGTAATATGTTCGTGGTTACAATAAACCTCAAAGTTACTGCAACTGTAAAGAATGTTTTCAATTCAGTAGTTGGAAAACTGACAAGATATTTCACCAAAGACAAGGCGATGAAACAGAATCTGATAACAATATTAAGTCACCAAGATTTGACATTATCTGTTATAAGGGGTACCGAGTAGCAGGGCATCTTGTTCACCAAGGACTACCAGTTTATATTTCAGTCTAACCGTCCGAAATAAGGTGTGAACTTCAGGGAGCCTTCGGGGATTAAACACGGTCGGTTGCTGTCAAACGGAGCTTCAGATCCCTGGAAACGTTCCAAATAGTAAATGAGCCTGTGTACAGTATCCAGTTGGTGGTCCCATTGTTTTAAGCGATCCCTGTATGTTGGGAAAGAAACTGGTCCGATAATGGTACCCTGTGGAATGTCAGTGCGTAAGAAATGCAAGTGTTTCTCCGCGCCACTTTGTCAGAACAATCCGTCACCTTCGCTTGTCGTGATGCGTCGGCAGCCCCCTTGGACATTCCTCGGCCTGAGCAGCAGGTGTTCCGGCGTCGCGTGTCGCCGGCGGTGGCAGACAAAACGGGTGTCGCGTGCCGGCCAGCGGGCCCGGGAAAAAGTGGCCGTCATACGGATTGCCGGCGGACTCAATCGGCCAGTCATGAAGGCAGCGCAAGCGCAAGTAGCTTTATTTATGGCCGCTCCGTGCGCTCCGGCCAAAACAGACGACGGCGACGGCGGCGGCGGCCGCCTGGGCCTGCTGCGCAATGACAATCACGTCGCCCCCATTAACGCCGAGTACCGAGGCCCGCGCCGCGGGAAAAAGCCGGCACCGCTGCCATTGACAAATCTGACAGCCGTACACGGCGCGCAGTACCAGCGGGACTGTCTGGCAGCTTCATTACGCGGGGTTTCTCATTAATAAAGCGGCCGGCCCCAGTGCTCTGCTCCTCAGGGGTGTCCAGGCCCTGGCTGCCTGCCGCCAGTGTGTTTCTGGACACGATTCCGAGAACTCTTACAGTCTCAACCATACACATCGACATCCTCGCTACTAATGTAAGAAAAAGAAAAGGATAGGAAAAAAAATAACCACCTACTATTATTATTATTTTTTTAAACATTCTTGAAAGTTCCAACACTGAAGTGACAGTGGAGCTCTCAAAACTCGAATAGTACAACATAGTTGCTTTCTTGGCATCACTCAACTGCTTTTAGGTTATTGTTAACTGCTGACATACTTTTTTTACGCAGGATGCTAAAAACTTTTTCAGTGGCTGCATTACTTTGGCCCACCAACAGAGTTGTAATAATCACAATCCTGCAAAATGTTTTGCTCGAGGAATCTTACAGTTGGGAAATGTTATTCCATGTTCATTCATGAAGTCCAGCTTCCAAACGATAAAACCAAAAATTACTGATCTCTTTTTTACTGGTCCTTCAATCTCACTAGTTACAGAGGCAAACACACTTATTGAGGGTGTTTCACTAAGTATGTTTGCCTCTGTAACGTATAAAATAATAGGTGATGGGAAATTTTAATTCGGTAGGTCAACACAAGAAATGTTACACTTTCTGCGGAGCTATGAACATAGTTTATTGTATCATTTTTCCAAAGAATTACACCACAAAGATATAATTTTTTTAAATTGAACAATAGTTTTTTCTATCGTGCATTGGATTCGTTGAAACCAGCTGCGTCCAAATCAATTTAAACTATATTCCTATCGCTGTTAGTTTGGGAGCTACAACCCTTCAAAGTTCCGGGGCCGGAGGCTGCAATAGCGTAGCTGTATGGCCGACTGGCTATCCCCTGAGGCACGGCCCACTGTCTCATGACCACCAGCCAGTCAGCTACGCTGTCGTAGCCTCCGCCCCCTAAACTTTGAAGGGTTGTAGCTCCCAAACTAACAGTGATGGGAATGTAGTTTAAATCGATTTGGACGCAGCTGGTTTCAACGAATCCAATGCACGATAGAAAAAATTTATTGTCCCATTTATATATATATATATATATATATATATATATATATATATATATATATATATATATCTTTGTGCTGTAATTCTTTGGAAAATGATACAATAAACTATGTTCATAGCTCCGCAGAAGGTGTAACATTTCTTGTGTTGACCTACCGCATTAAAATTTTCCGTCATCTATTATAAGTTACAGAGGCAAACACACTTAGTGAAACACCCTAACACCCTGTATATTAAACCCACGGCTCCCCTCGCGTGTTGGTTGATTATGATATGTAAGCTATCTTTCAGTAGTGTGCTGTGAGACTGGTTTTGGAGGATGAAATGAAATACACCACCTTCTTTAGAAACAAACATTTTAATCAACATTCAAATTAAAAAATTATGTGAAGTGCTTAATGATTTTTTTAATGAGATGTGTTAAAAGAAATTTCTTTTTTACCGCTTTATTGATTTATTCTTATATTTCCTTATTCGTATGCTTATCCTTATAGAGAAAGAGCTGAAGACATTGTAGCACGCATAGACCAAAGATATGGTCTGTGGCATTACGTTTCGCTGTTTGTAACCTCCTTGCAATAGAGTCGCAAACTTCATTGTTGGCCTTCAGTCCGATTTTTTTTTTTTTATAATTTGACGACTTTCGACCACCATATCTTCCACCCCTTTATAGCTATCGGCATGGAACTGCTATGGTGTACAACGGGAGACTTCGGGTAACAATTACACACAGACCATTCGTTTGCGTTCTGTAGGTTTCGCTGCAGAGCGAAATATTAACACACATACGCGTATAATTTTATATACACCTATAACTTTCCATTCCAATATACTCCAGCCTTTTATCATATTTAACCCTCAGGCAACAATGCAACAAATGAAACCATTTTCAAAGAGTAAATAATAATTTTCAAAGAGTAATTTTTGCCCGCATTCGCGTTGTATTCTTCAAATTACGTAATATCTATCAGATCGCTATAAAATCGTGCCTAAAACCTTCCCCAGGTATAAATTATTAACTGTACAAATATTTAAGTCTCTGCGTCTTGTCGTTCGGAAGTGATAAGCGTACACCGAACAGATATTCATATTAATATATATAGATAAATAGCTATCCGATCGCCATAAAACCGTGCCTAAGGCCTTCCCCGTTAGACATTAGTAACTGTACAAATTTTTAGCTCTTTATGTCTTGTAGTTCAGACGTGATAAACGTACACCGAACAGACATTCTCTCTCTATCTCACACACACACACACACACACACACACACACACACACACACACACACACACACAAATATATATATACGTGATGTTTGACCGCGATGAAATCCGAAATTACTCAACTGACCATACCGAAAATTTCCGCACTGTGTGTGATTTGGTCCAACTAAATAAATAGGAACAGGTTTCATCGATTAATATCCTCAGTATTATTTTTATTGCAAATTAAATGTTTTTATCTAAGTTAGGCAGGTATCCAATAGATAGGGCTATTTTTCGAGTTGGAGGCTGGACCAGCGTCTAAGTTCTCAGAGAGTGCAAAAACCGTGGGCTCAAAACCCGCTCTGAACGCTAATCTTTTCATCAGTTTTAACATAGCCACCGGCTCTCAACGGCGTGAGGAGTCGCCGGAAACGACATGAGACTCGGATTCATTGTTGAACTGTGGAGCTTCATTTTACTATAGGATAACAATGAAAGTTGATGACGTGTTAGGAGACGAAGTGACGTCCAATCGAAAGACCACTGACCAACAAGAAATTATTATTATTATATGCGATTTAGGACGTTTCCTTGATGCTACAACGTATTTTACAATACACTTTTTTTCCAGATTTACATAAGGAAAAATCGTGCGTTTTATATTTATCCAGTGTCATTCAATTCTAACTTTTGTGTGTATTATCAATAATCCTTTCTTATCACATTCTTGTGCTTGTTGGAGTAGTGCGTCTCGTGGACTTCAATATTCATTCGTTGCCATCCCTGTCTTTTAAGTTATGGGTCCGAAAAGTTACAATTTAAGGGACGAAAACAGGTCAACGGTCGAACCATAATGGTACACATGTCCCTATCTTCAATCCTAAGTAGCGTCAGTCGTGGTTACCGCGTGAATGGCATATCGTGGGCACTCACCCTCATAAAGTAAAATGATCACTTACTTGACCGAGAAGTTGCGGATGCAGTTCATGGAAAATATCAACGACGGCGTGCTTACCGCTGACCCCACCATGTCAGCATCCGGTTACGCCATTCATTTGAGGATGACATGGCGTTCGGTAGTAGCTTACGTTCACTCTTCCGAGGGCTGTTGGGCAGCGATTAGTTAGATTAATTGACAAAAATGAAACGGTCACGGCCTGTTAGTACAAATAGCGAGGTTGTCTTCAAATTACAACGTAATTGAATTGACATACGTCTGGAGTCGTACAAAGCTCTGCAGAGGACGTTTTTACACATTGGCTTCCATGAAGCCGCGCGAGAGATCCAACGGAGCGTAACAGCTTGTTTCGTAGGAAGTTGCTTTTCCACTGGCAGTGAATAGCTAGATTTAGATTAAACATTTGACAGCGTGACGCACGTTTCAAAGTTGAAAAACACTCGCGCACCGACATCCATGTCAAATGCAAGATGATTAGGTTTTGTTTCCTTTTTTCCTTTTTCTTTTTTTACGTCGAAGTTTACATACTTTAGTTGGCTCATTGACTGCCATGAGGGAGGCCAATTGTTCATACGTTTGTAAAGCTTATGGGACATAACTGCGTGTACAACAATCCATAAACTTACAAACTACGTATGAACTAACTTATATTAAAGACAACACAAAAATCCATGCCGGAAGGAGGATGCGAACCTCCGACGTGGTAGGCCGCGCAATGCGCAACGTGGTGCTCCAGACCGCTCGACTACCACCGCGCGGCTGAGGGAGCGCCTAGTGTCTCAGTTTATCTGCCTGATTGAATGTGACAGTAGCAGGACACTTCTGAGTTTGTCATCACAGGGCTACTGTCGTAACACCAACAGTAGCGTCATATAAAACTTCCTCGCAGATTAAAACACTGTGTATCGGACCGGGAGTATTACCTGGGACATTACGTTTCCGCGAGTAACTGCTCGTCCATATGAACTATAGAAGCACAACTCCCGACCGGTTTATATAGCTTTTCTTCGATCAGAACCAAATTTGAGTCCGTGTCCGAAAACAGTTTTAATATTTATAAAGTTTAGAATGAGAGCAAAATTCGCTGCAAAGTGAAAATCCAGTATGGAAACTGTGTCGTATGTCGTAATTCCAGGATATTCTGGGCAATTCGTGCACTGTATGATTATGAGAAATTTTAACCAGAACCCTCCGAAACTGGTGACAGAAATGGCTTCTCCAAATATTTGGAGTTATCTTCCCTATTTCCTGATTCCTTCTCAAGCACTACGTCGATTTATGTCCAAATTTAGTGAGAGAGTGTATTCTTAGAGAACCACTTAATGATTCTGTGGCAAATATCTTTAAGAATCTCTTCTGTTACTTTCTGTGTTACATAATTTATTATAATACTTCTCCTGCTATTGCAATCTCTAGTCCGAAGATTGTCCATTCCATTGAGTTGTTTTTCCGGGTTCTTTTTTGTCTCTGACAGAATTAGTCTTCGCTAAAGTACCGAGTTTTAAGTTGTTCTCCCTAAACTTTAATTCCAATTTCACCATGCTTTCCTGCAAAGCGTGCTCATTGTAGGAAATGAATAACATCAGGGAAAGGCTAAAACATTGTGTTATTTCCATTTCTTACACTTTAGCTCTTATAACGGCATAATTGAAGACCAGGATACAAACCGTCGGCTTTCACTAATGAAACCTACGTAGATATACCACTTACCAAAACAAACACTATCAGCGAAGAAAAAACATTTGGGATAATATCGTAATACTTATGTATTATAGATGATAAATAATGTGTGATTATCCCCGTAAATTGCAATCTCACAACAGAATGTACCATCGATCATAGGTCTCAGCCCAACAACTAGCGCCTTCGGCGTTCACTTCCGAAAAATAAAAAAATTAAATTAAAAATGTTCAAATGTTTGTAAAGCTTATGGGAGTTATCTGCGGTGAAATGAGTCCCGAAACTTACAAACTAGTTATAAACTAACTTATACTAAAGACAACACAAACATCCATGCCCTAGGGAGGATTCGAACGTCCGACGCGGGATGCTGCGCGAAACGCAACGTGGCGCTAAAGACCGCTCGGCTTCTCCCGGCTGGCCCAAAAAAAAAAAAAAAAAAAAGAAAAAAAAAACCAAATAAATAAAAACCCTTTCTGTTAACCTACACTTAACTATCAGAGAGAACGTACTTATCACTTTCTAAACACACAATCGTAATCAGTTTTGTGCTTTTAAACCAACTATCGTCTTTAACTCTGATGTAATGCCATTGGCCAAAGCCGACGGGTCGTACCGCGGACTTCAATTAACCCTTTACAACTGTAAAAGTTATAAATAACTTTTAATTCTCGCCGTAGCATAATAGCCGTGCGCACTATGGTGCCCAGCTGCAATGCGCACGGCATTTTACCGTCGAGGGTTCGAGTACTCCCTCGGGCATGGGTGTTTGTGTTGTCCTTAGCATAAATTACTTTAAGTTAGTGTAAGTAGTTTGTAAGCTTGGGGACTAATGACCACCGTAGTTAAGTCCTTCGATTTACAACTATTTGAACATTTTTTCATTGTTTATATTTCACCCCTGCTAACTTGATTGTATCGTCGGCGAAAAATACGAATTTAGTTTGTTGAAGCTAGGCGTAAGGTTATTCACATACGGTAGAAGTAGAAGTGTATCGCAGCAGCGGAGCGGCCGAGCACATTGAGGCGCTATGCTACGATGCGCGAAGTCGTTACCCGTCGGGGGTTCGAAACCCCCTTGGGCATGGATGTTTGTGTTGTATTTAGTATAAGGTAGTTCATAAGTAGTTTGTAAGTTTAGGGACTGATGACCCTGCAGTTAAGTCCATTAAGCCTGACAAACATTTGAACATTTATAAGAGTGGATCGAAAATGTAGCCTTGTGGGACTCCTTCTGTGTCATTAAATTTTCTTCGGTACCAAAATTGTGTGAATTATGCAGCGTAACAATTTGCATCCAGTAAAGTATGATTCGAAGCAGTTGATTGTAAAGCCGTCAGTTTCATAAACTTAGGATTTTCTAAGAGTGTAACACGATCTACACAGTCAGAGGTCGTAGAGAGATCACAAAAAAGTACCAGGAAAAATATGGTAGCCAAACATTTATTGCACCGATGCTCTGAATTGTCAGTAATTGTCAAATTAGTGTTTCATTAGAGTTCAATTCACCGTGGCTCGAGTGAGAAACCCGTCACGTCCGCAGAAGGCGGATCCAGCAGGTGTCCCGCGGCCAGATTTCGGCACCTGGTGAACGCTTTTGGCGACAGCGCCCGGCCCCTCCGCGACCGCCAGCTCCCAGCTCCTAATGCGGAGAGTTACGGTGGCCGCGGCAGCCGGCTTCGCCATAACGGAGCTGATTTATTCCTAAGTCTGATTAACACTTCAGGCAGTACGTTACGGCGCCGCGCGGCCGATGAAAAACCCCGCACAATGCTTAATTGGCGTTTTACATAAATAACAGTGTTAACTAGTTTATTACGAAAATGGTGTCTCCGGCGGGCCTTGAGATACGGCCGAACGTCCGGCGCGAAATCAAGACGAATGGCTTCGCGACGAGGCGATGACAGGATTTGGTAGGCGGTGGGGGGGGGGGAAGTCCCAAAGCCGAGTGCGACCGAAACGCTTGGAGCCGAAGAGGCAGGAGGGGGGTGAGACCTTTGAAATCCCCTCGACCGCTCGGCGCGGGGCTTTATTAAAGGCATTCAAACAGGCGCATTAGTGCCGGCTGTGAGGCCGACAAATTGAATTATGTGGTTTTCGCCACCGCCTTGGAATAGCGGAGAGGTAATTTATTCGGCAGCTGACGCGATCTACGGCCGCCGCGTATATATTTAGGACCTTAAATAAAGTTGCGGTTAACGAACAATACTTCTCTGGCGGAGGGGACGGGACCTGCAGCTTCGTAGCGCGTTGAAATCTCTGGGATCTCGAGTGGTTTCGAAAGGCAGACTCCCAGGATCATTCATTACGTATTAAAGCTGCTCCTGATCGTCGTTCTGAAAGCGGAAGAACTCTGTCCTCAGACAGTCAGCTTCGGTGAACTTCGGTGCCATTTCTGCTATTTGCTCAAACGAAATACATTTAGCTTATAGACTGTACTGTTGTACAAACAAGGGTCGTTATTTAATGTTGCGACCAAAACACTAGATTACCGTCAGAGGTTTACAATGTGCTCTGATAAACATTCGGACGCAAGAACTACATATTATTACATAGAATTTACAAAGTTTGGAAAGTAGGAGGCGAGGTACTGGCGGAAGTAAAGTTGTGAGGCGGCATCGTGAGTCGTGTCGGGATAGCAGAGTCGGTAGTGCGCTTGCCCGCGAAAGGCAAAGGTCCCAGGTTCGAGTCCCGGTTCTGACACACAATTTTAATCTGCCAGGAAGTTTCACGTGCAGCGGATGTGTCTGTCTTACTGATTATCACAATCCAAATCAAGTGTTCACCTCGGTTTTACTCGGGGCATTACGGAATTCCCGAAATACTTAGAAATTACTATTATTTCAGACTTAAATTGAAAAGAACAGCGAACCAGAGACTGCGTTTTATTGGCACCACCCTTAAAAGATGCAACAGAACTACAAAAGAAACTTCATACACGACGCTTGTCCGTCCATTTTTGGAGTATTGCTGCCCGGTGTGGGATCCTTATTAGGTGGATTTGACGGAGGACATCGAAAGAGTCCAGAGAAGAGCAACTCGTTTCTTATTGTCACGATACAGGGGAGACAGCGTTACGGAAATGATACAGGATCTGGGCTGGGAATTATTACAACAATGGTGCTTATCTCTGCGGCGTGGGCTACTTACGAAACTCCAATCGACAACATTCTTCTGCGAATGCAAAAATATATTGTTGACTCCCACTTACCTAGGTAGAAATGACCATCAGAATAAAATACGAGAAATCAGAGCTCGAACGGAGAGATTCAGGTGTTCTTTCTTTCCGCGCGTTATTCTAGGATGGAATGGGAGATAAATAGTAAAATGGTGGTTCGATGAACTCTCTGCTAGGCACTTAAATATGATTTGCAGAGTATCCCATGTAGATGTAGATGTAGATTCGATGGGTCGATCACGTAATTAATGAGGAGGTGCGCAAAAGAATAGGGGACAAAAGGAGTTTGTAGCACATACTGACTAAGAGAAGGGATAGGTTGGTGGGACACATTCTGAGAGAGCAAGGAGTCGTCAACTTAGCACTAGAAGGAAGTTTTTGGGGTAAACATCGTAGAGGGAGAGCAAGGGACGAGTATAGTAAGCAGATTTAAAAGGATGTAGGTTCCGAAATGTGCAGATGTTTGTAAATCTACCGGACCAAACTGCGTGGTCATTAGTCCGTAGCTGACGAACTACTTAAACTAAGGTAAACTGACCTAAGGACAACACACACACCCATGCCCTAGGGAGGACTCGAACCTCCGACGGCTTGCAACCGTGCGCTCCGCAGCGAGGCGCCTTAGACCGCTCGGCTACTCCACCGCGGCGACGTAAGTTACCGTACGTATTCTCAGATGATGAGATTTGCGCAGGACGGCGTAGCGTGAGGAGCTGCATCAAACCAGACTGCGGACTGAAGACTACAAGAACAACAACAGTGGAAAACTATAACTTTTTGGCATTTTCCGTCAGATAGCTGAATAGAAATTTACCCCTGGAAAATTCATCCTACTTGTGAACCTAATCGTTCAAGGCAGCTAGTCGTACACTGCGCAGCTTAATCAACAGTAGAGAAAGCTAGGCAGCCAGCGCAAAGTGATGATTATTATGCCATCAGACGCTCAGTCGGAACGACCACACACGCAGACACGGGCGCAGGTGGCAACAGCCACGTTTTGACGGATAAATTGCCGCCTTGCTTTGAAAGCACCAGGGGATGCTGCTTGCGCGGGCACTAGCAGCATACGGTGCCGCGGCGTTCATTTGCGTCGGTCGTGGTTGGCGGGAGGAACGGCGACTGACGCCGATGCGATAGGATAGGATAGGATGTTTTGGGCGCACAACAGCAAGGTTTTTAGCACCCTGACTAAAGAATTAGTCAACAGTAACTAAAGTAGGTCTCGGCAACAACCCGAACCCATATTGCCAGTCAACGATGGAAGTTGGCAGACGGAAGGTTGAGTACTTCAAAGTCGTTAAACGAAAATGTCAGAGTATAGGAGGACGCCGATCGCTGATGTTGGAGGCATCAGCGAGCCTTCCTGTAACACACTAAAACCTCTGGCCTAAGAGCTTAGGCCAGAGTCGGGAACGTTCACAAAATTGTAAAACGTTCGCCACACTCGCCTCGTCGTCAGCTAAAACAATGGGTAGGGCATGACCAAGATTAGCCGCTGCCCTCTCCACACGATATAAAATACACTCAATTAAAATGTGGCTTATGGTGATTTGCACACCACAAGCATCACAAATCGGTGGATTCTCCCGACAGAATAAAAAGCTGTGGGTCAAAGGGCTGTGTCCAATGCGAAGTCGCGTCAGTGTCACTTCGAAACGTCTGCATGGCTGGCAGGAGGTTCGCCACGGTCGGACAGTTGGTTTAACCAACCGCAGTTTATTGCCTGTCGCTGCCAGCCACGTCTCCTCCCAGACGCCGATGCGAGGGCTATCGTGACCTACCGGGGTGCCGCGCCGTTCCCGGCGACTCCCCGGGGACCACCGGGACAAAGGCGACCTCCAAACAAATGGTACCCCACCTGGCGAGCAGCCTTTCATCGTCCGCTTTATGAAAAATCTGCGGTGGCTGTCGAACGTCGGAAATTACTCGGCCGCCTCCTGTTAATAAACGGAGAAGCGCGCGATCGGCGGTGCGGCGCGCTTTCTCTTTTGCGTCTGCCCGCAGCTGACGATGACTGCGGATTAAGTATTTAATTCGCCCTTTGTCGGGCCTCCCTTTGTGCGCACGCCATTGTCTTATTATTCGTGAGCGTGGAGTGGTATCCGTGAAGCAGGAATATTCCCCGAACACGCCACCACGTCTCCGCGGCTTGCTTGAGGTTCTGATAAATACAGGTGCCTCTTTATTCGTGGGGTTCTCCGGCAGGTGTCGGGAAGCAGAGGTCTGCTGTTTAAAAGACGAAAGTATAGAGGTAAGAATACAGGTGCAGGAAACAGTGTTCGGTATAACGAAGAGCCGGCCGCGGTGGCCGAGGGGACAGCGGCGCGCCAGTCACGGTCTGCACTGCCAATGCGGTCGGGTGTTCGAATCCCCCCTCGGGCAAGGATATTTGTGCCGTCCTTAGTAGTAGCTAGTTCATAAGTAGTTTGTAGGTTTAGGGACTGATGACCCCGTAGTTAAGTCCCATAAGCTCTACAAACATTTGAACATTTATAACAAAGAATATTTGCGATCAAAAGAGCGTGCCGCGGTGGAGTAGCCGAGTGGTTTAAAGCGTCTCGCTGCGGAGCGCGCGGTTGCTCGCCGTGGAGGTTCGAGTCCTCCCTAGGGCATAGGTGTGTGTGTTTGTCCTTAGATTAGTTTACCTAGGTTTAAGTAGTTTGTAAGCTACGGACTGATGACCGCGCAGTTTGGTCTGATAGATTTACAGACATTTGAACATTTTCAAAACAGCTTACCGAAAAACTAAAAAATGGTACTCTGCAGAAGGGTATCGACACTTTTGCATATTGTGAGGAAAGATTAATATTCACGTAAATTCGACATCACTGTCGATTGTGATCCACCACGGGCCAGGTACTCAGAAGTAAATTGTCTGTACCACTCGCTTTTTAGAAACCAAAACTGATAAAATTTATTTTAGGAAATCATGGGAAACATAGATATGAATAATCAGACGAAGACGTAAACGCCATCTTTCGTAACACTATGCAATGTCTAAAATTGTTATGTTGACTGGGTAAGTAGTGAAAACAAGAAAGAAAACAGTAAGAATAATACTAGTCCAAGTAAAATATTCAGAATACTACAAGATAAAAATTAATGAAAGGATACATCGCATTTTCTTATCTAAAAGAAGAAATACATGATTTTACAAGTATATAAATTTAAAAAATGAAAGAACAGCGAAACTATTTAGATGTTCAAATGTTTGTAAAGCATATAGAACTTAACTGCGGGTTCATCAGTCCTAAACATACAAACTACTTGTGAACTAACGTATACTAAAGAACACAAACATCCAGGCCCGAGGGAGGATTCGAACCTCCGAAGCGGGAGACCGCGCGATCCGCAACGTGGCGCTCCAGACCGGTCTGCTACTTCCGCCGGGCAATTTAGATTAATGACTGAATTAACTGGCTTATTAGCACTGTAATATTCAAATGCTTAGGACTCAAAATTGGTCTACATCATTAAGCCGTTAAATATCCTTGCAGTAGAGTTTGTATCAGTTCTGAAGAACAGGCGACTTAAGTGAAGAATAGTAAAACGAATTTTGGTAATCAATTCTTTGATATGAACTATGTTGATTTATTTACATTAATCAATCTAAGCTGCATCTAAAACTGACATTTCTCTAAAAACATAAATCAAATACCATTCTTATCGTCGAATTTTGAACATATTTGTGCAAACATTTATCAAGAACACAAACGAAATCGTAGTGTTTCTAATGGCACTGTTTCACGTTCCATGACGAGCATGTTACTAACTCCGAATACGGTGCAGGTGATGTTGTTGACCCTGACTGGTGAACTGGTGATAAAGAAACAATGTAACTTCAACTTTAAACTTGTATTCAGTTTCTTTGTGAAAAGAGAAACGAAACAATGATCACCATAACAATTATTCTGCCTTGCGAACGGTCGTGTTATTGGATAAACGTCCTCCAATTGTCAGTAGCCAAGCTATTTGTGTGGGAGTATTTCATTCCTTGGATGTTGTCCAGCATTTGATACTTCTTCATCCCCTCTTCCTTTTCTCCTTTCCTTCTATTCTTTCCTACTATCCCTCCTTAAACACTTCGATTCAGATGATTTTTCACCTTCTATCAATTTCCAACATTGTCTTTTCTTAAAGTCTTCGCATTCCTTGTCCCGGCCCTTCCACTTCATTTGTTCTGTTCTCCTGCATATTCAAATTTCTAGTGCCTTCTATTTCCAGTGAACCTGCTTACACATTATTTAGTTTCTGCGGCGTACAGTGTAATGGTCCATAGATAACACATTATCTCGAATCTTTGTTGAGTGGTCCACAGGGTAATTTCTATTTCCTCTGAAAATCTTCTTTTGGCTTAGCAATGCTTCTCCTAATTTTTGTTGTGCTGTACATATGATCCGTGATAATACTTTGAAAATACTTGAGAATAAGCACTTTCTCCGTATCCTGTTTCCTTATATTAACACCTGCCTTTCAATTATCGAGTTTTTTTTTATTAATTCTCATTTCATGTTTTTCTACTATCATGTTGACATTATTTAACACTTCTTCCGTTTCTCTCGCAGTTTCCGCCATCACACCAATTCACCTGCTCTCCGGCCCAACATAAAATCCTTTTCTTCTATTAAAGCTTTCCAGGAGTATTTCCTCGAGGTAGATATTGAACAGTGTTGGTGATAAAGAGGAGCGCTGTCTCACCACTCGTCCAAATTCAGTTCTTTTACTCCTCAGATAACTAGATCCTACTCTTGGTTTCTAGTTGGTACAATGAATTAGATGTTTCTTTAGGATTTCCATCAATTAGTCTCAGTCATAACGAAAAAAAAAATCCACTGAAGCTGTAAACTAATGAACAAGAATAACTCCAGATTGTAATTTGTCGTTGTTCGCGCTGCTGTTTCCCTGACAGATGATGCCTGTGTGAGAGTTTGCTGACAGACAGCTGGGCGTGTCCCGACAGGTGCATTAGGGGGGCGCCATCGATCAATCAGCCACTCATAAAGGGCCGCCGGCTCCCAGCCGTGAAAGACAGCTGCCACCCAGGGCGGCCGATGGCTACCGCCCTGGTTCCCACTCTACGTCAAGGAGCTCGAAGCTAATTTGTCGCCTACCGAGAAAAGAAAACACTACAGCTACCGTTTCGTTTGAACGGCGTTTTGATTGTCTACCCGAAAAAAAAAAAAAAAAAAAAAAAAAAAAAAAAATACTTCTCACCTTTCCCACTTACGACCAACCAAATATATTCTACTGCAATAAATTCTGATTACGCAAAAATGCAGCTGTATTCGTCACTCCGATTAACACGTAGAGTTGCCAGCCTTGTTCTTTGTTGTCGCCTCTTGGCTTGAAGCGTAACAACAAGCACATCCGATGAAGTATTACAGGTTGGTTTATGAAAGAAACATTTGCATTTTTCGAATCACACTGGTTTCGTCGCCTTACACAAGAAATTAGACGTACTCAGTTTTTTCATATCGCACGCATCGACATTGCTACTGAAATCTGTCGTTGATGACAGTTTTCTGTTCGACTAATTGTCAAGGTCTGGAAACAAAGGCTTCATATTTGAACCGACTCCTCTGAACAAAATCACCGACAGATAAGTGTAATTAGTATTTCGTCTAAGGAAAAGCTCCAAAGAACGAAATCACGCTTTTTAGAAACATATTATTATGAATCATCCATTTTTTTTAAAGCGCTTTCAACAATCCCAGAACATGTGTCGAATTAGTGCTACACCGTACGTACGTAAATTCAGCTGAACTGTTCTAGCTTCTAACAACATTACGACGAATATTTGTCACTAGCCAAAATAATGTTCCGGACTGGAGGTATAATATCTGTAAATGACTCATGTATTACTTGCTTGTGGTTGATCTATACAAGGAGAATCTAAATTCGCGCACTCGGGCTTCGATAATGCGTTAATGCGATAATGCGTTCACGAGCCTCGTCAACACATCATCTATTTCAACCTATTTTAAATTTCAATGTAATCATGTATTAACAGTGGACAGCATACAGATTTTATCAGTCATTTGCTTCATGCAATGTATTGTTACAGTTGGAATAAGGCCTATTGTTTGAAAATGGACGAACAAGTCCGGAACTAGTTACCAACTTCTAAATAGTGCAATTGTGACAAAAAGGAAAAAAAGAAATGATTTCCACAACACTTGAGGATGTGGGAGTTGTCTTGATAAACAAAATGAGCATGGAAACCCATACCCGGAAATGCCATTCAACGACGCTACGAGAAGTCCAAGTTACAGGCACCAGCCCCTGCCGCTAGACATCCCCTCCAGCAACTTCGACGCTCTGTAGCGTCATTGGATGACGTTTCCGGGCATAGGTTTCTACGGTCACCTTGTTCCTCAAGACACCTCCCACCTTCTGTGCCCTAGAAATTTGTTGGTGTAGTAGTGTAATTCTGAAACACACTGCCGTATGGGACACACACCCATCTCAATCATCGACGTTCATTTACTGCCGGGAATATGCGCAGGACGAAATTTTGTGAGAGACATTTTTTTATTGCTAGCATGTGGTAAATCGCGCTGCGAAGCCCGAGTGCGCGAATTTAGATTCACCCTGTGCCCAATTCATATTTTTCACTCTACAGCGATTTTCATCGGCGTCCGCTTGAGAGGGGAGGTCGGAGGAGATGAACAGAGAGAGATATGAGATGATCAAAGATAGAGATAGATGGATAGGGAGAGGGTGGGGGACGGATGACACCTTGCCGGCCGCGGTGGCCGAGGGGACTGAGGCGCTCCAGTCGCGGTCTCCACGGCCACTACGGTCGGGGATTCGAATCCCCCCTCGGGCATGGATATTTGTGCCGTCCTAGTTTGTAAGTAGTTCATAAGTAGTTTGTAAGTTTAGGGACTGATAACCCCGTAGTTAAGTCCCATAAGCTTAACAAACATTTGAACATTTGATGACACCTTGCAATAAATCTGGACTCCACTTCACTAATCACCTTGAGAGTTAACAACTTGATTTTCACAGTTACAGAAGGCAATGGACTGTTAATGTAGAGGAACTGTTCGGTAGATAGACGAGGAGAGCGGTAGAAGGATAGAGAAGTTGAACAGAGAGATAGTGTGATGCAGAGATGCAAGAGCAGTAGATGCACAATGAAAGAAGGAAAAGAAGTTAGACAGAGAGACAGGGTAGGGAAGGAGAGATGAACAAATCATTACCAGGGTGACGCCATGTTTCGGCTAGCGTCGCACTGTAACGATCCTGGAAAAGGCACGTCCCGAGCCCGGCAGGTGAGCGATCGCCCGCGGCCGACGACAGCCGCCACCGCCTGGGCGCGCCGCGGCCACCCCCCAGTGATGGAGCGCCGTCCGCCAGTAAACGCCGCCGTATGAATACCTTAGCGGTAATTAAAATGCTTTCGGCCGGCAGTCCAATTTTCGGATCGTAATCTGGCGCATGAATAATACGGTGGCGGCGGACGCCCGCCGATAATCGACGCGCCCGGCACCGGCGATTTTTCTTCCCACCTGCTAGTTTGTCTTCATGCATAATTTACGTCCGCCGCGCTCCCACAACCGATGGCTCCTTAGGCCCCGATCGGGCTATTTACCAACCTTATCACGATAAGCTGGGCCGGCCCCGGGCGCTGGGCCTGCGCTCGCCCAGTCTGCACTCGGTCTAGAGGGCCTCGCGCTGGTCGGCGGGCTTTGACACTACTCCTCCGGTCAGGCATCACGCGGTTCTCCAGACCTAATTTCAAAGTTTGTCACATTGTAAAATGGTCGTCAGCATAGTAAAAAACCGTAAACTGTAAACTCCATCGTACAGGCCACGAGAGGTCCAACAGCTACCGATCAGCTGCTGTTCCTTATTTACATAAATGATTTGGTAGCTCTCTTAGGTTGCAGCAGGGTTTTGGAACATATCCTGTATTCAAATATTATGAATTATCTCGAACAGAACGATCTATTGACCCAAGGGCAACACGGATTTAGAAAATATCGTCCATGCGAAACCCAACTAGCTCTTTATTCACACGAAGTGATGAGTGCTATCGACAAGGGTTCGCAAATCGATTCCGTATTTCTTAATTTCCAGAAAGCTTTTGACACCGTACCTCACAAACGGCTTTTGATCTAATTGCGTGGTTATGGTATATCGCCCTAAATTTGATATTGGAAGGGGGATTTCTTTTCAGAGAGGACACAGTTCGTAGTAATCGATGGTAAGGCATCGACTAAAACAGAGGTGATATCGGGCGTTCCACAGGGTACTGTTATTGGTCCTCTGCTGTTCCTTACTTACATAAACGATTTAGGGGAAAATCTAAGTAGCTCACTTAGGTTGTTTGCAGATGACGCCGTCATTTACCGTCTAGTAAAATGATCTGAAGATCAAAATCAACTGCAGAACGATCTGAATAAGATATCACTATGGTGTAAAAATTGGCGATTGGCTCTAAATAATGAGAAGTGTGAAGTCGTCCTGATGAGTACGAAAAGACATCCGTTAAACATTGTTTACAATATAAATCAATCAAAAGTGAAGGTCGTAAACTCCACAGAATACTTAGGAATTACTATCACTTCACACTTAAACTGGAAAGAACACGTTGATAATATTGTGGGAAAGGCGAACCAGAGACCGCGTTTTATTGGCAGAACCCATAAAACATACAACAGAACTACAAAAGAAACTGCATACACTATGCTTGTCCGTCCTTTTTTGGAATATTGCTGCCCAGTGTGGGATCCTTATCAGGTGGGTTTGACGGAGGACATCGAAAGAGTCCAGAGAAGGGACACTTCGTTTCGTTTTGTCACAATACAGGGGAGACAGCGTTACGGAAATGATACAGTATCTGGGATGGGAATCATTACAACAACGGCGCTTATCGCTGCGGCGTGGGCTACTTACGAAACTCCAATCGCCAACATTCTCCTCCGAATGCGAAAATATATTGTTGACTCCCACTTACATAGGTAGAAATGATCATCAGAATAAAATACGAGAAATCAGAGCTCGAACGGAGAGATTTAGGTGTTATTTCTTCCCGCGCGGTATTCGAGAATGGAATGGGAGATGAATAGTATAATGGTGGTTCGATTAACCCTCTGCCAGACACTTAAATGTGATTTGCAGAGTATCCCATGTAGATGTAGATGTGTTATACTCAAACGCGTCAACACTTGCGGTATGGAGCGGCACTTGTCAGGTCTCAGAAATCACAGATAAATTAAAACAGTTGTCATTACTCGGTTCCGATCAAAGTTTCCGGGAAGTTTTCCTCGGTGCAAGGCAGAGGCAGGAAGTGTTAAGTCCCTCCCATTTTTAAATTGGGAAACCCAGTTGCTCAACAGTCAGACTGTCTGACAATTGGCTGAATAGAACCGCGACTCTTAATTGGCCGTATCTCAAACACCCCGCTCCTCTCCTTAGAGAAAGAAACGAATAGTATCAAAAAACCTGACACTGCCTCGAGGAGACATTCAACGACAAAAGTAAGATGGCGACCGTCAAACACAGAAGGTACAAGTTTCTAAGGATCTGCTGCTTAGGCAAGAGGTAGAAGAATTGGCAGGGCCCACCTGTCGGGGTCGGAGCAGCGAGCAGTATCGAGCTGAACGGCCGCCCGCGGCGCAGGAAAGGGAATTCCGTTAGCGGTGAGCGGCGCGCGGCAGTGTAAAAAGCGCCGCTTCCGCCCCCACGCACGGCAGGTGCCACCCCACCCCCACCCGGCCTCATTACGGGACAAATCAACCGGAAGGGGCGCCGGGCGGCGGGCGCCCACGCCTTCTGCCAACGGCCAGTAGCCTCGCGTGCCCGCCGCACAACAGGTGCGCCGCCCAAGTACAGTCGCTGCCGACACGTGCCGCGGGCCTTACTGGACATTCACCACCGCGTCCACACCTGTTCTCGACATAGGGTTACCATATGTCCGTCTTCAGAAAAGAGGACATTTCTAGATTCATAAATAACCTTCTTTGCTCTCTCTCACTCTCTCTCTTTCTCTCTCTTTCTCCTCTCCCCCCCCCCCCTCTCTCTCGTATTGACAAGTACTAGTGATGCCTCTACTGTATTATCAGACTCTTGTTTGTAATACATCTTAGGCATCTTACGAAATTTGTTCTTCTCAACATGAAATGTTGAGACCCGTAGAAAGAATTACATGACTGCACAGCAGTGAAGCCCTAATATTTCATCACTTCACCACTTCTAATCATCGTCTTAAGAGCTGAACACTTTTTCCATACTTATAAGATACCTTGCCGATCACCCCTGTTATCACATGAAATTTTTTACGGAAACCATAGAACTGTTGACTGTAAAATCGTCACGAATAAAATAACTGTAAAAATGATCGAAGCGTACCTTGTTATAGCTATGCTTCCATTTCGGATCAGACCGACGTGACTATATACATGATTGGCATCTCGATTCTAGTGAGTGTATGGAATAAGTAAAGCCCAGGTGAAAAAAGCAATGAATGAAATAATCTTTCAATTTCCCGTACAAAGGCTCCTGCTTAATTATTAAAAACTACTCAGTTTTTAGGGCAAAAGCTGAAAATCGATGTTTTCAAAACACTGTTTATGTAGTTACGTCTCTTTGGTCCTAAACAGGCGAATGGTGAAACGCCAATGGTGACTGTGGCATCTAACCTTATTTTTATAACGAACATTGCACTAGCTTTTGATATTAGGTCACAAGTGTGGTTGACAGACAACACACAGAACTGCTGAGTCCCAGCACGAAGACTGAACGTCTTATTTTAGGGTGTCTCACAACACCCCGACCACAGAAAGGGGGGAAGAGTTTCATTTTATACTATGTGTATTGCACTGTCTTGCATTGTTGCAGAAGTATGTGTGTAATTCGCCTCCTCGAAGCTCGTTTTCCGCGACAATTGCCATACCAATTATTTCAATTGTTCCGAAGTAGCTTTACCTCACAGCAGCGACAAAGAGACGAGAAAATAATTTAAAAAAAAATTACATTGTTTCAAGAAATGTTAAATTCTCTAGAGTTAGTGATTGTGACAGTTCAGAGAGCTATGTTTACGCACTTTCAATTTTAAGCAGTTGCACAACGCAAAAAAGAGGACATTTCCCCATTTTGTTAAAAACCCGGCCGGACTATTTTTAGGGTCCAAAAAAGAGGACATGACCGGGTAAAAGAGGACGTCTGGTAACACTAACTCGACATGCCACCTTACAGTGTTGGGCCGAAGTTACATAATGTACCATTTCTACTCCCTCTGACCCCATTTTCATGGAGATCATTTTGTTACTAGGGCAATCACATGTTAAACAATAAATTCTTTGAAACTTTCTGGATGGTTAAAACTGCTTGCTTGACTAGGATTTGAACCTGGAATTTAAACTTTTGCGAGCAAACTTCCTGCGAGGAGCCGCGGTGGAGTGGCCGAACGTTCTAAGGCGCTTTGCTGCGGAGCGCGCGTCTTCTCTCCGTCGGAGATTCGAGTCCTCCCTCGGGCGTGGGGGTTAAGTTATTTGTAACTGAAGGAACTGATAAACATAGCAGTTCAGTTTTTTTTCCCTCGAGTGAGTTTTATATAAATGGACCTTCTGCTGCAGAGGGAAAATATTATTCTGGAAAAATCCCCTGCCGCGGTGGAGTTGCCGAGCGGTCTAAAGCGCCTCGTTGCGGAGCACGCGTTTGCTCGCCGGCGGATGTTCGAGTCCTCTTATGGCGTGAGTGTGTGCGTGTGTGTGTGTGTTTGTCCTTAGGTTACTTTACCTTAGTTGATGTAGTTTGTCAGTTATGGAGTGATGACCACGTAGTTTGGCCCGATAGATTTATAAACATTTGAACATTTGATTCTGAAACATCCCCTAGGCCAGCATTGACTTCGCGAGCCCACTCCAAGTAAAAATCCTCTGGCCATCCCCTCCTCCATAACGCCCTCTTCTTGACTTCCATGACAGCGAATTTAATTGTTTTTATGTTTATAAAGCATTCTTGTTAAAAAGGTGAAGTATTGTACATTACAGGGTGAATGTTTAGTATAATTTCCGGAATAGACCACATTATCCGAGTTTTCATTAACTTTGACAGAAAAAGAAATGTAGTATGAATAATGTTTCGCGTTGCAGGTAACATTCGGGAGGGAATTATGCTCGTTAAATTCCACCGTCTAGAGAAGATGATGTTTTTAAAATTTCTCAAAATTATTACCTTTCGGTGATTTAGCTCTCAATTGGTTCCTAAAAATGGATTTAAGGATTTCCTTTTATTCGCCATTAACGTAGCTATTTACTGTAAATAAGTCTGTTCTCTTCAAATCAGAATTGATAATACCAAAGAATTACGTAATTTTCGTATAAAATGAATTTCACTTTTCTTAGGACATTTTGGTATTGCGGAGCCTCAAGTACACAGACGTGCACTAGTTTGGTCGTTTGATGATGCAAGTACTTTCTCCTTTGACAGCGAGCCGCCGAACAAGACTTTCCGACCCCCTGGGGGTCGCTACCCACAGGTTGAAAAACCCTGCCCTTCAGATGTCAGACACTGATATCGGTACCAATGGTTGTATATCGATAGAGTATCAAACGAAACTTCTATATAATTCGTGCTATATGCTGCCGGCGAGGAGAACGTCCCCCTCCATACCGCATCCGGTGACGCCTTCGGTTGGAGGATGACACGGCGGCCGGTCGGTATCCGTTGTGCCCTCGAGGCCTGTGTGGGACGGAGTTTAGATACCCATGTGGTCTCCTTGTTAATGCCTTAGGCTAGGATGGTGGTCGGGCGAAGACACAGTGCACCAGGAAGCGATCCCGAGTGTACAGTGTTGCGGGTCGCGCACCTGCCCTCGGCCATCTTCTGGCAACTGGCGCGGCCGGTAAGGGCCGCCCGCGTCCGCAGCGGCTGCGATTTATGCCCCGGTAGCCGCAGCCGGTTCCCGCCGCTTCGCACCTTGCCGTCGCCCACCAGCTCGAGGCCGCAAATCCGTGTTGTTATTTACATTATTAACGCCGCGTTTCGAAACACTGTTGTTCATCATCAGCCACCAAAAACGTATACAGCAGTTTCGGCTGCTTAAAAAAAAAAAAAGATCCTCCTGGTCAGATTAAAGCAGAGGCTGGTTCTCCGCAAGTTGTTGGGTTTCACTGGAGTCTCAGGCAGTGCACATGTGTCTAGTCGGGGCGAATACGCATACCGGGGTGAAATTCATTAAGAAATGGGAAGATACGGGATTCTTTAGGTGTTATTTCACCGGTACTGGATCCATAGTAAGTTACTAAGCAACTGAAATGGTCTTGTGGTTATAGTTACGGTAGCCTCTGTAATGGTCCCAGGTGCAAAATTTTCTTCATAACTTAATACAATTAATGACTGAAATTAAATACTTAAATTGGTTTCATAATCTACTCATTATGAGGCATGGTCTTAAGTTGATCGTCTAACGCAAAATGTGTATATCTTTTTTATATCTGTCTTGAAGGAACCTAGCTCATATACCCACAAATCACCCAAAGTATAATGCTAGAAAAAACAATAATTTTAACAAATATTTCTAATGAAACTCAGTCTTGGTTGCAATAAATGATTTTTCTTAACGCGTTTCGCCTATTACAGTCATCATCAGAATCTGGAAAATAAGTTAGGGAAACTTTACATGCTTAGTCTTACCATGCACAGTCATAATTAGAAAATGGATTATTACTTAATTATTATCATTGTGCATAAGAACACTAGGACTGTAAAGTCTCCCCAAAAATATTTTCTAGATTCTGATAACGCCTCAAAAAGGCGAAACGCGTTAAGAAAAATACATTATTGCAACCAAGAATGTGTGTGTTGTCCTTAGTGCATGTTAGTTTTTTTTTTTTTTTTTTTTTTTTTTTTTTTTTTTTTTTTTTTTTTTTTTTTTTAAGTCTAGGGACCGATGAACTTAGCACTTTCGTCTCTTATTAGATAGACATATTTCATGTTTTTGATGGTCCTTTCGGAGAATTTGCACGTAAGTTGAACGTGGTGTGTCAGTTGTGCAACGAAGCTCTAGCAGTGGTCACGCGTACAGTCTCATATTCGTCCAGACATTTATACTGCACAATCGTCATCTTAACCTTTCGTATTGTAAGGGCAGCTGCGACAAATCGCACAGCTACCATTTCACAGATAAGAAACTTTGTAAGCCCATAAGTGTCAACACGAATTGTCGCCAACCGGTCACTAGAATCTCGCCGATAATCTGTAACATGGTCATTGATCCCTCCATCAGTGCTATTGCAGAGTAAGTCCGACCTATCAATGCACCTACATAGGTACTGTAAATCTGTTCATATGCCCGCTTATGATTCCATCTCTCTACATTACGAAATCAGTATTTTCCACATTGGCTTGGTCTCATTCAGGTTTGAAGATATTATAACATTGTTTAATTTAGCAATGGCCTAAGGCCAAAATCCTGATTGTGAAAGAATAATAATTACAACAATAATACAGTCAGATAGCAGAACAGACATTTGGATTGTTTCATATGACTGCGGCTGCATAAAAACGAAAAATTATTAGTGTTACTGAAAATCACAGGAACCGATTATATATCAACTGAAACTTTTAGTTTCAATGGGTAAGTTAGAGCTCACCCCAAATTTATATTTCCGTTTATGTGGAGGTCATAGTCACAGAAGGTACTCTGACTATTGACCCATACATTTTTCTTATATTATGTAGGTTGTTTTATCACATCTCAACGGTCCACCGTCTGATCCGAAACTTCATATGCCCTCCTACTTCGACCATTCTCCGAAAGAATAGACGCTGAAATTCCTACTATTTTGTATTCATTCTTAAGAGAAATGGCAAATCCAGTTTCCAACATGCAGAATAGTTCGTGGAACCAGAAAAGCTATTAAATGTAGCGTAAAGATATTACTGAACGTGCGAAAATGGAAACCAAACAAAATTACGCTACCAGAGAAACTAGTGGCAGCCCTGTTGTCACACATCTCTACTACGAGATAGTCAGCCATATCACGTGCACGAATACAACCAATCTACATCTACATTTGCATCTACAAACTCCGTAAGCTACCTCACGGTGTGTTCAAATGTTCAAATGTTTGTAAAGCTTATGGGACTTAACTACGGGGTCATCAGTCCCAAAACGTACAAACTACTTATGAACTACTTACGAACTAGGCGGCACAAATATCCATGCCCGAGGGCGGATTCGAACCTCCGACCGTAGTGGCCGTGCAGACCGTGACTGAAGCGCCTCAGTCTCCTCGGCCACCGCGGCCGGCCCTAGAAAGTGTACTTTTATGCAAATTCACAATTTTTCAAATGGAACAATGGTTGTTTCTATCATGCACTGGAATTTTTGACACCAGCTATGTACAAAGAATTTTGTATGACTTTTTATCATGTTTAGTTTGGCAGTTACAACCATTTAAAATTTTGGGGGCGGAGGCTACGATAGCGTAGCTGACTGGCTGGTGGTCATGAGACAGTGGGCCGTGCCCCAGCGCTAGCCACTCGGCCAATCAGCTACGCTATCGCAGCCTCCGCACCCGAAATTTTGAACTGTTGTAGCTGCGAAACTAAGCGTGACAAAAATGTTTTTCAAAATTCTTTGTACACAGCTGGTGTCAAAAATTCCAGTGCACGATAGAAACAACCATTGTTCATTTTATAAAAACGGTACGTTTGAATGAAAAGTAAACTTTATAAGTAATATTGCAATCTGTTTGTTGGCTAAAAATACGAGCCCCTGACTACCAATGCATTCTGTGAAAACCGCACATCAATCGCACTTTCCGTTTCCGCAATATTTTCGGTGCAAGTGTTAGGTGATTCACCCTGTATACTGTGAAAACAACCGTCTTGTAACACTTCCCTGGCGACAAGTAAAATCAATGTCTGAAGACTTCTCTCTGTTGAGAATGACAGGCTGTTACTTAGGAACGCCTCAATCCAATAACACATTTGGTCTACAGAAATGACGCCGCGGTGGAGTGCCCGTGCGCTGTAAGGCACGTTGGTGTGGAGCATAAGTTAAAGTAGCTGGTAACACTAGGTAGTGATAACCCCAGCAGTTAAGTCCCTTGAGATTTACAAACATTCCGGCATTTGAACAGAATATTCGAACATCAAATGTGTTCTGAAATTCGGCAGAAGACCAATGTCAGAGGTATAGGCCTGTACTTCTGCCACTCTGATCCACGACCCTTATTATAAACGGAAGTAACCTGCGCTTAACAATCTAGGATTTCTGATCGCTGCGATTGGCCCACACACTCGCAACTACGAAGCGATAGGTCGCTCATGCTACTGGTCATTGCGATTCGTCGCTCGTGGCTGG